>CM075725.1:12751486-13203986 GCA_037974335.1 Prionace glauca
GATTTCACAAAGTTTCTAGCTTGAAATTTCAAGTCTCACTTAGCTGGTGTTGAAGGCTGTAACTTGGTGAAAAATTGCATTTAATTAGTTTAATATAGGTGAGCTATATTCATGACTGCTTTCTTCATTTCTCATTCAAACCTGTTTTATGACCTCCTCAGGAAGACCATAAAATGTTGCTCATGCTAACAGACCAGGCATGTTTAGCAGATAAAAATGATCTCTGATGTGTATTTCATATGTTCTTTAACAGTTGTTGATTTAATAGGAATGTAAAGTTTAATAACAAAAATGTAAGCACTCAAATATTGTAAAAAAAACTGAAGTGGGTAATTGAAACCAGGTAATCATAAGGAAAACAGGACCAGAAGTTTGATGTATGAGATATCAAGTCCTGCTCCAGGATTTGAGCACGTTATCTAGGCTGGGACTTTAGTGCATCAATCATTAAGAAAGATCTATGTTATTAGAAGTACTATCTTTCAGAGATATTAAATTTAAACTGCTGTACAGCCAATGAAATAATTTGGAAGTGGGGCCATTGCTATAATGTAAGAAACATGACAATCAATTTGCATAAAGCAAAGTCCTAAAACAGAAATTTGATAATGATCAAATAATCTGTTTCACAGCTTGAGGGATGTAGGTTGTCCAAGACATGGAGGAAAGCTCCCCTACTTTTCATAGTAATCCTTTATGTTTGTCTGAGAGGACAGATGAAGCTTCAGTTTTTAATATCTCACTTGAAAGGCAGCACCTTTGACAGTGTTTCACTAAATTGTGCTCTCAAGTCTCTGGAATGGGGCTTGAACCCACAATGTTCTACAGTTTAGTTGTGACTTAACAATGTGGAACAGGCTTGAGATGCCGAACAGGCTATTTTTGGTACTATGTTCGTAAGACCCTGTGATTGACAAGTCGTTAATAGTAGATTGGCAATTTCTTCATATTGTAAAGATTTTCTCACAAGTGACTCTCCCTGTTATGCTGCTAGTGCTAATTTTGAGGTTATTTCTGCCTTTACCAACTGACAGAACAGCTAATATGAATATAGACTAAATTTGATCTTGTAAATAAGTAGCACTAAAACATTTTCATCCATTTATTGGGTGGACATTTGAAATGTTTGATGCAAAGAAAATGGTGACTACAATCATGCATATCAGGAAACCAGAGTCTAGTCATTTTGAATAATCCTTGATTAATAGCAACCTGCAAGATATAACATTTATCTGTGTGACAATTAGCGTTGGTTTCAGCTATGGCAGTTAATTCACAATTTGTATTTTGGCATTGTTCTGGCTTGTTTCAGACGAGTAATAGCTGCTGAGCAAAGTTGGAGATGTGACCAACTTCATGTAGACTTTGAGGAGGTTTTTGCAGATGGCTAGAAAATTAGCAGGTGTAAAGTTAAGATGATCAAAGCTTTTTGTCTTGCACATGTCAGGACAATTTGCAAAAATACAGATACAGAGAAAAAACAATAATTTTTACTTTGAGAACCAAATGCAGACTGATAGGCAAGTGGACTCTGATTGGCAGTGGCATTGTCATGAAGAATGCAACAGTTGATGCTGACTGACAGATAACTACAAAGCATTATTTAAAATTTAAACCGGGCAGTTTGACCCTATTGGTCATGACATTCCCTGGGGTATGAATCAGCAAATGGCTGTCACATATTTTGTTTAGCTGAAACATGCGCTATGTGTTCATATGTTCTTTCTGTCTGCAATCAACAGGGCTGTATGCATTAATGTAGATAGCTTCCAGTGTACACAAATGTATGATACATAAGAACATAAGAAATAGGAGCAGGAGTAGGCCAACTAGCCCTTCGAGCCTGCCCCACCATTCAATAAGATCATGGCTGATCTGTCTTGGCTCAGCTCCACATTCCCTCCCTCTCCCCACTGTAATACTGTGAGCCTGAGTGACAATCTTGAATTGGTTGTCAGCGAAATACTTAGTATATTGAGGATTATGGATCAAATGTTGTCCAGTCACAGAATCACATCTGATGTTAGATATTGTGTTTTGAGTTTTGTAAGCACAGACTGATTGGGTACTATCAGTACCTAACCCATTGCAAACAGCAGCTGTGTGATATAATCCACCTGCCAGTGTTTGGGATGTGTGGCCTATATATCTGGCATCACAGGCACTGAAATTCATTTTGAATTTTGATTTGATTTGATTTATTATTGTCACATGTATTCGTATTTTTTCTTGTGCGCTATACAGATAAAATATACTGTTCTTAGGGAAAGAAAGGAGAGAGTGCAGATTGTACTGTTACAGTCTTAGCTAGGGTGTAGTGAAAGATCAACTTAATGCAAGGTAATTCCATTCAAAAGTAACATCAGCAGGGAAGAAGCTGTTATGAGTTAGTTAGTAAGTGACTTCAGACTTTTGTATCATCTTCCCGAAGGAAGAAGGTGGAACAGAGAATGTCCGGGGTGTGTGGGATCCTTAATTATGCTGGCTGCTTTGCTGAGGCAGCGGAAAATGTAGATTAAGTCAATGGATCGGAGGCTGATTTGCGTGATGGATTGGGCTACATTTACAACCTTTTCTAGTTCCTTGCGATCTTGGGCAAAGTAGGAACTATGCCAAGCTGTAATACAACCAGAAAGAATACTTTCTGTGGTGCATCTGTAGAAGTTGGTGAGGGTCAAAGTTGACATGCCAAATTTCCTTAGCCTTCTGAGAAAGTAGAGGTGTTGGTGGGCTTTCTTAACTATAGTGTCAGCATGGAGTAACCAGGACAGGTTGTTGGTGATCTAGACACCTAAAAACTTGAAGTTTTCGACCCTTTTACTTTGCCCCCATTGTTGTAGACAGTGGCATGTTCTCCTTTACGCTTCCTGAAGTCGAAGACAATCGCCTTCATTCTTTTGACATTGAGGGAAAGATTAATGTTGCCGCACCAGTTCACCAGATTCTCTATCTCATTCCTGTTCTTGTCGTTGTTTGAGATCCAACCCACTACGGTGGTGTCATCATCAAACTTGAAAATCAAATTAGAGGGGAATTTGGCCACACGGTCATAGATTATAAGGAGTATAGTAGGGGGCTGAGATCACAGCTGTGTGGGGCACCAGTGTTGAGGATGATTATGAAGGAGGTGTTGTTGCCTATGCTATCATATGCTACATTACTCATTTGTGTGATAGGCGGAGCACTATTTGTCATGACAGCAGCAGCATGTTAGTGGGAAATATCACTCATGTTGCTACTGCATAGAAGCAGCATGAAACAGCTAGCATTCACCTGTTACTGAAATACCTTGCCCTTCCAGGGAAATCTGAGACAGACTGGGAAGTTTTCAGGGCTGGAGGTGGCAGCCTCAGGCCCATTCATGAATTGGCGCAATATACAGTATGAACTGATCTGATTAGGGTAACCATGATCCTACAGGATCATCCAACTCATGAACACTGATACATTTGCAAGTAATGCTTTGACAAGTCAGAGTCATGCTGCCTGGTTTAAATTTTAAACAATACTTGGCAGTTAGAACATAAGAACATAAGAAATAGGAGCAGGAGTAGGCCATCTGGCCCTTCGAGCCTGCCCCGCCATCAATAAGATCATGGCTGATCTGTCGTGACTCAGCTCCACCTTCCGACCCTCTCCCCATAACCCTTAATCCCCTCTCTTATCAAAAACCCATCAACCCGTTTCTTAAAAATATTTAGCGAGGCAGCCTCCACCACTTCAACGGGCAGAGAATTCCAGAGATTCACCACCCTTTGAGTGAAGAAGTTCCTCCTCAACTCTGTTCTAAACCGCCCCCCCTTTATCTTGAGGCTGTGCCCCCTAGTCCTACTGTCTTTTTTGAGCGGGAAGAGTCTCTCCACCTCTATCCTATCCATCCCATTCATCATCTTATACGTCTCAATGAGATCTCCCCTCATTCTTCTAAACTCTAACGAGTACAAGCCTAGTTTATTCAGCCTCTCCTCATAGCTCAATCCCCTCAACTCCGGTATCAGCCGAGTAAACCTCCTCTGCACTCCCTCCAGGGCCAAAATATCCTTGCGCAGGTGCGGCGCCCAAAACTGCACACAGTACTCCAGCTGCGGCCTCACCAATGCCCTATACAGCTGCAGCAAGACCTCCCTACTTTTATATTCAATCCCCTTCGCAATGAAGGCCAGCATCCCATTCGCCTTCCTGACCACCTGCTGCACCTGCAAGCTGGGTTTTTGCGACTCATGCACAAGGACCCCGAGGTCCCTCTGCACCATCGCCTGCTGCAGTTTTTCGCCCCGTAAGTAATAGTCCTTCCTACCATTCCTCCTACCAAAGTGGACCACCTCACACTTGCCAACATTAAATTCCATTTGCCATTTCCTGGCCCATTCGCCCAGCCTATCTAGATCCTTCTGCAGACTCTCCACACCCTCCGCACAATTTGCCTTTCCCCCAATCTTGGTGTCATCCGCAAATTTCGACACCCTGCACTCGGTTCCCTCCTCCAGATCATCTATATAAATGGTAAATAGCTGAGGCCCCAGCACCGACCCCTGGGGCATCCCACTAGTCACCAACCGCCAATCCGAATAGCATCCATTGACCCCCACTCTCTGCCTCCTATTTGACAACCAATCCTCTATCCACGCTAACACCCTACCCCCAACTCCATGTCCCCTGACCTTCTGCAATAACCTCTTGTGAGGTACCTTGTCAAACGCCTTCTGAAAATCCAGAAAGATCACATCCACCGGCTCTCCTCTATCCACTGCCCTAGACACATCCTCATAGAACTCCAGTAAATTTGTCAGACACGACTTCCCTTTAATGAAACCGTGTTGCGTCCGCCCTATCAAGCAATTCCCCTCAAGATGCCTCGCTATTTCCTCCTTAATGACGGTTTCTAACATTTTACCTACCACAGACGTTAAACTAACCGGCCTATAATTCCCCGCCTTTTGCCTGGCACCCTTCTTAAACAACGGCGTAACATTAGCCGTTTTCCAATCTTCCGGCACTTCCCCGGAATCCAGTTGCCTGTCAGTCACCATTACCTGGGGGTGCATTCTCTGTGGAAATGAAAGGCATCTGCCAATCAGAGTCCATTTGCCAGCCCATCAGCATTGTCTTCTCATCCAGTATAAATTGTTGTTTTCCCTTGTATTGGTATTGTTGTGGAGTTTCCTGATGAGTACAAGATGAAAAGCTTTGACATGACTCTTTTTCTGAGCAAAACTCAAGTCCTGGACCCTAAGCATGGTGGGAGGAGGCTCATCTGAAGTGTAAACACTGGCTTTGGGCCAAGTGGCCTGTTTCTTTGCTGTGAATTCCATGTATCCAAAACAGTTCCCAACGAGAGAGGATGCAAAGAAGGTCAGTCAGAGAAGATTGGCTTTAATTAGTTGCGGAATAATCTCTTCAATCTTCATTGTAGCCATTTTTGTGAAATGCATTGCACAGCACTAAAGCACAAAGGATCATTCTTTACTCTATAGTTGAGATGTTTCTATTAAATAATGTCATGTCTGTGATAATTGGCCTCTACACTCCTCTATTGTTGTTGGTGTAAAAATCTGCAGCCTCTATTCCTTTGCTGGGAAAAGTATCAGGTACAGACAGGATCTAGATAGATTATAATGCCCATTTTTCCGCAGTTAAAAAAAGTTAATTTATTTATTAGTGTCACAAGTAGGCTTACATTAACACTGCAATGAAATTACTGTGAAAATCCCCTAGTCGCCACACTCCAGTGCCTGTTCGGGTACACTGAGGGAGAATTTAGCATGGTCAATGCAGCTAACCAGCACGTAAGAACATTAGAAATAGGAGCAGGAGTAGGCCGTCTAGCTCTTCGAGCCCGCCCTGCCATTCAATAAGATCATGGCTGATCTGAAGTGGCTCAGTTCCACTTTCCCGCTTTCTCCCCATAACCCTTAATTCCCTTGCCTACCAAAAATCTATCTACCCGTGTCTTAAATATATTTAGCGAGGTAGCCTCCACCACATCAATGGGCAGAGAATTCCAGAGATTCACCACCCTTTGAGCGAAGAAGTTCTTCTCAACTCAGTTCTAAACTATGCCCCCCCCTCCCCCCCCCAATCTTGAGTCAGTGACCTCTAGTCCTTTCTGAGCGATCCATCTTTGGATTGTGGGAGAAAACTGGAGCACCCAGAGGAAACCTATGCAGATACGAGTATAACGTACAAACTTCACACGGATAGTGACCCAAGCGGGGAATCGAGCCCAGATCCCTGGCACTGTGAGGCAGAACTACTGTGCCCTCGTGCCATTGAATGGTTTGTTGAGACATTACCTGGACTTGTACATGAAGAGTATCCACCTAAGTGAAGTGCTTGGAAGGCAGTTGAATTGTATCCCCTGCTCCTAAGAGGAGAGAAAATTAAAGTATTTAATTGTTCTGAAGATGTGTTCTGCCATTGTATGTCTGCATGAAGCAGTACCAAATTTCTCAATCTATAATTGCTTAATTTTTAAACTTCTGCCAAATTTGGACAATGAAAATATTCCATCTAAATGGTTTCTGAACACAGTCACACGGCTATGTAAACAACCACTGATCCTGGCATGATCTGTGGGATAAAATGCTGCTCCATGCCACAGAGGGCAATGTGAGCCACTCGGACGATGTATCCTTGCTCAGATTATAGCTAATCTACAATGCAGAATCTGCTAATCATTAATTATATCTTTGAAATGAGTCAACTGCAAAAGCTTGCATTCATTTTGATTCCGGAAATTGCTTCGTTCCAGTTGCTGGACTTTTCATTTATAAATTGTTGTGCTTCATAGCAACAATATGAAAGACTCTGTTACCAGTGCAGTGCGCCTAATCAATGTAACAAGCATTTTAGCTGTTAATTGAATGTCTCACTTAACGAGTTTTAAAAACACTGGACCCTGCCACCTTTTCCTCCTCATTACAAATATAGATGAGATCAACTCTGACCATTTCCTCCAATATCTCCCTTTCAACCTTACTTCCTTCTGCATCTGCCCTGGAAACAAATCTTCCCCCAACTCAATTACAGCTGTACTTCCATGTTCCCATATGTAGCCTTTGGTGCTGCATTTTTTACTGTTATTAATCTGTTCAGTCACAACCTCACTTTTGGCACTGATGGCCTTTTCTTCATTCAAACTTGCTCCCATTCTGGGCAACCTCATGGTAGAGCTCCTATCTGAGAGGTGCAGACTTAAATACCTGGCACACACACATGTAAGCTTGAATTTATCAAAATCCTGCCATCTGTATTCTAACTTGCACCCAGTCCCATTCAACCCTGCACCACCTTCTGTGTGCTTGCTGGTTTATATTGATTCCAAGTCTACCAACACCTCAATTTTAAAATTCTCACCCTCATCTTTAAACCCTTCCACACCCTTGTCATATCATATCATATCTCTAACTGCCTCCAGCTGTACAACCCTCTGAGATAACTGTTCCTCCTTTTTTTTGTCTTTTCTGAGTCCCTGTTATGCATCATCCCGTCAATAGCTGCTGTGATTTCAGCTGTCTAGGCTTTGTCCATAGAAATCTGCCTCCAGACCTTCAGTAAAATTTTGTTCTTTGACCTAGCTCCGAGTTATCTATATCTCCTTTGATGTGTGTCAGATTTTATATCATGAGATTTATGTGAAGAACTTTAGGGCATTTTGCAATGTTAAAGGCGCTATGTGTAAATTGTATAATTTTTAGAAACATTGAAAATAGGCAAGCTTATTGTGGTGTCTCTTTAGGTCAGTATTTAAAATTTAAGGAGTGTAGAATTTTTGTACCTTTTGCACATACAATGGGTGAATCATCATGTAGCTAAACTGGGTCAGTGTGAAATTTGGTCCATTACAGGAGCTGTCTATAGGGGACAGACAGCTTTAGATTTGGCCCAGTTTCCCTACCATTTGTTAACCATCTGAGTAATGAACTTCTGTACAATCCTTCTGTCATCAACCAAAACAAAAATTATAATTTTTCCAAATTTTATTTGTTCCACATATTTCAGAATGACCCAGCTCTCAAATACGATGGGGATCATCATGTTAGAGTTTGAGGGTAGAATGGTGGGATGTGGGAACGGGAAGAGACAGAACATCACTTCATGCAAATCTAAGTTTAGCTGCACTTTTGCTGGCCAATTTGTTAAAGAAGGGTTAAAAGATGTGTACTGTCCGAACCCTTTTGACACATATGTACTGTGGGTGCCATGTCTTGATTAGTTGTCGATTATTTCTCAGAGCAATGCTGTTACAGTCATTAATCTTCATATCAGAACTTTGCCAGGCTTCCAAGAGGTGGAGTAAACTGACAGCTGTGCTGCCTGAATCAAAGAAAATCCAGTTTCCTACACACCACATTTCTGGGTTTAGATTTGGAACTGAAGTACCACAGCTGAACTTTTCAGTTGGATTAAACTTGAGATTTTCTCCAAATTCTCCTTTCCTTCTTCCCTTCTGATTTCTTTTGGTACAGTGAGTAGTGAGCGTTTCTGCCAAGGCTACATTTATTGCCCATCTCTAGTAGCCCTTGAGAAGCTGGTGGTGCATGCCCTTCTTGAACTGCTGCAATCCTTGTGGTGAAGATGCACTGTACTGTTAGGGAGGGAATATTCCCCTCCCCTGTTTACCTATTCATCCTATATGGCTATAAACTCTTCTTTGCCAACTGTATTATAAGTTGCTTTTACACTGACTTTCGTTTACTTGTCCAGTAGTGTGGCAGCATAGGATTAAACCTTTTGGTACTGACCAGCAGTGAGCAAGAGTAACCTGTTCTTCCTGGGATAAAATCAAAAACAAATCTTTTTAGTTTATTTATTAATCACAAGTAAGTTTGCATTAACACTGCAATGAAGTTACTGTGAAAATCCCCTAGTTGCCACACTTCAGCACCTGTTTGGGTACACTGAGAAAGAATTGGCAAAGCAGATTATGGATAGGTGTGGAGGTCATAACTATAAGGTTCAAGGTTGGAGATGTAGGAGGGATGTCCAAGGTAGATTCTTCACTCAGAGAGTGGTTGGGGTGTGGAATAGACTGCCTGCTGTGATAGTAGAGTCGGACACTTTGGGAACTTTCAAGCAGTTATTGGATAGGCACATGGAGCACTCCAGAATTATGGGGAGTGGGATAGCTTGATCCTGGGATTGGACGTAGCTCGGCACAACATTGAGAGCCAAAGGGCCTGTACTGTGCTGTTATGTTCTTTGTTCAATTCTCCTAACCTGTAAAACATGATATCAGTGCTGCGTAGAGACATTTCCTCATAATTTACTGTGCATCCAAATGAAATCATTTTTCCCTCTGTTAAATCTTCTGGCTTTCTCTACACCATGTATCTCTTTAATTATAGTTTCACATCCTTAAAATCAACCTGATGAATCTACACCATAAACATGCTATGGCTATAATTTTCTTCTTATGATGGATGACTAAGAATAACATGCTGTGATCTAACTACAGCTTAATCAGTGTATTGTACAAATGTATTATTACTTTATTGTATTCTGTGCCCCCATTTATAATGTGTTGCGATTTATTTGAGGCATATGGCATTGCTGGTAAGACCAAAGATTGTTTCCCATATTTTTGAACCGCTGCAGCCCATGTGGTGAAAGTGTTACTGCAGTATTAGAGCTGTTAGGGAGGGAGTTTCAGGATTTGACTCAGTGGCAATGAGGATGGATGTGACTTGGGAAGGAGTATAGTGTTCACACACATACCTATTGCCCTTGTCTGCCTGGGTGGTGAAGTCACTTTCTTCACTTCCATCGCATCTGTTCTGATGACGCCACTTACCAAAATAGCGCTGATGATATGTATTCCTTCTTCTTTAGTTGGTATTTTTCACCCACTGTGGTTGACAGAGCTCTCAACTGCATTTGACCCATTGCCCCAGGTCACTGCTGTCACCCCTTTCCCTCCCTCCCTGAGTCAGGATAGGGTCCCCGGGACTTCACTTTTCACCCCGCTAGCCTCCCCATTTAAAGGATCATCTCCCAACATTTCCACCAACTCCAGCATGATGCCACCACTCAACACATCTTCCCCTCACTCCTGCTGTTGTGCAGGGTCCGTTCTCTCCAGGATGACTTAGTCCACTCCTCCATTACACCCAACACCTCACTCACTGCCCCCGGCACCTTCCCATGCAATTGTAGAAGGTACAACACCTGCCCCTTTACCTCCTCCCTGTTCAACATCCTTTCATGCTTCATACGCACCTCCTT
Organism: Prionace glauca; assembly: GCA_037974335.1. NCBI lineage: Eukaryota > Metazoa > Chordata > Chondrichthyes > Carcharhiniformes > Carcharhinidae > Prionace > Prionace glauca. Next base: position 12,761,711 of record CM075725.1, read on the forward strand.
CAACCTGGTCAATTGCATACACTGCTCTCGATGCAGTCAACCTTACATCAGAGAGACCAAATGGCTGCTTTGCTGAACACCCTTGGTCCGTCCACAAGCAGGACCCAGACCTTCCTGTCGCTTGCCACTTCAACACGCCACGCTGTTCTCCTGTCCACATGTCCGTCCTTGGCCTTTTGCAGTGTTCTAGTGAACCCCAACAGCACCTCATCTTCTGATTGGGCACTTTACAGTCTTCTGAACTGAACATTGAGTTCAACAATTTGAGAGCGTGAACTCTTCCTTCCATTTCCATTTTATTTCATTTCTTCTTTTCATCTCATTTTAACGTTGTTCATTCTCACGTTTTTCCACATCTCCATTCTTGCTTTCCATTTTGCCCCCAACCCCAAATCTCCTTCACGGCAACAGCCACGTTCCTCAGGCAGTCCCTTAACAGTCTGTTTTGCCATTTACACACTCTGATCAATTAATAGACAATTCTGGCACCTTTTTTCAGCCGCCTTCATTATCATTTACATTCCCTTTGTCCTATTATAGCACACTCCCGCCCCCGCCCCCAACCCTCAATAGTATAAATCTCTTCTGATTTTCTTAGCTCTTAGCTTGACGAAGGGTCATTCAGACTCGAAATGCTGGTATTATTCTCTCTCCATAGATGCTGTCAGACTGCTGAGTTTCTCCAGTATGTTCTATTTTTGTTTCAGATTCCAGCATTTGCAATATTTTACTTTTCTTTTACTCAACATAGATTGAGTGTCCATTACAAACTTTCAAATAGTGAGGAAGAGATTCATAGACAAATGAAAATGTTTGTGAAAGTAAAAAGAATGTCATAATTTGAAGTCCAGACAGAAAATGCCGTCAGAGAAGTTCAAAATGGAGAGCAGTCTTTAAACATGCTCAGGATTGCTTTGCAAATCAGTATGTTAGAAATCCAGCAAAGAAAAACATCATTTGGACTTCTGTATTAACAAAGCAGAATAAAATTATCTGAACAAAGGAGGACAGCAAGAGTCTAGTGATCACATCATTAGGTTTACATTCTGAATATATAAAGAAAAATGTCAAAACCAAAGATGGAAGATTGAGACAGGAATGTTGGCACATAAAACAGCAAAGTAATAGTGGGAAATACTTCAATATGCCAGGATAGGATGCAGATTGAAAGTTTTCCAACCAGGCCAGAATGCCATGAATTAATGCAGTCAATAACATTGAGGCAATTAATTAAAAACCTAAGGAAGAGTTTGAAAGAGGGTTGGCTGTCAATATAAATGGAAAAAAACAAATGATTTTAGAATTGCACCAAAACTAAGAGGCCAGTAGAAAAAGAGATGGAGGCTGAAAGAAATGAAGATGTAAACAGCTCTGTAGAAGAGAATAAAGCAATTGGCAGAAATGCACAACAGGCAGTTTGCTTCTGACTGTGAAGACGAAAATAAAGGAAGGATTGCAAAAGTAGCAGAGGACAAGATCAAAAAACCACAGTTAGAGTTGTAGCAAAGAACATGAGATTGACATATGCTGCAATTGCTCTCAACAAAAGAGAAATCAGGAAGTGAATAAATGCAGCCCAGTCGAGCACTCTTAGGAAATGGAAGAAAATGGTAAAAATTAATACCAGGCGTATCTCAGAAGTATGCACTCTGTCCTCTGAGTCAGGAGCTCATGGATTCAAGCCGCACTCTGGAGAATTGGGCACATAATCCAGACTCTCATGTCAGTGTATTGCTGAGGGAGTGCTGCATTGTCAGAGGTGATGTTTTTAGATTAGACCTCATCTGCCCGCTCTTGTGAATGCAAAGGATTTCTTGCCACTATTCAACAAAGAGCTGGGAAAATTTTAGTAGTAATTTGAGTAATATTTATGTCATCGACTTCAGGAAGCGTAAGGGAGAACATGCTCCTGTCTACATCAATGGGGACTAAGTAGGAAGAGTCGAGAGCTTCAAGTTTTTAGGTGTCCAGATCACCAATAACCTGTCCCTGTCCCCACATGCTGACACTATAGTTAAGAAAGCCCATCAACTTTCTCAGAAGACTAAGGAAATTTAGCATGTCAGCTATGGCTCTCACCAACTTTTACAGATGCACCATAGAAAGCATTCTTTCTGGTTGTATCACAGCTTGGTATGGCTCCTGCCCTGCCCAAGACCGCGAAGAACTACAAAAGATTGTGAATGTAGCCCAATCCATCATGCAAACCAGCCTCCCATCCATTGATTCTATCGACACTTCCTGCTGCCTCGGCAAAGCAGCCAGCATAATTAAGGAACCCACGCGCCCCGGACATTCTCTCTTCCACCTTCTTCCTTCGGGAAAAAGATACAAAAGTTTGAGGTCATATACCAACCGACTCAAGAACAGCTTCTCCCCTGCTGCTGTCAGATTTCTGAATGAACATAAGAAATAGGAGCAGGAGTAGGCCATCTGGCCCTTCGAGCCTGCCCCGCCATTCAATAAGATCATGGCTGATCTGTCGTGGCTCAGTTCCACATTCCGGCCCTCTCCCCATAACCCTTAATCCCCTCTCTTATCAAAAACCCATTAACCCGCTTCTTGAAAATATTTAGCGAGGCAGCCTCCACCACTTCAATGGGTAGAGAGTACCAGAGATTCACCACCCTTTGACTGAAGAAGTTCCTCCTCAACGCCGTTCTAAAACGCCCCCCCCTTTATCTTGAGGCTGTGCCCCCTAGTCCTACTGTCTTTTCTGAGCGGGAAGAGTCTCTCCACCTCTATCCTATCCATAGAGGTGGAGAGACTTACCTTGCATTAAGTTGATCTTTTTCTACACCCTAGCTGTGACTGTAACACTACATTCTGCATTCTCTCCTTTCCTTCTCTATGAATGGTATGCTTTGTATAGTGTACAAGAAACAATACTTTTCACTGTATGCTAATACATGTGATAATAAATCAAATCAAATCTTCCAAAAATATTATTTGGATATTTAATTCAGCACTGCTTTGTGAGTCTTTGCAGTGTGTAAATTGTCTGTCACCTTTCCCATGTCACAACTGTGGCTATAGTCAAGATCTTGCATGCTTTAAGATGTCCTAATGACACAAACAGTGCTTAAAAGTGTGAATACTATTCTTCTCTCTTTACTTAGAATTTGTGAAGGAAAGTTCATTTTTTACAAATCTTATTTTAATGAAATTGTCAAGCATATAAACAAAAGATGTGGTAGTTAAATTGAATGTGGCATTTTTGAAAAATATTTTAATAAAGAATCATATCGGAGACTAGTAATGGAGATTCAGGTGAATTGTTGCTTGTTCTCGGTGCTGGCTGACAGGATAGAAAGCGGAATAAATGAATATTTTTAAGATTGGCAAAATTGTCGGGACCTCTTGTGCTCTGTATTTGTAAATAGTTTGGACATAGAACTTATAAACCATAGAAAATTTACAGCTCAGAAACAGGCCTTTTGGCCCTTCTTGTCTGTGCCAAACCATTTTTTGCCTAGTCCCACTGACCTACCCTTGGACCATAGCCCTCCACACCCCTCTCATCCAAGTTTTTCTTAAATGTTAAAAGTCACACCGCATTTACCACTTTATCCGGCAGCGCATTCCTCACTGCCACCACTCTCTGCATGAAGAAGCTCCCCCTAAGATTTCCTTTAAACTTTTCTCCTTTCACCCTTTACCCATGCCTTCTGATTTTTTTCTCCCCTAGCCTCAGTGGAAAAAGGCTGCTTGCATTCACTCTATCTATCCCCCCTCATTCTTCTACGTTCCAGACAATAAAGTCCTAACCTATTCAATCTCTCTCTGTAACTCAGCTTCTCAAGTCCCGGCAACATCCTTGTGAACCTTCTCTGCACTCTTTCAACCTTATTTACATCCTTCCTGTAACTAGGTGACTCTAAATTCGGCCTCACCAATGCCTTATATAACCATACCATAACACTCCGACTTTTGTACTCGATACTCCGATTTATAAAGGCCAGTGTATCAAAAACACTCTTTACGACCCTATCCACCTGTGACATCAATTTTAGGGAATTCTGTACCTGTATTCCCAGATCCCTGTGTTCAACTGCACTCTTCAAAGTCCTACCATTTACCCTGTATGTTCTACTTTGGTTTGTCCTTCCAAAGTGCAATACCTCACATTTGTCTGCATTAAATTCTGTTTGCTATTTTTCAGCCCATTTTTCTAGTTGGAACTTAAAATTTACTTGAAATTTATATATCAACAAGTATAAAATAGAGGCAGGAGGACAAACCATTCAGCCCTTCGAGCCTGCTCCATCATTCATTGTGATCATGGCTGATCATCCAACACAATGGCCTTTTCTCTTGCCCCCCCCCCCCCCCCCCTCCACACACACACAATATCCTTTGATCTCCTTTGCCTCAAGTGCTACATGTAACTGCTCCTTGAAAACATTCAATGTTTTGGTTTCAACTGCTTTCTGTGTTAGTGAATTCCACAGGCTGACCATAAAAACTAGGAGCAAGAGTAGGCTAATTGGCCCCTCAAGCCATTCAGTAAGATCATGGCTGATCTTTTCACGGACTCAACTTCACTCACTCACTCACCCACTCACTCATCCTAACCCTGAATTTCTTTACTGTGGTGCCCTTTGTGTCAGGATATCCCAAAGCATTTTACAGCTAAGTATATACAAAGAACAACACAGCACGGGAAACAGGCCCTTCGGCCCAACGAGCCCACGCCGCCATCCCATTGTCAGTGACCTATTCATGATTTTAGTCTATGCCTAATGTGTGAGGATCAGGGAGGTCCAATATAGGGACAATTTGTTACCCAATCAATCAGCCTAAAAGCACATTTTTGGGATGTGGGAGGAAACCGGAGCACCCGGAGGAAACCCACGCAACCATGGGGAGAACGCGCAAACTCCCACGGACACAGGCCCAAATCCATGTGTCTGCATAGCAACAGAGATAGTCTCTGAGCTGTCATGTTGCCCTCGAGATGGTCCAGTTTGCGCACACCAATGACATGAAGCAGTAGGCAACTCCCGAAGCAATATCCAAGAGCAGCCCACCACAACCTGCCGCACGCATGCCCCTTGCTGGACTTAAATGCCTGTGGACAAAAATTCATTATTAAAAAGACTATATCCCTGAGGCTAAAACTGAATCCCAAGCCTTCAATGTTTAGTAAGGCCTGCTATATCCCCCTATATGTAGACCGCTCATGTGGCTGTCCAAGTGACTCTTAAACAACCCTAGAGTGCCTGCTTCCACCACCTTACTCGGCAGTGCATTCCACATCCCCACTACCCTTTGTGTGAAAAACTGCCCTCTAATATTAGTCTTATACCTAGCCCCCCTCACCCTAAGCCCGTGACCGCTCGTTCTATCCATTTTTAATAGCGGAAAAAGCTTACCACCATTTACTCTATCTATCCCCTTCATAATCTTATAAACCTCTATGAGATCCCCCCTCAGCCGACGTCTCTCAAGGGAAAACAGCCCAAGTGCGTTCAATCTTTCCTCGTAAGACAGCCCTTCCATACCAGGCAACATCCTGGTAAATCTCCTCTGCACTCTCTCCAGGATCTCTACATCCTTCCGGTGGTACGGCGACCAGAACTGGACGCAGTACTCCAGGTGAGGCCTAACCAACGTTCTATACAACTGCAACATCAGACTCCTACTCTTATATTCTATACCCCTTCCTATGAAGGCCAACATGCCATACGCTTTCCTCATCACATTCTGCACCTGCACCGACACCTTCAGGGACTTGTGTACCTGCACCCCCAGGTCTCTCTGCGTATCTATACTCCAGATAGTTCTACCTTTTATCGTATAACTCCCCTCCACATTATTCCGGCCAAAGTGCATCACCTCGCATTTCTCCAGATTAAATTCCATTTGCCATCTATCTGCCCAATCTACAAGCCTGTCTATGTCCTGTTGCATTGCCAGGCACTGCTCCTCAGTAACCGCCAATCCAACCATCTTAGTGTCATCAGCAAATTTGCTGATCACACCACCTACCCCCTCTTCCAAGTCATTAATATATATTACAAATAGTAGAGGTCCTAGTACCGAGCCCTGCGGCATCCCACTGGTGACAGCCCTCCAATTGGAAAAGGAGCCTTCCACTACTACCCGCTGTCTCCTCCTCCCAAGCCAGTTCTCCACCCATCTACATACCTGGCCTTGTATCCCATGAGCCTTCACCTATATACTGATGTGATGTAGGAAACAAGCAGCTAATTTGCACAATGTAAGTTCCCACAGACAGCAATTATGTCCAAATCATCTGTTTCAGGTATTAGTTGAGGGATAAATGTTGACTGGGATACTTTCTCTATTGTTCATTGAAAAAGTGCATCCACCTAAGAGACCCCAAGGGTTGTCTCATCCCATTAGGTGTGGAAGAGAGAAGAAATAAGGTTGACAGTAGTCCTCATGGTTGAAAAAGATATTTACTGAAGTGCAGTACTCTGATTTCTTAGTAAGAAACAGAAGGTGAAATGGCCTGAATTGAATATCTTATGCGATAAATGTGCCAGTGTTGTGGATAAAATCAGTTTCGACATTTTTGTCATTTTAGCTGGATTGCTGCAGTGATGGGCGAAGGAAATAAGTTTGACATTATAACACAATTAAGGTGCTCATCGAAGCCCTAGTATGTACAAAATGTTGCAAAGTGGGGGCATGTGTATTGGATTGACAGTTCTCCAAACAGTGAACTCCTAATCTCTGCTTCCCTACTCAACTATAAATAAATCCCAAGTATTTTGATATCCCACAAAACTAGCCAGGAAATATCACAACTATCAAGTATTTTTAAGTGCATTTGGGATTATTTGTCTTTACGCCACACGTAATCTTTACTGACTTATTATTCATACAGCACATTCAGTTTTGGCATGCCTGGAATGTTAGAATACAAGGGAAATATGAGGCCTGTTATGGGTGTAGTGACTTCCTTACACTAAGAAGGACCGTTAGCAGTCTGACATTGTTTTCTCAGTGAGTGGTGAGTGCCCTCTAGTGTCGTGGACGACCAGTTTTCACCAAATTTAATCTCACAAGACTGCACGTAGCCATGGTTTTCAGGTTTACCATGTTTAGGGAGTGAGTCAGATTTGCAGATTTTACAACATTGATTATTTTTAAAGTATATTTATTGTAAGTTTTCCATTTTACATTTGCCACAAGATGTAACAAATCTCCAGAAACTAGTATGGTACAGTGTAACCTTTATTCCACATAAACATTCCAGAAAAGACCAGCAAGATTCATTCAAGTGATACCAATTATCATTCATTGCAATCGCTGTAATCGGTGTCTCCTCTTGTACAAATAAAAGAGACAAAGAGTGGGAGATCTCAGGGTAACAGGAGACAATAATGAGCATATGGCCCCATGATACACATCTTTTCCTACAGGTTTACAGAGGAGATTGTGGGATTAAATACAACCAGATAGGATCTACAGGCAGTTTGAGAGACAAGGACGGATTAGGGACAGTCAGCATAGCTTTGTGAGTGGAAAATCTTTTGTCACAAATTTGATTGCATTTTCGAAGGGGTAACCAAGAAGGTAGATGAGGGCAGTGCAATCAACATTGTCTCCATGGACTTTAGCAAGGCCTTTGACAAGGTAATGCATAGTAGGTTGTTGTATCAGGTTAAATCTCACGGGATCCATGGTGAGGTAGCTAATTGGATACAAAATTGGCTTGATGACAGAAAACATAAGGTGGTTGTAGAGAGTTGTTTTTCAAACTGGAGGCCTGTGACCAGAGGTATGCCTCAGGGATTGGTGCTGGGTCCACTGTTATTTGTCATTTATATTAATGATTTGGATAAGAATTTAGAAGGCATGGTTAGCAAGTTTGCTGATGACACAAAGATTGGTGACATAGTGGATGGTGAAGAATAGCGGACATAGTGGGATCTTGATCAACTGAGCCAGTGGGAGGCTGATGGCAGATGAAGATTAAGCTAGATGACTACGAGGTGATGCATTTGGGTAGATCGACCCAGGATTTATTCAATTAATGGAAGGGCATTGGGAAGAGTTACAGAACAAAACGTTCAAGGGGTAACAGGTTCATAGCTCCTTAAAAATTGAGTGACACGTGAAGAAGGCATTTGGCATGCTTGGTCAGAATACATGAGTTGGGACATCCATGTTGAAGTTGTACAAGACATTGGTAAGGCCACAGTTGGAATACTATGTACAGTTCTGGTCACCCTATTATAGAAAGGATATTAAAGAGCACAGAAAAGATTTACTGGGATACTACCAGGTTTGAGTTATAGGAAGAGGTTGGATAGACTGGCACTTTTTTCCTCAGAGCGTAGGAGGCTTAGGGTGATCTTATAGAGGCCTATAAAGTAATGAGAGGCATAGATCAGCTAGATAGTCAACATCTTTTCCCATGTCAAGTCCATTGCTTTGTTCCAACACCTGCTGAAATTTTGCTATCAGCTCTCTAAAGTCCACTTAAAGAAAAAGATTTGAAACAAATGTAATGATTTGTTCCATTTCCAATTTGTTTTCCAATTTCCTTTCCAATTTGTTCAGGTGGTCACAGAATTTGTTTGGATGGAATCCTTTCTGTTTGACCTGCTGTTACATTTTCTCCAGATTTGGGACGTGTTCTGTAATGTTGTTCTTTAACTGGAGAATGTATTCAGTGCATGATCATTTGTGACAAGTCTCTGCCTCCCCTGCAGTTCACGATTCCATGCATTCAATTTTGCATTTATATTCCTGAGAAATGGCAAGTCTAGCAACCACACATTATCTGACAGCTCACTGTACATCTCATTTCTTGATTTAAGGAAGGTGACAATTTCAGAGAGTGGATCTAAAAATTTCTGGAGGACTTTCCTGGACTTAACCATCTCATATCTGCATGAAGGATTAGCTCATTGTAGGTGGCATCGAACTTATGAACAAGAGATGTAGAGCTCCAGCACAAATCGGGTTGACGATCTTGACAACAACCGACATTACAAGAGAAAAATCTTGCTTGCTGGTGCTTGTTTGTGGATAACAGTGGTAATTGACAAAGGGGGGAATTCAGGATCATTTCTGCAAAGTGAACCAAAGCCTGCATTGACACTTAGCAGTGACTGTACCATCAATTGTGATTGAAACCAGTTTCTTGACTGAATGTTTTTCTCAGTCACAAACCTTTTAAATTCATTGTCAACATCCTCACCTCTTGTCCTCTCTTTGAGTGGTGAAAGAGTGAGAAATTCACCTTTGTTGTTACACCTTTGAATATCATGCAAACAAAAACAACCAGTGGGGTTCTGTTCATCATACCTGAGGAACCATCAAAGTGCAGAGAAATATTCACAGCCTGATGAGATGGTGTACTTGCTGAGACACATCCTCAGACAACAATTCCACCTTTCAGGTGTGTTCTTGATGGCTGTCATAGTTTCATCTTTATTTTTGAACAAGGTGTCGGCAGCATTATAGGCATCTTGATGACTTTGCCAAGGGTGAATGGTTTCTTATGTTTTGCCAGCATGTGGCTAATGCGAAAAGACACCTATTTGCTAGTCTTGATTTTAGCTGTAGGTTTTGAAAAGAGCGACTATGCCCTTTAACTCTCCAATTTTCTTTGTCCAAAGGCGCTATTTAAAGGGAAGTTTTCTTGAAATGTTGCATGCATTGTCTTGTGGTGCCATTCCAGATGATCTCTTACTCAAGGTTACAGGATGTTGACAAATGGCCTCACCTTTGACATTTGACCTTTCCCATTACTGATGGAAATTGTAGTTTTGGAAGTCCCTGGCTCCTTGCTCAACATTTTGTTTTTACCCAGCTTAGTCCACATTTTGGCACCTGTGACCGTGCTCACTCGCTCTTCAACACAAGAAGCCCAAGTTCCATGCATTTTTGGCACAGCTTTGAACCACATGAGCTGATTCACTCATCTTCGCAAGAAGCCAGAACCCCATATATTTTTGACTGCTGAACTGCTGCCAATCAATTTTTTGAGATCCCAGCACCTACCTGTTGATCACAATCGACTATTTGGAGACACTGCGTAGGCTCTAAGACAGAGGTTTGAATTACAGTCTTTCAAACAAGAATATTTCGCTTGCTCTGCTGCTGCTTGTTAACCTTCAGGCAGCTTTGTGGCTTTCAGACAGGATTTTTTTAAAATCAGGTCCACAAAGCTTCCTGAAAGTTGGAAGCAGCACAGCATCTCAGTGGAATTGAACTGATAGACCAGCTTTATAAAATATTGAAACTCATCCGAAAGGTTCTGACATTCTTTTTGTCTTTCAAATCTGCAGCTCTGTCTCTGTTTGCTTGGCCTAGCGGACAACAAAAAACTCTCTTTAGAGTAATAAAGCTGTACCTGCACACCTCTCTCTCCCACCCCTGCAACTATTCAATGTTTTTGAATTGATCAGGGTATTTATAGTAATCGCATAATACTGAACAACTATGTGCTTGCTATTGACTGAACACTATTGTAAAATGCCATTTTATTAGTTGTGCACTGAAAAGCAGTCACTGTGAAATTACATGACCTTCAATCTTGTAAATGTCAATTACTGTGGTGTAAAAGTTTCTCTTGTCCCAGATTCACAAACTGTAGAACAGATGATGTGTGTAAGATATTTGTTACTTCTGTGTTCATTGAGTGTTTGGATTCCTGTTTTGCCAGAATTGGACTTCTAACTTCAAAAAGTTCTTTTATATGGGGTTAGGTAATTTAATTCAAGGGAAGACCTTGCCTTTCTGGAGTACACAAAACTGGAGTATTGTGTGCAGTTTTGGCTTCTGATTTGCGAAAAGATATATTGGCCTTGGAGGGAGTACGGAGAAGGTTCACCTGGCTGATACCTGAGATGAGGGGATTAGTTTATGAAGAGAGATTGAATAGACTGGGCCTGTACTTGTTAGAGTTTAGAAGGCTGAGGGGGGATCTTATAGAGACTTACAAGATAATGAAGGGGCTAGATAGGGTAGAGGTAGATAGATTCTTTCCACTTAGAAAGGAAATCAGAACTAGAGGGCACAGCCTCAAAATAAGGGAGGGGGGGGCAGTTTAGAACGGAGTTGAGGAGGAACTTCTTCACTCAAAGGGTGGTGAATCTCTGGAATTCTCTGCCTGTTGAAGTGGTGGAGGCTACCTCGTTGAATATATTTAAGTCACAGGTAGATAGATTTCTGATAGACAAGGGAATTAAGGGTTATGGGGAGAAAGTGGGAAAGTGGAACTGATCCACTTCAGATCAGCCATGATCTTATTGAATGGTGGGGCAGGCTCGAAGGGCTAGATGGCCTACTCCTGTTCCTGTTTCTTATGTTCTATAACACTGTTCACATCTTCAGGTTATCCCAAAGTTCCTGAGTCTTTGAATTACTTTGGAAATGTAGCCATTCTTAAAGGCAAATACAGTGTGCACAGCAAGTTCATGTGAATAGCAAGTCATTTTGGATGAATGTTGGACAGGATACTAGGAAAACTGTTATCCTTTGAATAGTGCTTTTTGCCTTCACCTGATAAGGCAATGGAACCCCGAACCACGCAGCACACTCCGACTCACCATAGATTATGTGCCCAAGTTTCAGAGTGGTGTTGAATCAGAGATGACAGTGTTATTGCTGAGGTGCACTGACAACTCTTCATACGGTACCCTGGAATCTTTAATGTACATACAGCTGAACTACCTGAGCAACATTAGCTGCATTTAGTTTACATAACTATTCTTTGGAGGTAAATGTTTCTGGAAAGGCTGGCATTCATTTTGTTATATAATCCCTGCAATGCAGAAGAAGACCATTTGGTCCATGGAGACTGCACCAACAACAATCCCACCCAAGCCCTATCCCTGAACCATGTATTTATTTACTCTGCTATTCTCCCTGACTTGCAAAGGGCAATTTAGCATGGCCAATCAACCTAACCCGCACATCTTTGGACTGTGGGAGGAAGCCATAGCACCCGGAGGAAAGCAATACAGACATGGGGAGAATGTGCCAACTCCATACAGACAGTGATCTGGAATTGAACCCAGATCTCTGGTGCTGTGAGGCAGCAGTGCTAACTACTGTGCCATTGTGCTGTCCATCCTAGTTACCCTTCACCTTCTACTTGAAAAGTGGTAGCAGTTTGATACAACTGAGTGGCTCCTTAGACCACTTGCAGTAGCAAGTCAACCATGCTTGTGTGGTTTGGAACCATATACAGGTCAGACGGGTAAGGACAACCTCTGAATCCACTACCAGAAAGAACATAAGAACACAAGAAATAGGAGCAGGAGTAGGCCATCTGGCCCTTCAAGCCTGCCCCGCCATTCAATAAGATCATGGCTGATCTGTCGTGGCACAGTTCCACATTCCGGCCCTCTCCCCATAACCCTTAATCCCCTCTCTTATCAAAAACCCATCAACCTGCTTCTTGAAAATATTTAGCGAGGCAGCCTCCACCACTTCAACGGGTAGAGAATTCCAGAGATTCACCACCCTTTGAGTGAAGAAGTTCCTCCTCAACACCGTTCTAAAACGCCCCCCCCTTTATCTTGAGGCTGTGCCCCCTAGTCCTACTGTCTTTTTTGAGCGGGAAGAGTCTCTCCACCTCTATCCTATCCATCCCATTCATCATCTTATACGTCTCAATGAGATCTTCCCTCATTCTTCTAAACTCCAACGAGTACAAGCCTAGTTCATTCAGCCTCTCCTCATAGCTCAACCCCCTCAACTCCGGTATCAGCCTAGTAAACCTCCTCTGCACTCCCTCCAAGGCCAAAATATCTTTGCGCAGGTGCGGCGCCCAAAACTGCACACAGTACTCCAGCTGCGGCCTCACCAATGCCCTATACAGCTGCAGCAAGACCTCCCTACTTTTATATTCAATCCCCTTCGCTATGAAGGCCAGCATCCCATTCGCCTTCCTGACCACCTGCTGCACCTGCAAGCTGGGTTTTTGCGACTCATGCACAAGGACCCCGACGTCCCTCTGCACCGTCGCCTGCTGCAGATTTTCGCCACGTAAGTAATAGTCCTTCCTACCATTCTTCCTTCCAAAGTGGACCACCTCACACTTGCCAACATTAAATTCCATTTGCCATTTCCTGGCCCATTCGCCCAGCCTATCTAGATTCTTCTGCAGACTCTCCACACCCTCCGCACAATTTGCCGTTCCTCCAATCTATAAAATGTTAAATTATCTTTATAAACTGTTCAAAATATTATTTTGTTTTCCAATTTTTAAAAATTCCCCCTTTTCCATCAAAGAATTCTGAAATAAGTTGTAAAGCTGCTTTCTCAAGTCCCTGTTGAATCTGTGTACATTGCCTTAGCTAGATCCTGGAGTTCACTTTTTAAGTAAATAATTATCAAGTTATTTAAACTAGTCCAGAGTTAGTGACTGGGTTCAGTGAACAGAGACTGTGATTTAATTCAGTGAATAGCGGCAGCTTTGATGTGAGCCTTTTGAATAACTAGATGAAGTAACTGAATATAAAGATTTATTTTCCAAGAGAGGAACTATTTGCACAGAGCCCAATTTTGACCTGTTGAGTATGATTTCTGTTTTTTCCCTTCTGATTCCTGATTTACTTCTTTACTTTTGTCTGTGTCACTGGGATAACAGATGATATTTTCCTGGCTGCCTTACTCACCATGATTATGAAACTTGCCTTTTGCTGTAGTTCTACCCATTAATCTTGTGTATTTTAAGAATGGTGTGTGATTGTACGTGGCATCATAATTAGCCAGAAGCAAGCAGAAATCAACTTAGTCTTGCTAAAAGTCTACTGCTGAAGCTGTCAAATGTAACTTTAAGAAAAATAACATGCTAATTGGCTTTTTATCATTAAAATCACTATTCCATTTAGCTCCTTGCCAAAACTACTGCTTGAAACCTCTGCACTAACCTCTCCCATTTGCAGAAAATCTCTGTCCTTGGAGATTAACTTTATAAAAAATGGGTAAAGTGACTAATCGGATTGTATCATGGATGCCTGTTGCTGCTCTGCTGGTTTCACTGCAGGTAAACTGAGCAGATTGTGGTTCTACGTACCTGCCAGCTGCAACTTGATTCAATTTTACAGGCAGCCTGTGGTGTCATGATGAACACCCCAGCATTGTGTCCATGTGAAAGCAGTTGGAGCTGTTGTTAGTCATCTCCATCAATATACAATTTGTATAAAGATCCTGCAGAAATGCACCTGAAGGGATAATCTTTTTTCATTAATTTTGGGTGCCAGTGCTGCCAGCATTTAGTCACTATTTAAGGAATAAAAACAGAAATTGCAGGAGAATTCAGATTTGGCAGCATCTGTGAGAGTTAATGTTCTGAATCCCTGTGACTACTCTTCTCGTAAGGTAGAAACATGAGGGGTTTGATGCTTATGAAAAAAACAAAGTGGAACAAAATAGAAAATCAGAGATAGATTGAAGGTCAGGAGAGAAAAAGTGACAAATATAAGATGGACTCAACAAAGGAAATGGTAATGATATTGTTAAAGACTAAAGCAGGTGTTAATAGTGGCATGAAAATCAGATAGCGGAATGTGTTAATATAAACACAAGGATCAATATTCTCTGAAAGCAAAACATGAGAACAAGAAATAGACTGGAGAAGGGTGGGAAAAAATCAAAATGCAGCACAGAGTTCATGATCTGAAGTTGATGAAATCAGTGTTAAATCCAGAAGTTGATAAAGTGCCTAATCAGATGATGAGATGCTATTTCTCCAGTTTGCACTGTGCTTCACTGGAACATTGTAGCAGACCAAGGGCAGAACTGTGAGCATGAAAGCAAGATGGTGAATTGAAATGGCAAACTAGTCTATATTTAGTCTTCCCAATGTAGCTTGTTTCATTGAAGACTTGAGTTTATTGTGCATTTTCAAAGGTATATACTCAGCTTGAATCATACTTCAAATGTTCCTGCTCAGATCTTATGTAATCATTTTCCTGTAAAACAGCTTAATTTATTTTTTGCGTGTTTTGCGTCTTTCACAGCATCTGCTTACTCTGCACTGCCATATGTTGTTGCAGTTTGGTTATTGTGTCGACATTTTCAGAACAGTCTATTTTTTAGCCTTTTGGCTACTTCTCAGCCATATCTACCTCCACCACTGAATTTTTCATCTTGTATATTTCATTGCAGTTACATAGTCAGCAACCATCTTGTGATTTACCTGAATATTAAGAACATAAGAAATAGGAGCAGGAGTAGGCCATCTAGCCCTTCGAGCCTGCCCCGCCATTCAATAAGATCATGGCTGATCTGTCGTGGCTCAGTTCCACTTTCCCGCCCTCTCCCCATAACCCTTAATCCCCTCTCTTATCAAGAACCCATCAACCCACCCATACCTTATACTCATGACCACAGATATTTACCTGGTTAATCCCCCTGACTGAGACAATTTATCATGGTCAATCCACCTAACCTGCACATCTTTGGACACTAAGGGACAATTTAGCATGGCCAATCCCCCAAACCTGCACATCTTTGGACACTAAGGGGCAATTTAGCATGGCCAATCCACCTAACCTGCACATCTTTGGACACTAAGGGACAATTTAGCATAGCCAATCCACCTAACCTGCACATCTTTGGACACTAAGGGTCAATTTAACATGGCCAATCCACCTAACCTACACATCTTTGGACATTAAGGGGCAATTTAGCATGGCCAATCCACCTAACCTACACATCTTTGGACACTAAGGGACAATTTAGCATGGCCAATCCACCTAACCTACACATCTTTGGACACTAAGGGACAATTTAGCATGGCTAATCCACCTAACCTACACATCTTTGGACACTAAGGGACAATTTAGCATGGCCAATCCACCTAACCTACACATCTTTGGACACTAAGGGACAATTTAGCATGGTCAATCCACCTAACCTGCACGTCTTTGGACACTAAGGGACAATTTAGCATAGCCAATCCACCTAACCTACACATCTTTGGACACTAAGGGACAATTTAGCATGGCCAATCTACCTAACCTACACATCTTTGGACACTAAGGGACAATTTAGCATGGCCAATCCACCTAACCTGCACACCTTTGGACACTAAGGAGCAGTTTAGCATAGCCAATCCACCTAACCCACACATCTTTGGAGTATGGGAGTAGACTGGAGTCCCTGGAGGAAACCCTTGCAGACATGGGGATGATGTGCAGTCTCAATGCAGACAGTGAACCGAAATCAGACTCAAATCCGGGTCTCTGGCGCTGTAACACAGCAGTGCTAACGACCGTGACACCATTTCAAGAGGATCGAGATGTTGAAATGACTTATGGATGGGGAGCAAGTGTGGACCATTCGGCCCCTTGTCTCTGTTCTCCCGTTTGGTGTGGGCCATGGCTGACCTGCCTCAGTTGGACTTGTCTGCTCACTTCCCATTGATTTCCCAAGAGCTCAAAATATTTTCAGTGGTGCTGCATCCACAACCCTCGGGGGGGGGGGGGGGGGGGGGGGGCAGAGAATTCCAAAGGTTCAGCACCCTCTGAGCAAAGAAATTTCCCCTGTGCTGGAAATGGATTCTCCGCTTCACCTGTTATCCAGGTAAGAGTGTTCATAACATTTCTGTCTCCACCCTCTCGAGCCTGCTTTCAATCTTGTACACTGGACCATCTCGAGGGCAACATGACAGCTCAGAGACTATCTCTGTTGCTGTGCGGACACATGGATTTGGGCCTGTGTCCGTGGGAGTTTGCGCGTTCTCCCCATGGTTGCGTGGGTTTCCTCCGGGTGCTCCGCTTTCCTCCCACATCCCAAAAATGTGCTTTTAGGCTGATTGATTGGGTAACAAATTGTCCCTATATTGGACATCCCTGATCCTCGCACATTAGGCGTAGACTAAAATCATGAATAGGTCACTGAGACAATGGGACGGCGGCGCAGGCTCGTTGGGCCGAAGGGCCTGTTCTTTGTTCTTTGTTAACCCGCTTCTTAAAAATATTTAGCGAGGCAGCCTCCACCACTTCAACGGGCAGAGAATTCCAGAGATTCACCACCCTTTGAGTGAACATATTATCTCTCTTGCTCTGGGCTCTCCTGTTGTCTTTACTCTAGACTTTGCTGTCATGCTTGCTCTGGGGTCTTTGGTGGCCTTCAGTCTGGAGTCTCTTGTGTTGGACCTGCTTCTAGAATTGTGCTCTCTGTAGCTTCAAGTTTAAAATATCTGTCAAAGCCTTTCAATATCTCACTAAATGTTGCCAAGTATTGATTTATATATTGGCTAGTGAGCACTCCATCAGCAAATGAACCATAGACAAATAAATCAGCT
The DNA here is from genome assembly GCA_037974335.1 of Prionace glauca. NCBI lineage: Eukaryota > Metazoa > Chordata > Chondrichthyes > Carcharhiniformes > Carcharhinidae > Prionace > Prionace glauca. The sequence goes on from CM075725.1 coordinate 12,778,962, forward strand.
TGTACTCATTCTGATTCCTTATTTAATGATGCAAGTCCACTGTAAACTAAAAATTGTCTTCAAGAACTCCTACTCTTTGGCCTGGTTTAAGCATTTCCTTATCCAAAATATGTTTGGCTTTTTAAATTTTCTATCCAAGGTTTTTTTTTCTCTTTGCAGTTACAGCTTTAAGTGATGTTCCTCTTTAAGGCTGTCGTCGCAGTCACTGTTTTTTTCACCCCAGGCAGTCTGTAGCTTGTCGATATCTTTTCCCGTGCTTTTTTGGGTTTGACAGAATACAAAAATGTTAAGGAGCTTTTTTTATTTTTGAGACTTGTGAGTTATGATGGCAAGTTTGTTTCTAATTTGGCTACCAAGGCAGAACCACTGAATAGTCTGCAGAAAGAAGAATGCAAAATGGGCTTGGTCACAAGCCTGTCAGGGAAGGCTCAATGTGCTCAAGCTGGAGTTCGCTTCTGCTAAATTCCTGCCACATGTTAGTGAGGAGTTGCCTGGCTGCCCTGCATCTGGATATGGTGTTAGAGCTGTCATCTTCCACATATTTCCTGATGGAATTGAAAAGCCCATTGCATTCATCTCACACACAAGTTCCAAGGCAGAACAGAATTATGCTCGAATTAAGAAGAACTCATCTATGGAATTAAGTTCCGCAAGTATTTTTATGGACACAAATTCAAGTTTATCCCAAAGTCAGAAACCGTAACACTTGCTGCTGCGTGCCTACGAAGGTGGGCACTGATCTGAACAGCTTACCAGGACAAAATTATCTTTCGCTATACTTGGCATCATGAAATGTGGAGGCATTTCCCAGACTTCTGTTACTCCAAAGCTCCACAACCCAAGGTGAATTCACTGCTTTCAGTGGGAACCAGATGTACATGTTATCTGTTAAAATGGGTCAAATTTGACTTGAAACACAGAAAAATATTGTGCTTTCCAAAGTTTTACCTGTACACTCAGCTTCTGATGCAGATGGAGGAGGAGAAAGTGGGTTCCCGGATCTGTGTCCTTTGTTTGAACAGAGGGGAGTATGATAGGATGAGAGAGGAATTGGCGAATGTTGATTGGGGGAGCACATTGGAAGGTAGGTCTGCTGAGGAACAGTGGAGGATCTTTAAGGAGATCTTTCTTGGTGCTCAGCAGAAGTTTATTCCGATGGTTAAAAAGGATCGTAGGACGAGAGATAATCAGCTGTGGATAACTAAGGAGGTAAAGGAAAGTGTTAAATTAAAAGCAGATGTGTTTAGAGTAGCTAAGAGTAGTGGGCAAGAAGAGGATTGGGAGAGGTTTAAATATCAACAAAGAATGACGAAGAAATTGATAAAGAAGGGTAGGATAAACTATGAAGCTGGGCTAGCGCTTAATATAAAAAAAGGATAGTAAGAGATTTATAAATATATAAAATCTCTTAGGCTGACTAGAGTGAACGTTGGACCCTTAGAGGATGAGAGGGGGGACTTAGTGGTAGGGGATGGGGAAATGGCTGAGGCCTTGAATAACTTTTTTGTTTCGGTTTTCATGGAGGAGGACGTGAATAATTTGCCGGGTGTTAGCAATGGAAAGATGGTAGGAGTGGAGGGCCTGAATGACATTATTGTTACTAGAGAGGCAGTGCTTGACAGACTGGAGGGACTGATTGTGGACAAGTCCCCAGGACCGGATGGAATGCATCCGAGGGTTCTGAAAGAAATGGCGGAGGTGATAGTGGATGCCTTGATGATTATTTTCCAAACATCGCTAGGTTCCGGGGAAGTGCCGGAAGATTGGAAAACAGCTAATGTTACACCACTGTTTAAGAAGGGTGGAGGCAAAAGGCAGGGAATTATAGGCCGGTTAGTTTAACGTCTGTTTATAGAATAGAATTTATAGAACATTACAGCACAAACAGGCCCTTTGGCCCTCGAGTTGCGCCGATCGCATCAACCCCACCAATCTATAGACCTATCTATAACCCCCAATCCCATTAAACCCCATATACTCATCCAGAAGTCTTTTAAAAGACCCCAGCGAGTTCGCCTCCACCACCGACGACGGCAGCCGATTCCAATCACTCACTACCCTCTGAGTGAAAAACTTACCCCTAACATCACCTCTGTACTTCCCTCCCCGCACCTTAAATCTGTGTCCTCTCGTAGCGACCATTTCAACCCGGGGAAATAGCCACTGAGAGTCCACCCTATCTATTCCTCTCAACATTTTATAAACTTCTATCAGGTCGCCTCTCAACCTTCGCCTCTCCAGGGAAAAGAGTCCCAGCTCCCTCAACCTATCTTCATAAGGCATGCCTCCCAGTCCAGGCAACATCCTTGTAAATCTCCTCTGCACCCTTTCAATAGCTTCTACGTCTTTCCTATAGTGAGGCGACCAGAACTGCGCACAGTACTCCAAATGAGGCCTGACAAGGGTCCTGTAAAGTTGCAGCATTACCTCCCGACTCCTAAACTCAATCCCTCGATTAATGAAGGCCAGTACACCATACGCCTTCTTGACCACCTCCTCCACCTGCGAGGCCGATTTAAGAGTCCTGTGAACCCGGACCCCGAGATCCTTCTGCTCTTCAACGCTACTAAGACCCCTGCCCTTAATAGTGTACTCGTTCATCCCGTTGGTTCTGCCGAAATGGACTACTACACATTTATCCGCGTTGAAGTCCATCTGCCACTTCTCCGCCCATTCCTGCATCCTATCTATGTCATGCTGCAACTTTTGACATCCTTCCAGACCATCCACAACACCGCCGACCTTCGTGTCATCAGCGAACTTGCTAACCCATCCCTCCACTTCCTCATCCAGGTCATTTATGAAAATGACAAACAACAAGGGTCCCAGAACAGATCCCTGGGGCACCCCACTGGTGACTGACCTCCATTCCGAAAAAGACCCATCCACAACCACTCTCTGCCTTCTGCAGGCAAGCCAGTTCTGGATCCACAAGGCCAAAGGCCCTTGGATCCCATGCCCTCTCACCTTCTCAAGAAGTCTTGCATGGGGGACCTTATCAAAAGCCTTGCTGAAGTCCATGTACACTACGTCCACGGCACTTCCTTCGTCAATGTGTTCAGTCACATTATCGAAGAACTCAACTAGGCTCGTAAGGCACGACCTGCCCTTGACAAATCCATGCTGACTATTCCTGATCATGTCAAACCTCTCCAAATGGTCGTAAATCTTGTCCCTCAGAAGCCTCTCCATCAGCTTACCAACCACTGAGGTCAGACTCACCGGGCGGTAATTTCCCGGGCTATCTCTGTTCCCTTTCTTGAAAATAGGGACTACATCCGCAATCCTCCAATCTTCCGGAACCTCTCCCGTCTCCATTGACGACGCAAAGATCATCGCCAAGGGCTCTGCAATCACTTCCCTGGCCTCCCACAGTATCCTGGGGTACATCCCATCTGGTCCCGGCGACTTATCTACCTTGATAGAATTCAAAAGTTCTAACACATCCTCCTCTTTAATGTCCACGTACTCAATCTTTTCCACCTGCTGCAAGTCCATAGCAAGATCTCCCAAATCAGCTTCCACTGTGAATACTGATGCAAAGTACTCATTAAGCACCTCCGCCATTTCTTCTGGTTCTACACAGACCTTTCCCCCTTCATCTTTTATAGGTCCTATCCTTTCCCTTCTCACCCTTTTACCTTTCACATACTTATAGAAGGCCTTGGGATTTTCTTTAATCTTACCCGCCAAGGTCTTCTCATGACCCCTTCTGGCTCTCCTAATTTCCCTTTTAACCTCCTTTCTACAGTCCTTATATTCTTCAAGATCCTTAACCTCTCCTAGTTCCCTGAACCTTTTGTATACCTTCCTTTTCCTCCTGACTAGGTTCAACACAGCCTTCGTGCACCACGGTTCCCGCGACCTACCAAAACCCCCTTGCCTTATCGGAACATTGTCATGCAGAGCGCTAGACAAACATTCCTTGAATATCCGCCACCTTCCTTCGGTACTCTTCCCTAAGAATGCCTCCTTCCAGTTTATTTGTCCAAGTAACTTCCTGACTTCTTCGTATCTCCCCTTACTCCAGACAAACACCTTCCTAGCCTGTCTGATCCTATCTCGTTCCAATGCAATTGTGAAGGAGATAGAATTATGATCTCCATTCCCAAGATGCTCTCCTACCGAGAGATCCATCACCTGCCCTGGTTCATTCGCCAGTACCAGGTCAAGTACTGCCTCACCCCTCGTAGGCTTGTCCACATACTGTGTCAGGAAACCTTCCTGAACACACCTAACAAACTCCTCTCCAGCCGAACCCCTTACTCTAGGGATATTCCAGTCGATGTTTGGGAAATTGAAGTCTCCCATCACGACCACTCTGTTTTTAATACATTTCTCCAGAATCTGGTTCCCTATCTGCACTTCAACTTCCCTGTCACTATTGGGCGGCCTATAGAATACACCCAGCAAAGTTTTCGACCCTATGCTGTTCGTAACTTCCACCCACAGAGACTCTGTAGAAAGTCCCTCCACGGCATCCTCTTTCTCTGCAGCCATGACACTGTCCCTTATTAACAGTGCCACTCCACCACCTCTTCTGCCAGCCTCCCTGTCCTTCCTGAAACATCTGAAACCTGGCACCTGAAGTACCCAGTCCTGTCCCTGAGACATCCAAGTCTCCGTAATGGCCACTACATCACATTCCCAAGCAGCTATCCACGCCCTAAGCTCATCTACCTTATTTACTATACTCCTTGCATTAAAATATACACACTTCAGCCCCTCAGTCTGGGCATTTCCCTTCTCCACCTCCTGTCTCACCTCCCTCCCATGTTTCCTGCGGTCCTCCCCTACCTTTAAAGTATCAAAGCACATGCATTTCAAACCCTGCTCCGCCCCACCCCCACTACGCCGTGCCTTGCATTCCCCATCTATGCCCCCCTCCCTTTCACCCCCTCTACTCAATATCCCACCCCCCCCCCAAATCAGTTTAAATCTCCCCGCATAGCCTTTGCAAATTTACCCCCCAGGATATTGATTCCCCTCTGGTTCAGGTGTAAACCATCACTCATATAGAGGTCCCGCCTTCCCCAGAATGAGCCCCAATTGCTTAAGTACCTGAACCCCTCCCTCCTGCACCATCCCCTCAGCCACGAGTTCAAACTTTCCCTCTCTCCATTCCTCTCTAAACTATCCCGTGGCACAGGCAAGAGTCCGGATATAACTATTCTTCCAGACTTGGCCTTTAGTTTCCACCCCAACTCCATAAATCTTTGTTTAATTTCCCCTTCCCTTAATCTCCCTATGTCATGTGTCCCCACATGAACTATAACTTGGGGTTGATCTCCCTCTCCCCTAAGAGTCCTGAATACCCTGTCCGATACATCCCGGACCCCAGCCCCAGGTAGGCAACACACCAGCCCCGAGTCCCTACCCTTACCTCCAACTCTCCTATCCGTCCCCTTGACTGTGGAGTCCCCAATCACGAGGCCCAACCTCTTACCCCTAACCACCTGAGATTTCCCAATAGGCTCACCCCCAGAGACCTGCTCCCTTTGGCTATCCCCAGTTGATTCCTCCTCAACTGTAGCCTCCAGGACCGAAAACCTATTTTGGAGGGGAACAGCCCCAGGGGATTGACCCCCCAACTGCTTCTTTCCCCTCTTCCTGACAGTGACCCAAGACTCATTTCTAGGAGTAACTATCTCCTTATAACTCCTTTCTAAGTCCTCCTCCACTTTCCGGATTATGCGGAGCTCCTCTAATTCCACCTCCAGCTCCTTTACACGCTCCTCCAGAAACTGCACTTTTACACACTTCCCACAAGTAAAACCACCTGAAACACTGCTGGACTCCCTCACGACATACATCCCACAGGAGATGCAGCTTACAGCCTGAACTGCCATCCCTGAAACTATTCCCAGCAGAAAAATAAAAATATAAAAAAAAACCTTGCCCCACACTTATAATTAGGTTAGAGGAGGTGGAAGGGTGGGATTCTCTACCAGTGTAGAGAATCGGGTATCCTCTCTGCGCTAATTTATAGGGTTAGGGACCCGAGAAAAAAAAAACTACAAGTACCGGCAAGCGCCCTAGTGACGACTTCCGGTTTCTAACTTAATTAAAAAAAAACCGCCGAAACTCGCGACTTTAAAACTAAAATAAAAAGTTACCTAGTATAAACTTTTTGCTACCTTATTGCTGCCTCCTCACTCGCCCAAAAATCGCTGCCTCTCAACTCTGCTCCACAGGAACCAAGTCTGTTGTAGGTAAAATGTTAGAATCCGTGATCAAGGAGAAAATAGTGAGGCATCTTGAGGAGAATTGTTTGATAGAGCAGACGCAGCACGGTTTCGTTAAGGGGAAGTCGTGTCTGACGAATTTATTGGAGTTCTATGAGGATGTGTCTAGGGCAGTGAATAGAGGAGAGCCGGTGGATGTGGTGTTTCTTGATTTTCGGAAGGCGTTTGATAAGATGCCGCACAAGAGGTTATTACAGAAGGTCAGGGGGCATGGAGTTGGGGGTAGGGTGTTAGCGTGGATAGGGGATTGGCTGTCAAATAGGCAGAGAGTGGGGATCAATGAGTGCTATTCGGATTGGCGGTTGGTGACTAGTGGAGTGCCCCAGGGGTGGGTGCTGGGGCCTCAGCTAATTACCATTTATATAGATGATCTGGAGGAGGGAACCGAGTGTATGGTGTCGAAATTTGCTGATGACACCAAGATTGGTGGAATGGCAAATTGTGCAGAGGGTGTGGAAAGTCTGCAGAAGGATCTAGATAGGCTGGGCGAATGGGCCAGGAACTGGCAAATGGAATTTAATGTTGGCAAGTGTGAAGTTGTCCACTTTGGTAGGAATAATGGTAGGAAGGACTATTACTTACATGGCGAGAAACTGCAGCATGCGACGGTGCAGAGGGACCTCGGGGTCCTTGTGCATGAGTCGCAAAAACCCAGCCTGCAGGTGCAGCAGGTGGTCAGGAAGGTGAATGGGATGCTGGTCTTCATAGCAAGGGGGAGAATATAAAAGTAGGGAGGTCTTGCTGCAACTGTACAGGGCACTGGTGAGGCCACAGCTGGAGTACTGTGTGCAGTTTTGGTCGCTGCACTTACGCAAGGATATTTTGGCCTTGGAGGGAGTGCAGATGAGGTTTACTAGGCTGATACTGGAGTTGAGGGGTTTGAACTATGAGGAGAGGCTGAATAAACTAGGCTTGTACTCGTTAGAGTTTAGAAGAATGAGGGGAGATCTCATTGAGACATATAAGATGATGAATGGGATGGATAGGATAGAGGTGGAGAGGCTCTTCCCGCTCAGAAAGGATAGTAGGACTAGAGGGCACAGCCTCAAGATAAAGGGGGGATGGTTTAGAACGGAGTTGAGGAGGAACTTCTTCACTCAAAGGGTGGTGAATCTCTGGAATTCTCTGCCCGTTGAAGTGGTGGAGGCTGCCTCGCTAAATATATTTAAGACGCGGGTTGATAGGTTTTTGATAGGCAAGGGGATTAAGGGTTATGGGGAGAGGGCGGGAAAGTGGAAATGAGCCACGACAGATCAGCCATGATCTTATTGAATGGCGGGGCAGGCTGGAAGGGCTATATGGCCTACTCCTGCTCCTATTTCTTATGTTCTTATGTTCGTGTGAACCCCAAGAGAATACTGTGCTCAGACCTCATTGCATACATAGATTTGCGTTGACTATGCAAGGTGATTGTTTGTTATGGGGAATCAGAGTTTTTACTCATCCAAAATTCTAAACACAAATGTTGGGAGGACTTCACCTTGGGAACGTTAGTAATTTCTCTATATTGTGCTAATACCAAAATGAATACTGCTGCCTTTCCTCAAGATGTGGGTATGCCGGCGTTGGACTGGCGTAAACACAGTAAAAAGTCTGACAACACCAGGTTTTAGTCCAACCGATTTATTTGATAATATTCTCACAAGCTTTCGAGGGGGCTGCCTCTTTGTCAAGTGAATGGAGAGTTCTGGCCTCAGACAGACAGAGCATATAGAGCACAGACAGTTGCTGATTAGAATGCGAATCCTTACACCTAACCTGCTGTTCAATTCTTAAAGTGGCTGATAATGTGAAGGCCACATTATCAGCCACTTTAAGAATTGAACAGCAGGTTAGGTGTAAGGATTCGCATTCTAATCAGCAACTGTCTGTGCTCTATATGCTCTGTCTGTCTGAGGCCAGAACTCTCCATTCACTTGACAAAGAGGCAGCCCCCTCGAAAGCTTGTGAGAATATTATCAAATAAATCGGTTGGACTAAAACCTGGTGTTGTCAGACTTTTTACTGCCTTTCCTCAAGCCAGGTCTTTGTTATAGTTACAACATAATATTTCCACAACACAGTCTGCACCTGTAACTCACCAACCTTATTTATTATGCTTCTTGCATTCACATACAGGCACGGTAACCCTGATTTACTCTTCATATCTTTCTCCCTTACTCCAACTGTACCTATGAATTTACTGATCTCTGGGTTCAGCTTCAGGTTCCCACCCTCCTGACAAACCATTTCACATTTTCTTGTATGTGTTCCTGTTTTTTTAATCTATTCGAGGGATGTGGGCTTTGCTGGTTCAGCCAGCAGCATTTATTGCCCATCCCTAATTGCCCTAGAGAACATGGTGGTGAGCTGACTGTTTTAACTGATCCTGCCAATCCTAGGGCTGGAACATAGAACATAGGACATAGAACATTACAGCGCAGAACAGGCCCTTCGGCCCACGATGTTGCGCCGACCAGTTACAAAACAATGACCCATAGCCTAAACCAATCCCTTTTCGTCCATATTGAGGGATTGAGTTTAGGAGTCGGGAGGTAATGCTGCAACTTTACAGGACCCTTGTCAGGCCTCATTTGGAGTACTGTGTGCAGTTCTGGTCGCCTCACTATAGGGAAGACGTAGAAGCTATTGAAAGGGTGCAGAGGAGATTTACAAGGATGTTGCCTGGACTGGGAGGCATGCCTTATGAAGATAGGTTGAGGGAGCTGGGACTCTTTTCCCTAGAGAGGCGAAGGTTGAGAGGCGACCTGATAGAGGTTTATAAAATGTTGAGAGGAATAGATAGGGTGGACTCTCAGAGGCTATTTCCCCGGGTTGAAATGATCGCTACGAGAGGACACAGATTTAAGGTGCGGGGAGGGAAGTACAAAGGTGATGTTAGGGGTAAATTTTTCACTCAGAGGGTGGTAAGTGAATGGAATCGGCTGCAGTCATCGGTGGTGGAGGCGAACTCGCTGGGGTCTTTTAAAAGACCTCTGGATGAGTATATGGGGTTTAATGGGATTGGGGGTTATAGATAGGTCTATAGATTGGTGGGGTTGATGTGATCGGCGCAACTCGAGGGCCGAAGGGCCTGTTTGTGCTGTAATGTCCTATGTTCTATGTTCATGAACCTATCCACAGATCTCTTAAACGCCCCCAAACTAGGTGCATTTACAACTGCAGCTGGCAGGGCATTCCAGTCCCTCACCACCCTCTGGGTAAAGAACCTACCCCTGACATCAGTCCTATAACTACCCCCCCTTAATTTAAAGTCGTGCCCCCTCGTGCTAGCTTTCTCCATCCTAGGAAAAAGGCTATCACTATGTACCCTGTCTAAACCTCTAATCATCTTATATGTTTCAATGAGGTCCCCTCTTAGCCGCCTTCTTTCCAGCGAAAACAACCCCAAATCTCTCAGTCTCTCTCCATAGGATCTCCCCTCCATACAAGGCAACATCCTGGTAAACCTCCTCTGCACCCTCTCCAAAGCCTCCACATCCTTCCTGTAATGTGGGGACCAGAACTGCACACAAAACTCCAAGTGCGGCCGCACCAGAGTTGTGTACAGTTGCATCATGACGCTGCCACTCCTAAATTCAATCCCCCTACCAATAAACGCCAAGACACCGTATGCCTTCTTAACAACCTTATCTACTTGATTCCCAACTTTCAGGGATCTATGTACACATACACCTCGATCCCTCTGCTCCTCCACACTATTCAAAGTCCTCCCGTTAGCCCTATACTCAACACATCTGTTATTCCTACCGAAATGAATTACCTCACACTTCTCCACATTAAACTCCATCCGCCACCTCGCAGCCCAGCTCTGCAACCTTTCTAAGTCACCCTGCAAACTATGACACCCTTCCTCACAATCTACCACACCTCCAACTTTGGTGTCATCAGCAAACTTACTAATCCACCCAACTATACCCTCATCCAGATCATTAATAAAAATTACAAACAGCAGTGGCCCCAAAACAGATCCCTGAGGCACACCACTCATAACCGAACTCCATGACGAATATTTACCATCAACCACCACCCTCTGTCTCCTATCTGCTAGCCAATTCCTGATCCAATTACCTAGATCACCCCCAATCCCATACATCTGCATTTTCTGCAGAAGCCTACCATGGTGAACCTTATCAAACGCCTTGCTAAAATCCATATACACCACATCAACTGCCTTACCCCTATCCACCTCTTTGGTCACTTTCTCAAAGAACTCGATAAGGTTAGTAAGGCACGACCTACCCGCTACAATACCATGCTGACTGTCTCTAATCAACTCATTACTCTCCAAATAACTATAAATCCTGTCTCTAATAATCCTTTCCAAAACCTTACCCACCACAGAAGTAAGACTCACCGGTCTATAATTCCCAGGGAAGTCTCTTCTCCCCTTCTTAAACAATGGGACAACATTTGCTGTCCTCCAATCTTCCGGTACTATACCAGAGACCAACGACGACCTGAAGATCAGAGCCAGAGGCTTCGCAATCACCTCTCTTGCCTCCCAAAGAATCCTAGGGTAAATCCCATCCGGACCAGGGGATTTATCTATTTTCAAACCCTCTAAAATATCCAGCACATCCCCCGTATCAACTGCAATACTATCTATTTTACTCCCCTGCACCCCAGTGTCCTCCTCAGCTACATTCATGTCCCCTTGCGTGAACACCGAAGAGAAATATTGGTTCAACGCCTCTCCAATCTCCTCCGGTTCCACATACAACTTCCCTCTACTGTCTGTAACTGGCCCTAATCTTGCCCTAACCAACCTTCTGTTCTTGACATAGCTGTAAAACGCCTTAGGGTTCTCCTTAATCCTATCAGCCAAAGTCATCTCATGTCCTCTTTTAGCCCTTCTTAACTCCCTCTTCAACTCCCTCCTAGCCAATCTAAAACTTTCTAATGCACTACCTGAGCCCTCAAGCCTTATCCGAACATAAGCCTCCTTTTTCTTCCTAACCAACGAATCAACTTTTTTAGTGCACCACGGTTCCCTGGGCCTACCAAATCCTCCTTGCCTGACAGGGATATACCTATCACAGACCCGCAATAGCTGCTCCTTGAAAAATCTCCACATCTCGGATGTTCCCAGTCCCTGTAATCTCCTAGTCCAACCTATGCTTCCTAATTCTCTCCTAATAGCCTCATAATTACCCTTCCCCCAGCTGAAACTACTGACCCGAGGTTCATGCCTATCCTTTTCCATCACTAAGGTGAACGTAATCGAATTGTGGTCACTATCCCCAAAATGCACACCAACTTCCAAGTCTAGCACCTGGTCTGGCTCATTACCCAGCACCAAATCCAATATAGCCTCACCTCTAGTCGGCCTATCTACATACCGAGTCAAAAAACCTTCCTGCACACTTTGAACAAAAACTGACCCCTCTAACAAGCTAGAGCTATAGCAATTCCAATCAACATGAGTAAAGTTAAAGTCCCCCATAACAATTACCCTATTACTTTCACTCCTAACAAGGATCGTCTCCGCAATCCTTTCCTCAACCTCTCTAGAACTTTTTGGAGGTCTATAAAAGACTCCCAACAGGGTGACCTCTCCTCTCCTATTTCTAATCTCCGCCCATACTACCTCAACAGACAAGTCCTCATCAAAGTTCCTCTCTGACACTGTGATACAGTCCTTGACCAATAATGCTACCCCACCCCCCCTTCTACCTCCTTGTCTACTCCGACTAAAGCATTTGTACCCCGGGACCTGCAACATCCATTCCTGACCCTGCTCTATCCAAGTGGAGGGGGTTTCTATCCTGCAGTCTGGCTTGTCTTTGAGGTGGGGGACAAAGAACAAAAGCAAAATACAGCACAGGAAGAGGCCCATTGGCCCTCCAAGCCAGTGCTGATCATGATGCCCTAACTAAAAATAATGCTTCTACTCTTCCTTGGTCTGTATCCCTCTATTTCTCCCTATTCATGTGCCCATCCAGATGTCTCTCAAATGTTGCTAATGTTCCTGCTTGCACCACCTCCTCTGGCAGCGCATTCCAGCACCCACTACTCTCTGCGAGAAAAACTGACTCTGGTACATCTCCCTTAAACTCTCCCCCCTCTCAACTCAAACCTGTGACCCCTTGTAATTGGCATTCCTGCCCTTGGAATAAACCTTTGATTATCCACACTGTCTGTGCCTCTCATCATTTTGTAAACTTCTATCAGGTCTCTCCTCATCCTCCATCTTCCCAGTGAAAATAGTCCTAGTATATTCAACCTCTCCTTATAGCCAATACCCTCGAGACCAGGTGACATCCTGGTGAACCTTCTTTACACTCTCTCCAAAGCTTCCATGTCCTTCTGATAATGTGGTGGCCAGAACTGCGCACAATACTCCAAATGAGGCCTAACCAAGATTTTATGTAGCTAATGCAGCCTAACCAATGTTTTATATAGGTACTCCAAATGCGGCCTAATCAAGGTTTTTTGACCTAACCAGGATTTTATAAAACTCTCCAAATGCAACCTAGTTGAGGTGTTATATAGCTCTTCAAATGTGGCCTAACCAGGATTTTAAATCCCAGCGTCTGTCTTCAAAGCTCCTCTCTCTATTCAGGACGAGTGCAGCTGTAACTGCATGTCTGCCCACCTTCAGCACCGCACAGGCAGAGGTGCCAAGGAGCCATTCCCTTCTCCTGCTGCTTCAGCTAGAAATTGAAGATCTCCTGGCTCCTTGTGTAATAACCAACATTACTCTGTCCAAACTTGCATCCTCTTCCCTTTCCCCTTCATCACCCTCAGTAATTTAAGCAGGGGTGTGAGGGATCAGGAAATAATAGGACCGACAGAGCCAATGATTTCTCTTCCTGACCCTGTCGGTATCAGAAACAGTTCAGCACGGTGACATATCTGTCACACTCCATATCAAGACTGATATGGATTGTAGTGTGCAGTTTGCTGTGTTAAAGGTTACCTGTACTTAACGTTTTCATAATATTTTATATAACTGACCTACTGGAAAATTCAATGAAAATACATGTGGACACCAACTGGATCTGGGAGGTTGCTGGCTCTGTTGGTTAACACCAGTTGGTTAGTTGACCTCAGCTAGAGGATTAGCTGTTGCACTAATGTCATCAGTTTGGGGGGATGGTTGATCAACCAAGATTCACCATTCTAGGTATCTCGTGGTTGCTGCAGGAAGAGTGAGAAAAAGATTGGGCTTGACTGTGAGTAGTTCTTGAGTAGCCTACCAAGACCTGCTGTACAGGGTATCATTCATACTGGAGTGAGATTCTGGCGGTTACAGATCTGTGTGGAACAACACTCTCAATATTAGGCTGTGCCTTGAGTGGGGGAGGGAAGGAAAACAACTTTGTTTATGGTCAAAGTTTGAGAGAACACTGCTTATGTTTTGCCTCACTTAGGGTGCTCCACAAGCTGTTGACTAGGAGACGGGAATGGTCAAGGGTGAGGGAGGGAAGTTTACAGTTGAAAACATTGGCTTTTCAAAGACTTTTGAAAGAATACAGGTTGGCAAAGTGGAGTAAGCTTCACTTGTCCCATTCCTTCTAAAAAGCCATTTTAAAAAAGTCACTCGTTAGATTATTTTAAATATAAAACTACTTTGGGAAATCCTCAGTGTATTAGAAAATATAATGGTAATAATTTAGGTCTTAAAAGATATTCAGCAGTCATCACATAACCATTTAGGCAGTGATTGGGTGAATTCTGAACGTTATCTGATTGGCCACTGGTTTGGGCTGAGGCTTTCCTTGTTATTGTTGATACCTGGAGCAAAGATTCATCCTGCAATCAAATCCTTAGTTAAAGTACCATTGGCTGTGCACCAGTGTCCTCACTGAAGGTTAATGTGCTTTTGATTGTATTTTATAAGTTAAGTGGTTTTGGATCAGGAGTGTCTAGAGACAGGCATAATCTAACTTACTATGAGCAACACCATCTATAATCTTTGCCTGTTGTGTCTCCTTCATGCTACATCCGGCACCATGTCTGCATAGACTGAGCTGTGCTCATCTTAATCAGAAATGGGTCAGATGATTATGTAACTTACAAAAAGATCAACATTGTGATTTTTGGGTAGTGGCGAGATGGAACATGTCTCAGGAAAATGCATGAGGTGAATCTAAGGCACATCTTGTTTACGTCAGTTCAATGTAGGTGATATGTAGCCTAAAACTGAATCTTTTGCTGTTCTAAAACCTGTTCTTGTCTTGTTGCAGGGACATCAAACCAGACAACATTCTTCTAGATGTAAATGGACATATCCGACTGGCAGATTTTGGCTCCTGTCTGAAACTCATGGAAGATGGGACAGTAAGTTATGAGGCTGTAACTTATAAAGGTTTTGCTACATTTATACTTAGCTAGACTATAGATGCAAACACTTGAGAATGAACTATTTCCCAGTGTTTTTTTTAATCCAAGTCGGTGTGCATGTTTAGATGAAGAATAAAGATTGCACCATACCCAAGGCAATGCCTTAAGCCTAATTTCTCTTTCCACCAACACTTCTTCATCCCCGTGACGTTCTATTTCCCGCATCAGCTGTTTTTGCGACCTCACTGTGCTGTGAGGCCCCAGTTCAGCTGTCAAATGCCGTGTGTGGCCAAGCAGAAGAAGAAACATTACAGTTTATGCTATTTTGATTAAGTAATATCACTTTTTTTTATTATCCGGTTTGAATTATACCAGTAACAAAAATACCTCACGAAAACATACTGGAGGGAAGCATTTCACAAATGCACTGGTTCAAAACATCAGCCAGCTGGGTATTGTTGAATAAAATACCTTCTATCCCAAATAAAGCCTGGCCGTTGCTTTACATCAATGTTAGATGTTATGATGTTTTCAGTGTTTATGTTAACTTTGACCTTCTAGCATCTTCATTGACATAAATGCTGCATCTTTGTGTTGCATAAAAAATGTATTTTTTATAATAGTTTATGATTTTAACTTTATGACAACAGTGGGGCTACTTTTGGTAAATTGAGCCGAATAGCCTCCCCTGTCTGTATTGTCTTTGTGATATACTCATAACAAGTTGCTTTTTCATTCCAGCGAACGATTTTTCTGCTCAACAAGGACCAGGTAACCCAGGCAGACAGCACGTGTGTGTCTCACGCCCTCAACTCTGCACACTGAGGATCACGCTGTGCTTTAGCAGCATCATGTCTCAGACACAGAGAAAAATATATCAACGCTCAACACACACACGCAAGACTAAATACCGCACGTGCAAATCCACAATAGCCATCTCACTCACACAACCCTTAACCACATTAACCACCTCACTCAGCGAGCTCTTTCAATAAATACCTCGCTCACTCAGCTCTATCAATAAATACCTCACTCACACAGCTCTATCAATAAATACCTCACTCACACAGCTCTTTACAATAAATACCTCACTCACACAGCTCTTTATAATAAATACCTCCCTCACACAGCTCTTTACAATAAATACCTCACTCACACAGCTCTTTATAATAAATACCTCACTCACACAGCTCTTTATAATAAATACCTCACTCACACAGCTCTTTACAATAAATACCTCCCTCACACAGCTCTTTATAATAAATACCTCCCTCACACAGCTCTTTATAATAAATACCTCACTCACACAGCTCTTTACAATAAATACCTCACTCACGCAGCTCTTTACAATAAATACCTCACTCACACAGCTCTTTATAATAAATACCTCACTCACACAGCTCTTTATAATAAATACCTCACTCACACAGGTCTTTATAATAAATACCTCCCTCACACAGCTCTTTATAATAAATACCTCACTCACACAGCTCTTTATAATAAATACCTCACTCACACAGATCTTTACAATAAATACCTCACTCACACAGCTCTTTACAATAAATACCTCACTCACACAGCTCTTTATAATAAATACCTCACTCACACAGCTCTTTATAATAAATACCTCACTCACACAGCTCTTTATAATAAATACCTCACTCACACAGATCTTTACAATAAATTCCTGACTCACACAGCTCTTTACAATAAATACCTCACTCACACAGCTCTTTATAATAAATACCTCACTCACACAGCTCTTTATAATAAATACCTCCCTCACACAGCTCTTTATAATAAATACCTCACTCACGCAGCTCTTTACAATAAATACCTCACTCACACAGCTCTTTATAATAAATACCTCCCTCACACAGCTCTTTATAATAAATACCTCACTCACGCAGCTCTTTACAATAAATACCTCACTCACACAGCTCTTTATAATAAATACCTCACTCACACAGCTCTTTACAATAAATACCTCCCTCACACAGCTCTTTACAATAAATACCTCACTCACGCAGCTCTTTACAATAAATACCTCACTCACACAGCTCTTTATAATAAATACCTCCCTCACACAGCTCTTTATAGTAAATACCTCACTCACACAGCTCTTTATGATAAATACCTCCCTCACACAGCTCTCTATAATAAATACCTCACTCACACAGCTCTTTATAATAAAAACCTCACTCACACAGCTCTTTATAGTAAATACCTCACTCACACAGCTCTTTCTAATAAATACCTCACTCACACAGCTCTTTACAATAAATACCTCACTCACACAGCTCTTTACAATAAATACATCCCTCACACAGCTCTTTATAATAAATACCTCACTCACACAGCTCTTTATAATAAATACCTCCCTCACACAGCTCTTTATAATAAATACCTCACTCACACAGCTCTTTATAATAAATACCTCACTCACACAGCTCTTTATAATAAATACCTCACTCACACATCTCTTTATAATAAATACCTCACTCACACAGCTTTTTATAATAAATACCTCCCTCACACAGCTCTTTATAGTAAATACCTCCCTCACACAGCTCTTTACAATAAATACCTCACTCACACAGCTCTTTACAATAAATACCTCACTCACACAGCTTTTTATAATAAATACCTCACTCACACAGCTCTTTACAATCAATACCTCACTCACACAGCTCTTTATAAAAATACCTCACTCACACAGCTCTTTACAATAAATACCTCACTCACACAGCTCTTTATAATAAATACCTCACTCACACAGCTCTTTATAATAAATACCTCACTCACACAGCTCTTTATAATAAATACCTCCCTCACACAGCTCTTTATAATAAATACCTCACTCACACAGCTCTTTATAATGAATACCTCACTCACACAGCTCTTTATAATAAATACCTCCCTCACACAGCTCTTTACAATAAATACCTCACTCACACAGCTCTTTATAATGAATACCTCACTCACACAGCTCTTTATAATAAATACCTCACTCACACAGCTCTTTATAATAAATACCTCACTCACACAGCTCTTTATAATAAATCCCTCACTCACACAGCTCTTTATAATAAATACCTCCCTCACACAGCTCTTTATAATAAATACCTCACTCACACAGCTCTTTATAATAAATACCTCCCTCACACAGCTCTTTATAATAAATACCTCACTCACACAGCTCTTTATAATAAATACCTCACTCACACAGCTCTTTATAATAAATCCCTCACTCACACAGCTCTTTACAATAAATACCTCCCTCACACAGCTCTTTATAATAAATACCTTCCTCACACAGCTCTTTATAATAAATACCTCACTCACACAGCTCTTTACAATAAATACCTCCCTCACACAGCTCTTTATAATAAATACCTCACTCACACAGCTCTTTATAATAAATACCTCCCTCACACAGCTCTTTATAATAAATACCTCACTCACACAGCTCTTTACAATAAATACCTCCCTCACACAGCTCTTTACAATAAATACCTCACCCACACAGCTCTTTATAATAAATACCTCACTCACACATCTCTTAATAATAAATACCTCCCTCACACAGCTCTTTATAATAAATACCTCCCTCACACAGCTCTTTACAATAAATACCTCCCTCACACAGCTCTTTATAATAAATACCTCACACACACCTCTTTATAATAAATACCTCACTCACACAGCTCTTTATAATAAATACCTCCCTCACACAGCTCTTTATAATAAATACCTCACTCACACAGCTCTTTACAATAAATACCTCACTCACACAGCTCTCTATAATAAATACCTGACTCACACAGCTCTTTACAATAAATACCTCCCTCACACAGCTCTTTATAATAAATACCTCACTCACACAGCTCTCTATAATAAATACCTCACTCACACAGCTCTTTCTAATAAATACCTCACTCACACAGCTCTTTATAATAAATACCTCACTCACACAGCTCTTTGCAATAAATACCTCCCTCACACAGCTCTTTATAATAAAGACCTCACTCACACAGCTCTTTATAATAAATACCTCACTCACACAGCTCTTTATAATAAATACCTCCCTCACACAGCTTTTTATAATAAATACCTCACACACAGCTCTTTATAATAAATACCTCACTCACACAGCTCTTTACAATAAATACCTCCCTCACACAGCTCTTTATAATAAAGACCTCACTCACACAGCTCTTTATAATAAATACCTCACTCACACAGCTCTTTATAATAAATACCTCCCTCACACAGCTTTTTATAATAAATACCTCACTCACACAGCTCTTTATAATAAATACCTCCCTCACACAGCTCTTTACAATAAATACCTCACTCACACAGCTCTTTATAATAAATACCTCACTCACACAGCTCTTTACAATAAATACCTCCCTCACACAGCTCTTTACAATAAATACCTCCCTCACACAGCTCTTTACAATAAATACCTCCCTCACACAGCTCTTTATAATAAATACCTCACTCACACAGCTCTCTATAATAAATACCTCACTCACACAGGTCTTTATAATAAATACCTCACTCACACAGCTCTTTATAATAAATATCTCACTCACACAGCTCTTTATAATAAATACCTCACTCACACAGCTCTTTATAATAAATACCTCACTCACACAGCTCTTTATAATAAATACCTCCCTCACACAGCTCTTTACAATAAATACCTCCCTCACACAGCTCTTTATAATAAATACCTCACTCACAGCTCTTTATAATAAATACCTCCCTCACACACCTCTTTATAATAAATACCTCACTCACACAGCTCTTTATAATAAATACCTCACTCACACAGCTCTTTATAATAAATACCTCACTCACAGCTCTTTATAATAAATACCTCACTCACACAGCTCTTTATAATAAATACCTCACTCACACAGCTCTTTATAATAAATACCTCACTCACACAGCTCTTTAGAATAAATACCTCACTCACACAGCTCTTTATAATAAATACCTCACTCACACAGCTCTTTATAATAAATACCTCACTCACACAGCTCTTTATAATAAATACCTCACTCACACAGCTCTTTATAATAAATACCTCACTCACACAGCTCTTTATAATAAATACCTCCCTCACACAGCTCTTTATAATAAATACCTCACTCACATAGCTCTTTATAATAAATACCTCACTCACACAGCTCTTTATAATAAATACCTCCCTCACACAGCTCTTTATAATAAATACCTCCCTCACACAGCTCTTTGTAATAAATACCTCCCTCACACAGCTCTTTGTAATAAATACCTCACTCACACAGCTCTTTATAATAAATACCTCACTCACACAGCTCTTTACAATAAATACCACTCACACAGCTCTTTGTAATAAATACCTCACTCACACAGCTCTTTATAATAAATACCTCACTCACACAGCTCTTTATAATAAATACCTCCCTCACACAGCTCTTTACAATAAATACCTCCCTCACACAGCTCTTTATAATAAATACCTCCCTCACACAGCTCTTTATAATAAATACCTCACTCACACAGCTCTTTACAATAAATACCTCACTCACGCAGCTCTTTACAATAAATACCTCACTCACACAGCTCTTTATAATAAATACCTCACTCACACAGCTCTTTACAATAAATACCTCACTCACACAGCTCTTTATAATAAATACCTCACTCACACAGCTCTTTATAATAAATACCTCACTCACACAGCTCTTTACAATAAATACCTCACTCACACAGCTCTTTATAATAAATACCTCACTCACACAGCTCTTTATAATAAATACCTCACTCACAGCTCTTTATAATAAATACCTCCCTCACACAGCTCTTTATAATAAATACCTCACTCACACAGCTCTTTATGATAAATACCTCCCTCACACAGCTCTTTATCATAAATACCTCACTCACACAGCTCTTTATAATAAATACCTCCCTCACACAGCTCTTTATAATAAATACCTCCCTCACACAGCTCTTTATAATAAATACCTCACTCAGAGAACTCTTTATAATAAATACCTCACTCACACAGCTCTTTATAATAAATACCTCCCTCACACAGCTCTTTACAGTAAATACCTCACTCACACAGCTCTTTATAATAAATACCTCACTCACACAGCTCTTTATAATAAATACCTCACTCACAGCTCTTTATAATAAATACCTCACTCACACAGCTCTTTATAATAAATACCTCACTCACACAGCTCTTTATAATAAATACCTCACTCACACAGCTCTTTACAATAAATACCTCACTCACACAGCTCTTTATAATAAATACCTCACTCACACATCTCTTTATAATAAATACCTCACTCACACAGCTCTTTACAATAAATACCTCCCTCACACAGCTCTTTATAGTAAATACCTCCCTCACACAGCTTTTTATAATAAATACCTCCCTCACACAGCTCTTTACAATAAATACCTCCCTCACACAGCTTTTTATAATAAATACCTCACTCACACAGCTCTTTACAATCAATACCTCACTCACACAGCTCTTTATAAAAATACCTCACTCACACAGCTCTTTATAATAAATACCTCACTCACACAGCTCTTTATAATAAATACCTCACTCACACAGCTCTTTACAATAAATACCTCCCTCACACAGCTCTTTATAATAAATACCTCACTCACACAGCTCTTTATAAAAATACCTCCCTCACACAGCTCTTTATAATAAATACCTCACTCACACAGCTCTTTATAATAAATACCTCACTCACACAGCTCTTTACAATAAATACCTCCCTCACACAGCTCTTTATAATAAATACCTCACTCACACAGCTCTTTATAATAAATACCTCACTCACACAGCTCTTTATAATAAATACCTCACTCACACAGCTCTTTATAAAAATACCTCACTCACACAGCTTTTTATAATAAATACCTCACTCACACAGCTCTTTACAATAAATACCTCACTCACACAGCTCTTTATAATAAATACCTCACTCACACAGCTCTTTACAATCAATACCTCCCTCACACAGCTCTTTACAATAAATACCTCACTCACACAGCTCTTTATAATAAATACCTCACTCACACAGCTCTTTATAATAAATACCTCCCTCACACAGCTCTTTATAATAAATACCTCCCTCACACAGCTCTTTGCAATAAATACCTCCCTCACACAGCTCTTTATAATAAATACCTCCCTCACACAGCTCTTTATAATAAATACCTCCCTCACACAGCTCTTTACAATAAATACCTCACTCACGCAGCTCTTTACAATAAATACCTCCCTCACACAGCTCTTTACAATAAATACCTCCCTCACACAGCTCTTTACAATAAATACCTCACTCACACAGCTCTTTACAATAAGTACCTCACTCACACAGCTCTTTATAATAAATACCTCACTCACACAGCTCTTTATAATAAATACCTCACTCACACAGCTCTTTATAATAAATACCTCACTCACACAGCTCTTTATAATAAATACCTCCCTCACACAGCTCTTTATAATAAATACCTCCCTCACACAGCTCTTTATAATAAATACCTCACTCACACAGCTCTTTATAATAAATACCTCACTCACACAGCTCTTTATAATAAATACCTCCCTCACACAGCTCTTTACAATAAATACCTGACTCACACAGCTCTTTACAATAAATACCTGACTCACACAGCTCTTTATAATAAATACCTCACTCACACAGCTCTCTATAATAAATACCTCACTCACACAGCTCTTTATAATAAATACCTCACTCACACAGCTCTTTATAATAAATACCTCACTCACACAGCTCTTTATAGTAAATACCTCACTCACACAGCTCTTTATAATAAATACCTCCCTCACACAGCTCTTTATAATAAATACCTCCCTCACACAGCTCTTTATAATAAATACCTCACTCACACAGCTCTTTATAGTAAATACCTCACTCACACAGCTCTTTATAATAAATACCTCCCTCACACAGCTCTTTATAATAAATACCTCCCTCACACAGCTCTTTATAATAAATACCTCACTCACACAGCTCTTTATAATAAATACCTCACTCACACAGCTCTTTATAGTAAATACCTCACTCACACAGCTCTTTATAATAAATACCTCACTCACACAGCTCTTTATAATAAATACCTCACTCACACAGCTCTTTATAGTAAATACCTCACTCACACAGCTCTTTATAATAAATACCTCCCTCACACAGCTCTTTATAATAAATACCTCCCTCACACAGCTCTTTATAATAAATACCTCACTCACACAGCTCTTTATAGTAAATACCTCACTCACACAGCTCTTTATAATAAATACCTCCCTCACACAGCTCTCTATAATAAATACCTCACTCACACAGCTCTTTATAATAAATACCTCCCTCACACAGCTCTCTATAATAAATACCTCACTCACACAGCTCTTTATAATAAATACCTCACTCATACAGCTCTTTATAATAAATACCTCACTCACACAGCTCTTTATAGTAAATACCTCACTCACACAGCTCTTTATAATAAATACCTCACTCACACAGCTCTTTACAATAAATACCTCACTCACACAGCTCTTTACAATAAATACCTCACTCACACAGCTCTTTACAATAAATACCTCCCGCACACAGCTCTTTACAATAAATACCTCCCTCACACAGCTCTTTATAATAAATACCTCACTCACACAGCTCTTTATAATAAATACCTCCCTCACACAGCTCTTTACAATAAATACCTCACTCACACAGCTCTTTATAATGAATACCTGACTCACACAGCTCTCTATAATAAATACCTCACTCACACAGCTCTTTATAATAAATACCTCCCTCACACAGCTCTTTATAATAAATACCTCCCTCACACAGCTCTTTATAATAAATACCTCACTCACACAGCTCTTTATAATAAATCCCTCACTCACACAGCTCTTTACAATAAATACCTCCCTCACACAGCTCTTTATAATAAATACCTCCCTCACACAGCTCTTTACAATAAATACCTCACTCACACAGCTCTTTACAATAAATACCTCCCTCACACAGCTCTTTATAATAAATACCTCACACACACAGCTCTTTATAATAAATACCTCACTCACACATCTCTTAATAATAAATACCTCACTCACACAGCTCTTTATAATAAATACCTCACTCACACATCTCTTAATAATAAATACCTCCCTCACACAGCTCTTTACAATAAATACCTCCCTCACACAGCTCTTTATAATAAATACCTCACACACACAGCTCTTTATAATAAATACCTCACTCACACATCTCTTAATAATAAATACCTCACTCACACAGCTCTTTATAATAAATACCTCACTCACACATCTCTTAATAATAAATACCTCCCTCACACAGCTCTTTATAATAAATACCTCACACACACAGCTCTTTATAATAAATACCTCACTCACACATCTCTTAATAATAAATACCTCACTCACACAGCTCTTTATAATAAATACCTCACTCACACATCTCTTAATAATAAATACCTCCCTCACACAGCTCTTTACAATAAATACCTCACTCACACAGCTCTTTATAATAAATACCTCACACACACCTCTTTATAATAAATACCTCACTCACACAGCTCTTTATAATAAATACCTCACACACACCTCTTTATAATAAATACCTCACTCACACAGCTCTTTACAATAAATACCTCCCTCACACAGCTCTTTATAATAAATACCTCACACACACAGCTCTTTATAATAAATACCTCACTCACACATCTCTTAATAATAAATACCTCACTCACACAGCTCTTTATAATAAATACCTCACTCACACATCTCTTAATAATAAATACCTCCCTCACACAGCTCTTTACAATAAATACCTCACTCACACAGCTCTTTATAATAAATACCTCACACACACCTCTTTATAATAAATACCTCCCTCACACAGCTCTTTATAATAAATACCTCACACACACCTCTTTATAATAAATACCTCACTCACACAGCTCTTTATAATAAATACCTCACTCACACAGCTCTTTATAATAAATACCTCACTCACACAGCTCTTTATAATAAATACCTCACTCACACAGCTCTTTATAATAAATACCTCCCTCACACAGCTCTTTATAATAAATACCTCACTCACACAGCTCTGTATAATAAATACCTCACTCACACAGCTCTTTCTAATAAATACCTCACTCACACAGCTCTTTATAATAAATACCTCACTCACACAGCTCTTTACAATAAATACCTCCCTCACACAGCTCTTTATAATAAATCCCTCACTCACACATCTCTTTATAATAAATACCTCACTCACACAGCTCTTTATAATAAATACCTCACTTACACAGCTCTTTATAATAAATGCCTCACTCACACAGCTCTTTACAATAAATACCTCCCTCACACAGCTCTTTATAATAAATACCTCACTCACACAGCTCTTTATAATAAATACCTCACTCACAGCTCTTTACAATAAATACCTCACTCACACAGCTCTTTACAATAAATACCTCACTCACACAGCTCTTTATAATAAATACCTCACTCACACAGCTCTTTATAATAAATACCTCACTCACACAGCTTTTTATAATAAATACCTCACTCACACAGCCCTTTATAATAAATACCTCACTCACACAGCTCTTTATAATAAATACCTCACTCACACAGCTCTTTATAATAAATACCTCACTCACACAGCTTTTTATAATAAATACCTCACTCACACAGCCCTTTATAATAAATACCTCACTCACACAGCTCTTTATAATAAATACCTCACTCACAGCTCTTTACAATAAATACCTCCCTCACACAGCTCTTTATAATAAATACCTCACTCACACAGCTTTTTATAATAAATACCTCACTCACACAGCTCTTTACAATAAATACCTCCCTCACACAGCTCTTTATAATAAATACCTCACTCACACAGCTCTTTTCAATAAGTACCTCACTCACACAGCTCTTTATAATAAATACCTCACTCACACAGCTCTTTATAATAAATACCTCACTCACACAGCTTTTTATAATAAATACCTCACTCACACAGCTCTTTACAATAAATACCTCCCTCACACAGCTCTTTATAATAAATACCTCACTCACACAGCTCTTTTCAATAAGTACCTCACTCACACAGCTCTTTATAATAAATACCTCACTCACACAGCTCTTTATAATAAATACCTCACTCACACAGCTCTTTATAATAAATACCTCACTCACACAGCTCTTTATAATAAATACCTCACTCACACAGCTCTTTATAATAAATACCTCACTCACACAGCTCTTTATAATAAATACCTCACTCACA
Source organism: Prionace glauca (assembly GCA_037974335.1). NCBI lineage: Eukaryota > Metazoa > Chordata > Chondrichthyes > Carcharhiniformes > Carcharhinidae > Prionace > Prionace glauca. The sequence goes on from CM075725.1 coordinate 12,804,883, forward strand.
CAGCTCTTTATAATAAATACCTCACTCACACAGCTCTTTATAATAAATACCTCCCTCACACAGCTCTTTACAACAACCACCTCACTCACACAGCTCTTTATAATAAATACCTCACTCACACAGCTCTTTATAATAAATACCTCACTCACACAGCTCTTTATAATAAATACCTCGCTCACACAGCTCTTTACCACAATGAACACCTATCATGCCAGTGGTTTCTCAGGATCTTGCAGATAGAGTACAGGTGGTACTTCTCCATGTTTTGATGTGGCGCCTACTCATAGTCCGTAGTCTTGGAGCCATATGGGAGGGTGGGTATCACTACTGCTCTGTAGACTATGCCAGATGTTCAAACACTCCCTTCCTCAGGTGACAGTGTGCTGGCACACGTCATTAAGCATTTTGAGGGCAGATTGGTAGAGGGATTTTGGCTTACGGGTGCTTATAAGGCACTTGCTCTCATTCACGGTGAAGGTGTTGACTATGGCTTGGTGTTTGGTCTCTGCAGTTGCAAGCTTTGTCTGCATTCTGTAGCTCAATGATGGAGGAGAGAATGACCTTGGATCTGGCTTGTAGGTGGCGGAAGGTGAACAGATACTTGTTTGTTCTTTAGCTGCACTCTAGTTGGAAGCTTGATTAAGGCAAGATGGAGCATTACAGCATGGAAGATTGAGAGGAGTGTCAGTGTGAAGACATAGCCTCGCTTGACCCCCAGTCTGAACATGAATTGGGTCTGTGGTGAACCCGTTGGTCAGGATGATGGATCGCATAGGATGGTGACAAACTTGGAGGCAGCTGAACTGGAGGAGGATGTTCATAATCCCTTGCGGTTGACAGTGTTAAAAGTATCTGTGAGGTCAAAGACAGCCATGTACAAGAGTTGGTGCTGTTCATTGCATTTATCCTGTAGCTACCATGTGATGAAAAACATGTCTGTTGTGCCCTTTGGTGGGCCGAATCTGCTTGATGATGTTTCAGCCACAGGGAGGAGATGATTAAGGAGGACTCTTGCAATAATCTTGCCTGTGGCTGACAGCAGGGAAGTTGTTCTGCAGTTACTGCTGTCAAAATTGTGGCCTTTTTTGAAAGTGATCACAATTACGGTATATCTGAGATCTCTTATCATGCTTGCCTCCTTCCAGCTAAGGGAAATAAGGTCATGTATTTGTGCCAGTAGTGCCTCAGTGGAAATTCCATCTGCTCCTGATGCCTTGTTGTTGTTTAGCTGTTGGGTGGCCTTTTCTACCCTATGCTGAGTTGGCGTTGCGCTGAGATGGTAGCCTGTAGCATTCTGTGGGTTGGAGTTGAGGATACTTATGTTGAAGACTCTGTCTCTGTTAAGGAGATCTTTGAAATGCTTCTTCTAGTAAGCACTGACTGCCCCTCTGCTCTTGATGAAAATCTGTCCATTCTTGGCCAGCAGTGGGATGGGGCCCTGGGTGCTTGGGCCATAGGTGGTCTTGACTGCACTTAAGAAATCTTGCGCTTCATGGTTGTGGGTTAACTGCTGGATGTCCTGCACTTTCTCCACCCACAACCTGTTCTTTAGGTCACAGGTTTTTGCTAGACCTCTGCCTTCAGCTGTCTGCAGAAGTGCATTCTTACTCTTGAGTTGGGTTGCTGTTTGTTCTCATTGAACCAATGTTGGTATTTCCTAGTTGAATGACCAAGTATCTCTTTGCAGGTACTGATCAAGGAGGCCTTGAGAGTAGACAAGGCGCTTTGGACACACTGCACGTGTGGGTCACTGGGAGACAAAGGCTGGAGATGGCTCTCTTATCAGAGTGTTTGAGTGCCTCAGCATTGATTTTCCTGTGGCATTTATTCTATTGCCATGGCTGCTTTAGGATCATATTGATGTTGCTCATAAGCGAATTAGACAGAGGTCCATCCAGCAATCATTGCTCCTGTCACAGCACGGATGATATGCAAGCCCTTGCAGTTCCTTATTCAGGCAATGATGTAGTCATGAGTTCCAGTGCTTGAAGCTTTATACTTGTCTCTCTGGTGGACAAGGGGTTGGTTATGATAAAGTTGTTTTCTAGGCATTTTGTCAGAAATAGGTTGTTGGATTTCCATGCCTCATTCACCCTCACCCTCACCCTCAGGGATCTGTGTCCTTTCCAACTCCGCCGTTGAAGTCACCAACAAGAATCAGCTTGTCACTTGTTGAGACTGGGGCCAGTATTGTTCTAGACTGCAGTAAAATTCCTCTTTGGACGTGTCTGTAGCTTCCGGTGTTGGGGTACAAGTGCTTAGGAGTGGAGTGCACTGGTTCTGGGCTAGTGTGAGCCAAAGGGTCACACCCCATCACGCACAAGGAGTCCATGAGACAGCCGACTAGTTAGTTTTTAATGGCAAAGCCAAACCCTTGGAGGTTGCAATCTTCTGATTTACCTTTCCAGAAGGTGTAACACCAGTATGTTCCTTGAGCTGGCCTTCCCCTGCTCATCAGGTCTCGCTTAGGCCAGTGATGTCAATGTCAAAACTCTTGAATTCCCAAGCAGAACACTGTTCTGGTCTGCTGCAGTAGGTGTTGCTCATGAGGGCCTTGACGTTCCAGAGATCAAACTTCATTTTGAGGGTTCGAGGTGCCTATGTATGAGTTCTTTTCACACAATCCCCATTTGGCACAAAAAGTTAAAATGACCAAATATCGTTTTAAAGGATGGCCGTTGCACACCAGCAGCTGCACGGGCTTGACAGGGCAAAGCTTTGATCTAGGACCAAGGAGCTCCAAGGTAACTGGAGACTAGAATTAGCTGTATGGTCCCAGGACATATTCCTATTGTCTTCCTTTCTCCTTTCCACAGGACTTCTTTCCCTGGGATTCATAAAGTGCAATAGCAACTTCCATGAGGGTGGCATTGGCCTTTCTCTCTCTTAATGGCCACATTGCTCCTCTATTTCTGCTAATGCCATTGCTGCTCCTCACTCATTTTGTGGTTACTACCTCCAGACCCTCTTGTTGATCACTCTTCTAGGTGGTGGTTTACTGTCTCTTTTTGTCCTTATTCGCACTCATAAGTCCCTCACCCACACCTCTCTTTACCATTCCACAGCCCTCTACCACAATAAACACCTTACTCACACACCCCTTTACCAGGGTGACAAGATGGACATGCGTTAGTACCTGAGCAACCCCCTCAGACAGACAGGCAAACATATTTCACGCACAAGCAGTAAAAGCACATAGAACTTAAATAAATGCATTATACTTTGTTAGCACTACACTCTAAATCCCTCTGGTATACCATTGCATGCAAGCTTACTTCTCCAACACTGATGTTCATTCAGTTTTGCACATGATTGCACACTTTTGCTAGCAGCACTGAACGGACACAGCTGGACACGCAAGCTGCATTTCACCAGCAACACATGTCTGCTGTTCATATAATTTATTCCTTAATAAATTTTCAGTGAAGCCTTTCCATTATATATTTTTCTTCTAATGTTCTAATATTTCATAGTAATCTTCACCTCTGTACATATGTATGTGTTCAGGTATAGAGCCTTTATGCTTACCTTATTGACACAGATTGAAAAGTGTATCACAGCTTCTGTTGCACATACAAATGTTAATTTTCCAGGGATAAATGCCAAATGTTAATGTGTGATGATGAAGTTTCTGTATTTTGGCAGTGAAAAAGAAATTTTATTTTTAAGTATTAAAATTAAACGTGCGCTTTAATTCCCATGAGGTTTTTCCTGAACCACACTGTTGCATGTATAGCTGAGTTTGAGACAATTTTGCTTACTTTCTGCTGAGTTGTTTCTGCTCAGATTGCTGGTTGCTACTGGATTTTTTTCCTCTTCCCTTGATGGAATGCTGTGCCTAAGTTGAGTGGAATGTGGCAAGTGGTATATTGGCATATTTCACTGTGACTTATTGAACTAGAGGACTGGTACTTTTCTTCCTAGTCAGAGATTTATTTCACAGGCGGAGTTTTCTAGTGTTATCATATTAGAGGAGATTAGGCAGAACGCATTGGTTCAGTTTTGAATTTGGCTATGTAAATCACCAAGCTTTCTTTAGTAGTACATCCCATGCCTACAATCCCAGCACCTAGAAGCTCAAGACTATCAGACAAGGGAACACTGTTGTTTCCAATTTCCCATCATAGTCACCCTCCATTCTTGCTTGGAAATATATCACCATTCCTCCATTGTCGCTATGTTAAAATCCTGGAAGCTAATAGGTATCTTCACCACACTGATTGCAATGGTTCAGTGAGGTAGCTCATCACCATCTTCTCAAAGACAACTGGGGATGGACAATAAATGCCAGCAGCACAATATTCTGAAGAATATTGGCTTCTGAAATTCTGGATGAATCACTTATCTTCTGTAACATAAGGTCCATGGATGCATTATTACACGTGATCTTTATGATGTTATTGTAATATTTTAACTCCATCAATTTTCTTAGAATCATCGTCATAGGCTGGGATTTTCTGGCCATGCTCACCCCAAAACCAGAAAATCCCACTTGAGGTCAATGGACCGTTGCATGTTCTGCACCCTTACCCATGACAGGCGGAGGGGAAAATTCACTCCATAGAGTCCTATAGCGCAGAAAAGACCCTTCGGCCCATTGGCAGCAGTTACCACCTGAGTTTTGCTAACCCCATTTTCTGCACTTGTCCCATAACCTTTTGAATGTTATGACGTTTCAAATGCTCATCCAAATAATTTTTAAAAACTGTAAGGTTTTCGGCCTCCACTACCTTCCCAGGCACTGCATTCCAGATTCCCATCATCCTCTGAATGAACATTCTTTTTCTCAAATCCCTTCTGATCTCACGCCCCTTATCCTAAAACTATGCCCCCTCATGATTGACCCTTCAACCAGGGGGACCGCTGCTCCCTACTCATCCTGTCCATATCCCTCATAACTTTACAAACCTCAATCATACCCCTCTCAGCCTTCTCTGCTCTGAAGAAATCAATCTAAGTCTCTCCTTATAGTTCAAATGCTCCATCCCAGGCAACATCCTGGTGAATCTCTTCTGTACCCTTTCTAAGACAATCACATTCTTCCTACAGCGAGATGACTAGAACTGCACTCCAGCTGTGGACTAACCAGCTCTGATGAAGGATCATCCTGATTTAAAACAAACAACAAAGAAAATTACAGCAGAGGAACAGGTCCTTCAGCCCTCCAAACCTGCACCGACCATGCTGCCCGACTTAACTAAAACCCTCATCCTCCAGGGACCTGTATTCCCATCCTATTCATGTACTTGTCAAGATGCCCCTTAAAAGTCACTACCGTATCCGCTTCCACTACCTCCCCTGGCAACGAGTTCCAGGCACCCACCACCCTCTGTGTAAAAAATCTGCCTCGGACATCTCCTTTAAACCTTGCCCATCACACCTTAAACCTGTGCCCCCTAGTAATTGACGCTTTCACTCTGGGGAAAAGCTTCTTACTGTTCACTCTGTCCATGCTTCCCATAATCTTGTAGCCTTCTATCAGGTCGCCCCTCAACCTCTGTTGTCCCAATGAGGACAAACCAAGTTGTTCCAATTTTTCCTTACAGCGAATGCCTTCCATACCAGGCAACATCCTGGTAAATCTTCTCTGTACCCTCTTCAAAGCCTCCACATCCTTCTGATAGTGTGGCAACCAGAATTGAACACTATAACGTTGACTCTATTCTTTCGCCATAGATACTGTCAAACCTGCTGAGATTTTACAGCACTTTTTGTTTTTGTTTCGTCTAAGCAACATTCTCAGGTTTTAATTAGTACAGTTACACACCACCCTTTCCCCACACCCCACATGAGCCCTACACTTGCCCCAACCCCACACTTTTGCTCTGAGTTAGAACATTGGCCAATCCCTCACTTCTCATTCAGCCTCATTGAATCCAACTCTAGAAATCCTGCCCTTAATCCCCCTCCATACTTTTCGTTCAAAACTGATTTCTTAGACCAAGCATTTTATTAAATTGGCCTTTGAGAGCAAAAAATCAGCAGATTTCTCACTCATCTTGGAAACTCAGTCACCATGTGTGAACATTGAAACCAGGATTGGGCTTGGTTGTCATGCAGTGCGCACAAAACCTTGCTGTTGGCAGTCTGTCTCTTGGCTGATGCATACAGCATGGTCAGTTGAATGGGTTTGCCAGAAAGTCCCTGAACTCATTTCACAGCTAGGAGTTAGTGTCTTCATGAGAACAGTGCCTAATGAATCAAGATACAGCCCATCTAAGATGAATACTGAGCCTGGATTATGTTAATGGGCTGCTGTGTAAATTAAATATGAAATCAGCTAGTTGTCTTAATTACAAAAACTTCCCAACACACTGTCACTGAAACTGTCAGCTTCTTGCACCTAAGAAAGTACGGTTAACGCTTCTTCATGTGATTTCAGTGTGTCTCGAGGCTTCGTATTTCTGATTAATGATGCCAGCTTTAGGGCAGAAACCTGGCAGGGTCATCTCTGATTACTGATATGCATGAGGTTAGATAAGAAACTGTTTGCTCTGTAAACACAGAAAGCTTTATTACTAGATTACATGCCTATTTCTTCCATTTCTCCCAAAACAGTCTGAGTTAAGGCTAGATGAAGAGAGATTTGCCTCACAGCGCCAGGGAACCGGGTTTGATTCCAGCCTAGCGTCTGTAGAGTTTGCACATTCGCCCCATGCCTGTGTGGGTTTCCTCCTTGTGCTCTGGTTTTCTCCCACTTCCCAAGATCTGCAGGCTTGGTGGTTTGGCCATGCTAAATTGCTCCTTAGTGTCCCAAGGTGTGTAAGTTAGGAGGAATTAGCAGGGTAAATGGAGGAGGTTAAGAGGATGGACTTGGGTAAGATGTTCTGCCAGAGAGTCAGTGCAGACTTGATGGGCCAAATGGCAGCTTCCTGTAGGGATTCTGTGAAATGTGTAACCCACAGATAAGATGAATGCACAGAACTATTGTTATGCCGAGATTAACTTTGTTAACTTATCTCTGAAATAACGTAAAAAGAATGCAAATGCTGCACTTTAGCGAGTCGTATTGTTTTTCATATAGACCAGTTCCTCTGTATTCTTCCTTTCTGGGTCACCCTTTTATCAGGCTTTTCCATCTTGTGTTCAACCTAGTCTGTTCTTTTAAGGCCGCTGACATTCTGCTTTATTGAAGACCTTCAACACAATGGGTGATCAACTATTGCAAAGACAAGTCAGCATGTTACTTATGTGCAATTAATGAGCAAACAATCTCAACAACATCTTAACTATCTTTCAGTTGTGATAATCTACTATGTTTTAAAATTGATCTTTTCTAGTTCCTTTTTTACCTCAAAAACCTTTTCTGTGGAGAATGTGCCAAAACTCCTGAAACCTGATAGTTGTCAATCCATAAGAGTTACCATAAGAGATATCCATGAGAGGCTGGATGAGCAGATTGTTAGCATTATATTTCTTGCACATTCTCTTTCTGAGTGATAATTGGGAGTTGCTTTGAAATGCAGAATTTGGTCTTTACTTCTAGATGAGCGTAAATGTTGTCTTGAGAGGTGATTGTTGGTGGGGAGGATTAGAATTTGGGGTAATATTTGTACAATGATAAAATGCTGGGAACACTTAGTTGGTGCTGCAGCATTTGTGGACAGAGAAATGGAGTTAGCGTTGCAGATCAATAAATCTCCATCAGAAGTTGCTCATGCATTTACAGCACAATATCAGTGGGACAAAGGGGAGATTTACATTCCATGTCCTCTTCAGGACTGTTAGGAGTATTTATAATGAGGCACTTCTTAAAAATTGAGCATACAGGGGTTGGGAGGGGATTGTGGATACTTGCTTTAGATCTAGTTTTACTACGATTCCAAGAAATCTCACATTTGTTTTTCTAATGCAGGTCCAATCTTCCGTTGCAGTGGGGACCCCTGACTACATTTCCCCTGAAATCCTGCAGGCCATGGAAGATGGCAAAGGAAAGTACGGCCCAGAATGTGACTGGTGGTCACTTGGTGTTTGCATGTATGAAATGCTTTTTGGGGAGACTCCATTTTATGCAGAATCTTTAGTAGAAACCTATGGGAAAATTATGAACCATAAAGTAAGTGTCTTTCTAATCTTTCTCCATTCTAACCTGGTATTTTTGATGTTTTCTCCTTCAGGTGTCAGTATTTAATTCTGATCAGGTTCATCAGTGACCTCAGACATGCTGTTTTATGAGGAGGGAGGCATTCTGCTAAATGTTGTGTATTTATCCCATTAAAAGCTGTTACCTTATGATTCACAAGTTGGAGATAGTGTGGAAATTGGTATATTTTGGGAGAGAGAGCTAAAACACACCACAGCTTAGTAATAGGAGATGGTCTAAGTATTCATGATTGTAGGAATCAGTGTACAAAAGCTTTAAACTCTTATACCATTGTGCTTAACATGGATTGTTGAAATGTTTGTGGATTGATTTAACTTTCCATGGTCTGCTGCAACTTCCTGTACAATGGTCTGCTGTGGTGTGGAGATGCCAGCATTGGACTGGGGTGGACACAGTAAGAAGTTAAAGTCCAACAGGTTTATTTATTTTCACAAGCTTTTGGAGTGCTGCTCCTTCTTTTACTATGGTCTGCTGCAACTTCCTTTTTCGCTCCTCACTACACTGTGGGTGTACCTGCACCACATGGACAGCAGTGGTTCAAGAAGGCAGCTCACCAAATGGTGGCCTAGCCAGCAATGCCTACAACCCTATGATGGTATATGGTATGAATTGGCCATGACGGACTGGGAAGCATTACTGAAAGGAAAGACAGTGGACAGGAAATGGTAGATATTTAAAGAACAAATAGGCGAACTCCAGAAATTGTTTATTCCTGTTTTGCGCAAGAGTAAAAAGTCTGACAACACCAGGTTTTAGTCCAACCTATTTATTTGATAATATTCTCACAAGCTTTCGAGGAGACTGCCTCTTCGTCAGGTGAATGGAGAGTTCTGGTCTGTGCTTTATATGCTGTGTCTGAGGCCAGAACTCTCAGACAGAGCATATAAAGCACAGACCAGAACTCTCCATTCACCTGACGAAGAGGCAGTCTCCTCGAAAGCTTGTGAGAATATTATCAAATAAATCGGTTGGACTAAAACCTGGTGTTGTCAGACTTTTTACTGTGTTTACGCCAGTCCAATGCCGGCATACCCACATCATGTGCAAGAGTGGTCAGGGAATTATGGCCAAACCATAGCTTACAAGGGGAGTGAAAGGCACTCGTCTGATGAAGGAGGTGAGGGACACTGTGAGGGGCACTCCGAAAACTCATGCTACCAAATAAACCTTTTGGGCTTTAACCTGGTGTTGTCAGATTCAAGGAAGAAGTATAAAAAGCAGTAAGCCGGAGGATTGGGAGCAGTTTAAAATTCAACAAAGGAGGACCAAGAAATTGATTAAGAAGGGAAAAATAGAGTATGAAAGTAAGCTAGCAGGGAACATAAAAACTGACTGTAAAAGTTTCTATAGGTATATAAAGAAAAAAACATGGATAAAAACGAATGTAGGTCCCTTACAGCCAGAAACAGAAGAATTCATAACGCAGAATAAAGAAATGGCCAAGGAATTGCAGTTGTACTTTGCTTCAGTCTTCACAAAGGAAGACATGAATAATGTACTAAAAGTGCTGAGAGAAACATGTTTTAGTGAGGAGCTGAAGGAAATCAGCATTAATAGAGAAATGATTTGGGGGAAATTAAAGGAATTAAAGATGGATAAATCTCCTAGTCCTGATAATCTTCATCCCAGAGTAATTAAGGAACTGGCCCTGGAAATCGTAGATCCATTGGCGGTTATTTTCCAAAATTCTTTGGACTCTGGACTGGTTCCTACAGATTGAAGGGTAGTTAATGTAAGCCCACTATTCAAAAAAGGAGGTATAGAGAAAATGGGGAACTATAGACCAGTGAGCCTAACGTTGGTACTGGAGAATTTGCTAGAGACTATTATCAAGGATTTCATAACTTGACATTTGGAAGGCAGTGTCAAAGTCAAAGACAAAGTCAGCATAAGGGATATCATGCTTGACAAATCTGTTGGAATTCTTTAAGGAAGTAACTAATAGGTCTGTCATACAAGGAGAGACTAAGTCAGTTAGGATTATATTTCTCATAGAAACTCAGCCATGATCAAAATAAATAACGCAGCAGGCTCAAAGAACCGAACCGCTTACTCCTGCTTCTGGTTTCTATGTGAAAACTGCTCCGAAAATAGCGGGAAGGACATCAATAATACAGTTGAAATATTAGAAATAATTTCAAAATATTGGTTAGATTCAATGAAGTTGTTTAATTACTCTGCCATTTCCTTGTTCTCTATTATAAATTCTCCTGACGTGGATTGTAAGGGACCTACATTTGTCTTCAATCGTTTTATATATGTCTAGAAGCTTTTACAATCTGCTATTATGTTACTCCATATTTTCTCTCTTAATCAATCTCCTTGTCCTCCTTTGCTGAACTCCCAATTCTCAGACTTGCTACTTTTTCTAGCAACTTTATATGGCTCCACTATGGATCTAATATTATCCTTCACTGTGCACGGTGGCACAGTGACTAGCACTGCTGCCTCACAGCACCAGGGACCGGGTTCAATTTCTGGCTTGGGTCACTGTCTGCGGAGTCTGCACATTCTACTCGTGTCTGCATGGGTTTCCACTGGGTGCGTCGGTTTCCTCCCACAGTCCAAAAGACACACTGGTTAGGTGCATTGGTCATACTAGATTCTCCCTCCGTGTACCTGATCAAGCGCTGGAGTGTGGCAACCAGGGGATTTTCATAGTAACTTCATTGCAGTGTCAATGTAAGCCTACTTGTGACACTAATAAACAAACTAAAAAACTTCATTTTTTGGATTCCTCATAGATTCCTTTACCAACTACTCAAAGAACCCTTCTCTTCTCACCTCATCTAAATTCAATGCCTGCATTCCTTTTGTCTTTCCTGTTTTGTCAATTTCCTCTTTCCCTTCCACCCCTTCTTCCTCAACCCCTCAGTTTCAATCTCCCCAGTCTTTCACAAAATAATTATCGTGAAAAGAAATTGAAACTGTTAGTATGCCAGATCAGAAAGCCCAGGGCATATTATGAAGCCAGACTGCGTCCCAACAATTTTTCTATTTTGGCATAAACGTGAGGAAAGGATACTTCACCTCAGGAATAATTCCACTGACAAATTCAGGATCTTTTTATCAAAACAAGCTTTTTTTGTAACAATTTTCACTAACAAAATGAAACAGTTTAACTCTTAACTGTTGAACAATCTTTAAACATGAAAAAAATTAACTGTTAACTTCTAATTTATCACTATTCCATTCCAGTTAAGCAATATTTCTATTATAGACTTAAATCCCACTTTAAAAAATAGTTAGCAGCTCCAGGCAGTCTTACTTTAACCTGTGTTAACAGCTTTGGAGTTTCCTGATTGACTTTACAGAGAGAGAGAGAAGGAGAGAGAGAGCTGCTTGTAGGCTTCTATCTTTAAACAGCCCTTTCCTGCAACTGAACTCAAAGCTGTTTTTCTTAGCTACAAATCTAGCTCCTCCCATTTCTAGTGTCACGTCATTATATCTGACCCTGTAAACCTATCTCACCTTTCCATTACTTTAATCAATGTCTCAAGGGTCCTCTTCTTTGGTAAACAAAAGCTGATTTAGCCTGCTGCAAAATAAATATTTACATGGCTAAGTGGAGTAATTATCCTGCTTTCCAACATCTGCTTTATTCCTCCCAGATAATCTCACTGCTTGTGATAAAATCCTAAATCTTAAAGCCGAAACATAAAATATTTATTTTATAATTTTTAGTAGCAAAGTATCATTACAAAAATGAAGTGTGCTGTGTGTGCCTCTGTCAATGAGTAAATGTATTTATTTATTTACCTATGTTTCAAAACTCTCTCTTGCTTTCTGTGGAAGACTATCCCTGGGGCCCTTTGCTTGTTGTGGTTTGTATACATTAAGGCTCCAAAGCCAGGTGAAGAATGAACTGAGATGAAGGTGAACGATTAGCATGCAGCCTGTGCTTTTAATTTGAACTGGGTCTTTACTATTTCCTGATAGAATTACCTGAAAACATTTCAGAAACAAGTCAGTGAGTGTCATATTTCTATCTAGAACAGTGTCAACAGACCTGACTATTTATTTTTATTATTCTTTTGTGGGATGTGGACATTGCTGGCAAAGCCAGCATTTGTTGTCCATCCCTAATTATCCTTGAACTGAGTGGCTTGCTGGGCTATTCCAGAGGGTAGGTAAGAGTCATCCACTTGTTTGGAGTCACATGTAGGCAAAACCAGGTAAGGATGACAGATCCCCTTCTCTAAAGGACATTCTGCTGCTTGATATACTGATGCTTGAGAGTCACTTGTTTCTGAATGTTTGATTAACTTCCATGCTCCACTCTCTCACAACTAGGAGCGATTTCAGTTCCCAATACAAATCACCGATGTCTCTGAAAATGCCAAAGACCTTATCCGGAGGCTCATCTGTAGCAGGGAGCATCGGCTGGGTCAAAATGGGATTGAAGACTTTAAGAAACATCCATTCTTTGCTGGTATTGACTGGGACAACATCAGAAACTGTGAAGCACCTTACATCCCTGAAGTCAGCAGTCCTACCGACACCTCAAACTTTGACGTGGATGATGACTGTTTAAAAAATTCTGTAAGTTAGCTTGTGTATCTGAGTGTGTGGGAGGGGAATTTAGATTGAAAGAGGATGAAATTCTCATTGCTTCTCAGGTGACCTCATTCCTTAGATAATCAAAAACAGAAAATGCTGGAAAGTCTCAGCAGGTCTGACAGCATTTGTGGTGAGAGAATAGAGCCAATGTTTCATCACTTCATGACCCTTCATTACTGTGACTCAAAACATTGGTTCTATTCTCTCCCCACAGATGCTGTCAGATCTGCTGAGATTTTCCAAAATTTTCTGTTTTTGTTTCGGATTCCAGCATCCGCAGTATTTTGCTTTTATCTTAGTGTTTGCCTTAGATAATCAGTCATCTTGTGAATTTGCTTTTGATTGATATTTCATTAAAGCAGTGGGATTTTTAAAAATCACTTGTCATTCTGCAGAGATAAAAAGAAAAGGCTGTAATTCTGAAATAAAAATAGAACATGCTAAGGGACACAGCAGGTCCTTCAGCATTGGAAGGGAAAATTGAATGGTTTCCTCTTTTTGGATGCTGATAGATCCTTTGTCCAACATTTTCTTTCATATGTTATTCTTTGTATCTTTCTTGTCAGCTTTTTAAGTTCCCATTCTAATGTATTATTCACCCTTTCAACAATATTCAAGTTAACTCTGGTACGTAAGTTGCTGACGAATCTTGCTGAGTCTGAGTGTTGAGACAGAAGGGATTAGAAAATAAAACGAAAGACTGACTAACTTAAAATATACGTTTTTTTTGCATTGGAAATATTTAACTATGTGTTTGTTTAAGATCCAAATAGTTTATTGATAAAATAGATGAGTAAAAGACTCATAGCACAATGTGTTTTCGAGGATCAAATTTCTTCTATGTGATGGCCAACATTTATTGTTAATCCTTGATTACCCTCAAACTAAGGGACATTTATGAGTCAATTACACTGCTATGGATCTGGAGTCCCATGTAGGCCAGACCAGATAAGGATAGCAGATTTCCTTCCCTGAAGGACATTAGTGAACCAGATGGCTTGTTACAACAATTGACAATGGTTTCATGGTCATCATTAGATTTTTATTACAATATTTTTTATTGAATTCAAATTTCACCATCTGCCATAGATACAAACTCATGGCTTTATTCTGGGTTGCTGGATAACTAGTCCAATGACAATGCCACTACCTCACCACCTCCCCACCTCTTGTTTAAACCTTCTGGAGACTCTATATATTAACAGATCAGCTACGTATCAGCATCCTAATTGAGTTGAGATTTAAAAATGAATTACAACTCTTAACGTTAAAACAGAATGTTTCAGGCAGTTAGTTTTCAATTATGTTGTTTCCCTTGCCCTTGTCTTAATTACATTCCTCGCATGCCATATACACTTTTCACATCTGAAATTCTGCCTTATTACAGTTAAAACTACTGTTTTGATTAGGGTCAAAGCAAATGTGGGAAGGAAAGGGTTTTGCAAAGCCTTGTTCCATCTTTACTGGGCGTGAGTGGCATTGGGAAAACCATAGTTCAGACAACTTGACAAATGGTACAGCATTGCATTACTCTTATGGTATGGTTTCATTATTTCTATGAGTTGCTATGTAATGAGATATTTATTAATAAATAATCCACAATCTTCAGGTGGAAAGGAAGGGAAAACCATGTTCCTCAAAGAGTTGTAGGTTCCCTCTCAATCCTTCCTTGTTAAAGCAGCATTGCTTCATCAGAAGCTAATTATTGAGTGAGGAAAGGCTGTTTAGCACACATCATCAGTGAGCAAAGGACATGGGAACCATCATTGGTTCAGCTTGTTTTCAAAGCAATCTTAAATAGAAGCCATAGAAACAAGTCAGTAAAACTTGCCTTTTATTCTGTTTCAGGAGACGATGCCTCCTCCTACACACACTGCTTTCTCTGGGCACCACCTTCCCTTCATAGGGTTTACATACACTACTAACTGGTAAGTGCAGTGGGAATTTTACTATGCTGTATGAAGCCGAATGTACTTTGAACATCCACTGTGAAAGAGTGATGCTGAAAGGGCATATTTTAAATTGTACAGATAAAAAATGCTAACAGAATCAAACTTGAATAAAAAACCCTGACAAAGTGATTAGGCATGTCAGCAAGTCTCACCTGATGATAAAGCCCTGCTGCTCTGTTTCCAATGCTACAAGCTCATGGTGCATCTCTGTTACAGCCTCATCTATTATATCCTCCCTGGTTAAAAGATTTTTATGTTGAGGATTGGTTGTAGTTGCCATTATTTCTGGGACTGGATGCAAATCCAAGCTGAACTAAGGGTATGAAGGTTGTCTCTTGCTTCTGGATCCTATAGAGTGAATTTCGGGCCTTTTGCATCGAATACTGTCCCTCAACGCACACATCAGAATAGTTACAGTACAAAAGGAGGCTGTTCAGCCCATCTAGTTAATGCTGATTCTCTGCAAGAGCAATTCAGCTTGTTCCACTCACTGGACCACTCACTCAACCCCATCCAGAACAAAATCACTCGCTTCATTGACACCCCATCCACCACCTTCAACGTTCACTCCCTTCACCACTGACACACAGTGGCAACAGTGTGTACCGTCTACAAGGTGCACTGCAGCAATTCACAAAGATTCCTTTGTCAGTACCTTCCAAACAAGCAACCCCTCTCACCCAGAGAGTCAAGGGCAGCAGACATATGGTCTGCCATCAATCTGTTCACAACCTAGTTGGAAAAATTGACCCTGAGCTGAGCTTCCAACCACATGTTTGTGCCAAATCCAGCAACACCTATTTCCAACTCTATAACATCTTCTAACTTCGCTCATTAGCTGCTGAAACTCTCATCATCCCTCTAGATTTGCTTGTTAAAAAATTATTTGTGGGGTGTGAAAGGTGATGGTGAGCTGTCGCCCTGAATTTCTGCAGTCCATGTGGCTTATGTTCCCTCATCATACTGCCAGGAAGGGCATTCCATGTTTTTGACCCAGTGACAAGTGATAGATGTAAATTAACAAAACCAGTGGTCCTATTATTCATCCCTGGGGAATACTTTCTTCCAGTACACAAAACTACCATTTGTCAATGCTCTCTTTACAAGTAATTCAGTGATATTTGAACTTTAGTATTGCTGAAGAAGGACATTGGATGAGATTTTCTAGTCATTACCAGTATGTTGACCAGGGGTGGAGACAGCTCATCTGGTCCCACCAATGTCCATGGCGTTTTGTTTGGCTTGTCCATCTTGCTGCCAGGGAACCTACCATGGGGGTGTTGCCTTTAGAGGGATTGAAAGGCTGGAAGATCCCACAGGTGGGATGTGTTGGAAAATCCATTATGTTGAAGCTTTATGTCTTGCATCATCAGGACAATTGCAAGAATACCAATGTCAAGGGAAACAGCAACTTTATACTTTATGAAAAAAGGTGCTGATTGGTTCACAAGTGAGAATTACAGATCACTTAGTCAGACATAAGTAATGGTGAAGATGCTAGTGCCTAATATAGTATATGTGATAACAGAACATTTAGAAAACATTACTGGATTTGACAAAGCCAGCATGGCTAATACTGGGGTTGATGGGACCATCTTATGAGTAGAGAATGGTTCGACTGGCCCTGTATTCACCAGAGATTAAAAGGATGAGAGAAGATCTGATGGAAATGTATAAAATTCTAACAGGGCAGGATAGACAAGATGCAGGGAGGATGGTTTCCCTGGTTGGGGAATCTAGAACCAGTCTCAGGATACAGAGTAGACCATTTAAGGCTGAAATGAGTAAACATTATACCACAGAAGGCTGTGGAGGCCAAATTTCTTGAATGCATTCAAGAAAGAGATTTTTAGATTTTAATGACATCACGGGATATGGGGAGAAAAGCAGGAATGTGGCAATGAGATAGAGGGTCAGTCATGGTCGTACTGAACGGTGGAGCAGGCTCGAAGTGCCAAATAGCTGCTGCTATTCCTAGTTTCTATGTTTGAAATTTAAACCAGGCACCTTAACTCTGGTCAAGCCATTGGCCTGTAGAATGAACCAGCGAATAGCTACAGCTGAAACAGACGCAGTGTGTGTACCTACTCTTTCAGTCTGCAAAGAACAGGGCCGTATGAATTAATATATGTAGCTTCCAGACTTGACACCTGTACCAGTCAATCAGGTCCTTCACAAGCTATCACCCTTTTCAGTTGAACTACCAAAATGGAGCAACAGCAGAAATCAAGCTACATTTAACTCTAGCACTAATGAACGTGACGCCGTTCTGTCTTTAAGATAAACCTCATTCTCATAGATGGAGCTGCTTTGGCCAGTAGAGCCCACTCCACAGTGGGAGGGAGTGTGGGTCAAAGAATTGGGACTACAAATGATGTGCATTTATCTGACCCACATTCCAATTGATCATTGTTCCTTTGCTAGCAGTATACTGTGATTAAATTAGCCCCTCTTAATTCCAGCTTTCGGATGATATTTTTCAATAACTGGGTGGGCAGTTCAACTTTTCAACAGATTGCTGCTTTTTTATAATCTTATCACTAAAGAATTATGTAATGACTCAATTTCAATTCTTCAGATTGTGCTATAAACCTCAGGAGCAGATCTGTACATACCTATAAAAGAGAAAAAAAAGCTTGCATTTATTTAGCGCCCTTCATGTCTCAGGATATCCCAGTAAAGTATAAATGATCAGTGAAGTAAAATCATAGAATGTTACACCAGAGAAGGAGGCCATTTGGCCTATCAAACTTGTGATAATTCTTTCATGGAGTTGTCCAATTTAATCCCATGCCCCAACTTCATTTCCATAATCATCAAATTGGTCCTGTTCAGAAGCATACTTAATGGTCTTTTAAAAAGGTCCTATGGAATCTCATTTCATCGGCTAGTGCATTCTAAATCTTAGCATCTGTCTGTATTTCTCTATATCCTTACTAGTTATTTCAAATCTATGAATTCTGGTCACTGATCCACTTGTCAGAGGTAATGATTTATCCCTACTTGCATAACCTCATACTTCTGGATATTTCTACTAGGTCTGCCTTTTACCTTTGATGCTGGAAGGAGAAAAGTCCCAGTTTGTCTGGTCTCCATGTATCTGCTCCCTTTTCTCCAATACCATTCGAGGAAATCTGCTCTGCACCCTCTCCAATGTCTTTCCTAACTGTGGTGCTGAGAAATGGACACAGTACCTGGCTGAGGCCTAGCCAATGATTTATAAGTGTTTTGCATAACTAATTAAGTTATAGTTAATAATTGAACAAAGAAAATTTCAGCCCTCCAAGCCTGCACCAACAATGCTGTCCTAAACTAAAACCCCCTATCTTTCTGGGGACCATATCCTTCTATTCCCATCCTATTCATGTATTTGTCAAGATGCCCCTTAAAAGTCACTACCGTATCTGCTTCCACTACCTCCCTCAGCAGCGGGTTCCCGGTACCCACCATCGTAGTCCTGCCAGGTCCCCGAAGCAAGGATCCAGTCGTACAGTAGAATCATAGAATCCATACTGTGCAGAAGGAAGCCATTTGGCCCATCGAGCCTGCACCGGCAACAATTCCACCCAGGTCCTATCCCATAACCCCATGTATTTACCCTGCTAATCCTCCTGACACTAAGGGGCAATTTAGCATGGCCAATCCACCTAACCCACACATCTTTGAAGTGCGGGTGGAAGGTAGAGCACTGGAGGAAACACACACAGACCTGGGGATAGCGTGCAAGCTCCATATAGTCAATGATCCATGGCCAGAATTGAACCCTTGTTCTTGGCGCTGTGCTAACCACTGTGCCACTATACTGCCCTTCAGCACTCAGCTGTCATTCGATTAGAACACAATTGTGAAACTGCTGGGACTTGCTACAACTAGTGGTCTGTCAGATCAAGTGCAACAAGTTTCCCAGCAGCTGGTCTACATGAATGTAGGCAATTTTACACCTGTCTTTTTGCTGGCTGGATAAAGATGCAGCTTAGAGCATTCACTCTCTGAATGTGACAACATCTCAAATCTACCATAAATTATTTCAAGGTGGGTTTTATTGCTTTTCCCCACTGTTCACGGTTAAAGCCAATTGTTGAATGTGTAGTGGAAAGTACCTGCCTCAGACTTTCCTTGTAGTTTAAGTAACTGACCGCAAGTCCCAAGTCTATAGTTTGTTGCAGATCTAGATATGATTATTGGTTACTTTTAAGACACAGATTTAAAATTTAGGCACAGCCTGTCCATTTAGCAAGGCATTTAAGTGAGCAGTTGAGCATTTTTATGGCAACTGCTAGCTGTACCATGATTACAGATATTTCCAAAATCTTTGATCTTCTTTTGCTTTCTTTCTTTCTCATTTATTGTTTACCTCTAGTGTCGAGGTATTTTCTAATACGTTTGTTTTCTTCTCAGTATTCTGTCTGACAGAAGCAGTTTGAGAGATGCTGCTGGTTCATCCTCCACAGAGGTCGATATCAACGTTCAGCGGACATTAGAGGACAGCTTAGCCACCGAAGCTTATGAAAGAAGGATACGACGCTTAGAGCAAGAAAAACTTGAACTGAGTAGGAAGCTCCAAGGTGAGGGTTTAGCTGCAAAGGAACCCCCTTGTTTTGCACATTGTGAAGTATTATTGTTGGTACCTGGAAAATTGTAATGCTAAGCCACCTTGTTAGGAGTACAGTAACAAGGATAGAGTGCTTAGCCCCTCGAAACTTTTCCGTAATTCAATGAGATTATGACTGACCTGTAACCTAACTCCATATAGGCACTTCTGTCCTATATCCTTTAATGCTTTTACTTAACAAAAATCCAACCAAACATATAATTAAAGTGATAATTAACCTGCCATTCATAAGAACATAAGAAATAGGAGCAGGAGTAGGCCATCTAGCCCTTCGAGCCTGCCCCGCCATTCAATAAGATCATGGCTGATCTGTCGTGGCTCAGTTCCACATTCCCGCCCTCTCCCCATAACCCTTAATCCCCTCTCTTATCAAAAACCCATCAACCCGCGTCTTAAAAATATTTAGCAAAAATATTTCTCTGCCCACTTCAACGGGCAGAGAATTCCAGAGATTCACCACCCTTTGAGTGAAGAAGTTCCTCCTCAACTCTGTTCTAAACCGCCCCCCCTTTATCTTGAGGCTGTGCCCTCTAGTCCTACTGTCCTTTGAGCGGGAAGAGCCTCTCCACCTCTATCCTATCCATCCCATTCATCATCTTATACGTCTCAATGAGATCTCCACAGAGAGAATTCGCAGAGAGAATTCTAAAATTCCACCACCCTTTCTGTATAGAAGTGTTTCCTAATTTTACTCTCAACAGGCCATGTTTTAAGTCTTCTCCCTAGCCCTAGATTCTCCAGTACGTTAGATGTGTGTTAAATAAGGCCATGTGTAGCAGTAGTATAATTTTGCACCCTTGTATTTTGGTCCACTAGATATGAAGGCCAGTATTTCATCATTGTTTTAAATTATTTTCTGGACGTGGCCATGATATTTTAATGATCTATGTGTCTGGACCCTTGAGTCTCTTTGAATCTCCACTGGTTAAACCATTCCACTAATGCAGAGAATAACCAACTGCAGGAAAGACATTTTAAGTGAGCGTGAATCTGGCCTGGATCGATTGGAGACAGAATAGTAGCTGAACAATGGACTGCCTTCAAAGGAGAGAGAGTTCAGGCAGAGACAAGTATATCTTTACAAAAGGGCAGTGCAAGCAAACCTAGAGTACCCTCAATGATAAAAGATATAGAGATTAAGATGTTGAAGAAAAAATATGCTTATGACTGATGTCAGGTGACAATACAACCTGGCTGAATATAGAGGTGGTATAAAGGGGAGGTAAAACATACATAAGATCATAAGAAATCGGAGCAAGAGTAGGCCATCTAGTCCTTCGAGCCTGCCCCGCCATTCAATAAGATCATGGCTGATCTGTCGTGGCTCAGTTCCACATACAAAAGAAGTAAAGAGAGAGTATGAAAATGTACTGATGTCTGATATAAAACGGGAATCCAAAAGTCTTCTACAGGCATATAAACAGTAAAAGAATGATAAAAGAGGCATGGAGCCAGTTAGGGGCTGACAGTGGGTTTTATGCATGGGCTTGCTAGTCTGGTTCGGGGTGGGTTTAAACTAATATAGCAGGGAGGAGGGAATCAGAACAATAGATCAGCAAGCATAGAGACTGGGGATGAGCATGGGGCCAAGATCAGGCTACTTAAGAGGAAGAGCAATCTGGGGGAGAATGAGCTTATTGGGCCTGGAGGTCTGGAGTACATCTGCTTAAATGCAAGAAGCATAACAGGCAAGACGGATGAACTTAGAGCCTAATGCATGCATGGAACTTGGATGTGGTTGCAGTGACAGAGACTTATTTAAAAGAAGGACAGGACTGACAGCTGAATATTCCGGGGTATAAGGGTTTTAGGCGAGACAGAGGAGAGGCTATAAAATGTGGGGCAGTAGCAGTACTGATTAGGAAGCATATTACAGCGGTACAGAAGGTGGATAATTTGGAAGAGTCATGTAACGAGATACTGTGGGTAGAGTTCAGAAACAGGAAGGGCGCAGTCACTTTGCTGGTGGTATACTACAGGCCTCCCAACAGCCCATGGGAAGCTGAAGAATGGATATGTAAGGAGATTCTGGACAAAATAGAATAGAAAAATAGGGTTGTTGTAGTGGGAGACTTTAATTTCCCACGTATATAGACTGGAAATCCTTTAGGGCTGGGAATCCGGATGGGGAGGAATTTGTAAAATGTGTCCTGGAAGATTCTTTGGAACAATATGTTAATAGCCCAACTGGAGAGGGAACTGTACTGGGGAATGAGCCTGGTCAGATCATCAAAGCTTCAATGGGGAAACATGTGGCAAACAGTGACCACAATTCTGTAAACTTTCAGATAGTCATGGAAAAGCATGAGTGTTGTCCTATGGGTAAGGTGCTGAATTGGGGAAAGGCTAACTACAGCCGGATTAGGCAGAGATGTTGTTGGCCTGGAGGTCTGGAGTACATCTGCTTAAATGCAAGAAGCATAACAGGCAAGACGGATGAACTTAGAGCCTAATGCATGCATGGAACTTGGATGTGGTTGCAGTGACAGAGACTTATTTAAAAGAAGGACAGGACTGACAGCTGAATATTCCGGGGTATAAGGGTTTTAGGCGAGACAGAGGAGAGGCTAGAAAATGTGGGGCAGTAGCAGTACTGATTAGGAAGCATATTACAGCGGTACAGAAGGTGGATAATTTGGAAGAGTCATGTAACGAGATACTGTGGGTAGAGTTCAGAAACAGGAAGGGCGCAGTCACTTTGCTGGTGGTATACTACAGGCCTCCCAACAGCCCATGGGAAGCTGAAGAATGGATATGTAAGGAGATTCTGGACAAAATAGAATAGAAAAATAGGGTTGTTGTAGTGGGAGACTTTAATTTCCCACGTATATAGACTGGAAATCCTTTAGGGCTGGGAATCCGGATGGGGAGGAATTTGTAAAATGTGTCCTGGAAGATTCTTTGGAACAATATGTTAATAGCCCAACTGGAGAGGGAACTGTACTGGGGAATGAGCCTGGTCAGATCATCAAAGCTTCAATGGGGAAACATGTGGCAAACAGTGACCACAATTCTGTAAACTTTCAGATAGTCATGGAAAAGCATGAGTGTTGTCCTATGGGTAAGGTGCTGAATTGGGGAAAGGCTAACTACAGCCGGATTAGGCTGTTGATTGGAAGAGGCTGTTCGAGGGTAAATCCACATCTGGCATGTGGGAATCTTTTTAGGAGCAATTGATAGGAACGAAGGACAGGCATGTGCCTGTAAATAGGAAGGACAGGAAAGGTAGGATTCGAGAGCCGTGGATAATCAGAGAAATTGTGGGTCTAATCAAAAAGAAAAAAAAGGCATACATGAGGTCCAGGCAGCTAAAAACAGATGAAGCACTGGAGGAATACAGAGAAAGTAGAACAGAACTCAAACAGGGAGTTAGAAGGGCAAAAAGGCGTCACGAAATGGCCTAGGCAGACAGGATTAAGGAGAATCTCAAGGCATTTTATACATACGTCAGGAACAAGAGGATTGTCAGAGAAAGAGTGAGACCTCTCAAGTACAAAGGAGGGGAATTATGCTTAGAACCCAAGGAAGTAAATGATAATCTGATCAGTATTCACAAAGGAGAGGGATACATTGATTGGTAGTGTCTCAGAGAGATGTGTAGACCTATTAGAACAAATCACAATTACAAAAGAGGAAATGTTAGGTGTTTTAGGAAGCATTAAGGTAGATAAATCCCCAGGGCCAGATGGCATCTGCCCTAGATTATTGAGACAGACAAGAGATGAAATTACTGGGGCTCTAACAGAAATCTTTGTTTCTTCATTGGACACAGGTGAGGTCCCAGAGGATTGGAGGATAGCAAATGTGGTCCTGTTATTTAAGAAGGGTAACAAGGATAACCCGGGTAATTATAGGCCAGTGAGCTTGACGTCCGTGGTCGGGAAATTGTTGGAGAAGATTTTTCAAGATAGGATCTATACGCATTTAGAACTGAATAGTCTCGTTAGTGATAGACACGTGATTTTGTACGAAGGAGGTCATGCCTTACAAGTTTGGTTGAGTTTTTTGAGGAGGTGACAAAAATGATTGACGAGGGAAAGGCCATGGATGTTGCCTACATGGATTTTAGTAAAGCATTTGATAAGGTCTCTCATGGCAGGCTAGTGCAAAAGGTTAAATCTCACAGGATCAGGGGTGAACTAGCTAGATGGATACAGAACTGGCGTTGCCATAGAAGACAAAGGGTGACAGTGGAGGGGTCTTTTTCTCTTTGGAGGTCAGTGACTAGTGGTGTTTGCAGGGCTCTGTACTGGGAACTCTGCTGTTTGTGATATGTACAAATGATTTGGAAGAAGATGTAGCTGGTGTGATCAGTAAGTTGGCGGATGACACAAAGATTGCTGGAGTTGCGGATAGTGATGAACATTGTCAGAGAAAACAGCAGGATATAGATAGGCTGAAAAATTGCGTGGAGAAATGGCAGATGGAATTTAATCCTGATAAATGTGAAGTGGTGCATTTTGGTAGATCTAATGCAGGGGGGAGCTATACAATAAATGGAAGAACCATCGGGAGTATAGACACACAGAGGGACCTGGGTGTGCAAGTCCTTAAAAGTGGCAACACAGGTGGAAAAGGTGATGAAGAAGGCATATGGTGTGCTTGCTTTGTTGAACTGGGGCATAGAATATAAAAGTTGGCACATGATGTTGCAGTTATATAGAATGTTGTTTAGGCCACATTTGGAATACTGCATCCAGTTCTGGTCGCCACACTACCAGAAGGATGTGGAGGCTTTGGAGAGAGTACAGAAGAGGTTTACCAGGATGTTGCTTGGTTTGAAGGGTCTTAGCTATGAGGTGAAATTGAGTAAACTGGGGTTGTTCTCCCTGGAAAGATGGAGGTTGAGGGGCGACCTAATAGAAGGTTATAAAATTATGAAGGGTATAGATAGGGTGAAGAGTTGGAAGCTTTTTCCAGGGTGGAAATGACAAACACAAGGGCTCACAAGTTCAAGGTAAGGGGGGCAAGGTTGAATACAGATATGCGGAGGACGTTTTTACACAGAGGGTGGTGGGGGCCTGGAATGCACTACCAAGCAAGGTGGTTGAGGCAGGCATGCTAGGATCATTTAAGACTTATCTAGATAGCCACATGAACGGACTGGGAATAGAGGGAAACAGACAGATGGTCTAGTTAGGAATACATGATCGGTGCAGGCTTGGAGAGCCAAAGGGCCTGTTCCTGTGGTGTACTGTTCTTTGTTCATTGAAACAGAGGCATGGCAGAGGGATTGAATTAATACTTTGCATCTGTCATTACCAAGGCAGAAGATGCTACCCAAGCCATGTTGAAAGAGGAAGTAGTTCAGACACCTAAAGGATGTGAAATTGTTAGAGAA
This sequence comes from Prionace glauca, assembly GCA_037974335.1. Lineage (NCBI taxonomy): Eukaryota > Metazoa > Chordata > Chondrichthyes > Carcharhiniformes > Carcharhinidae > Prionace > Prionace glauca. The sequence continues at coordinate 12,829,452 of CM075725.1, forward strand.
GAGCTACTGGACAGGCTGTCTGTAATCAAAGCTGATAAAGCACTCAATTGGAGTATCGCATCCAGCTCAAGGTGTTAAACCTTTAGAAAAATGTGAAGGCTTTAGAGAAAGTGCAGAAAAGATTCACATGAATGGTCACAGAGATAAGGAACTTCCATTGCATAGATAGTTGGAAATGTTGGAACTGCTTTTTTAGAGAAAGGCAGTTGTATGGAGATTTGAACGAGATATTCAAAATTGGGAAGGATTTGGACAGAGTAGATAGGGAGATTGCTGGAAGGACTGTGAACGGAAGGTCACAGCTTTAAAATAATCGTCAAAAGAAACAATGGTGACATGACTAAAATAGTTCCATGCAGTGAGCGATTAGGATCTGGAAAACATTTCCAGATAGCTTGATGAAGGTAGGTTTAATCAAGGCATTCAAGAGGGAATTGGATTGTTATCTGAAAAGGCAGGGCTACAGGAAGAAGGGGATAATGGGGGTGGCACCAGGAAAATTGCTCCTACTGTTAGTTTGGTCACTTTTATGTGAAGCTACACTAAAACGAATGGGCAGAACATTACATATTATAAACAGCAGGTTTCTCAGAGGTAGGACGTGAACGTAGAATAGTACAGCACAGTACAGGCCCCTTGGCCCTCAATGTTGTGCCAAGCTATATCTGAACCCAAGATCAACCCACTCCCTATCATTCTGGTGTGTTCCATGTGCCTATCCAATAAACACTTGAAAGTTCCTAAAGTGTTAGCGTTTATTAACAGAGGGGGTTGAGTTTCAGACACGAAGCACTTAATAAATCCAATTATTGTAATGCTGGCAGCCTGCTGGTTTCTCACCCAAGTGGCCAGGTAGGAGCCCAGAGGGCACAGCAGAGCCTGATCCATGTTTTCTCCTGTGGTCTCCTGTGTACTTTCCAGCAAGAAACAAGTAGGAGGACTGGATCCCTGAATACTTAGCTTTCCCAACCCAGTGATGTTGAGGCCAAATGAAGCCCAGGCTGAGACTGGTCAATTTACACAGACTCAGAATCAAATTAATCTATCATTCTTTTCCTCCAGGCTTGATCTCACTTCCTTGAATTTACAGATTCCGCCCCCCCACCCCCGCCATTGTTTGTTTCTCCTGCAGTCCATTCTCCCTTTGTAAATGAGTTGACCTTTACTGCACCCTTTCCAGTGCACTAACAGTCTGTCTTGATGCATTAGGCACAGTTGTACACTTCATTTTGAACAACTTTGTTTTTAGACTGTAATATTTACAGTATGTGACACTGCCGCAGGTTACCCAGATCATTCACTTTAAGTGTAAAAAATGCATGTGCAGTATCTCATCGTATACTCTTTGCCTTGTCCATGGAGCAGTCACAGAATTCCAAGAGGACTGACACTGCTTTGCTTGGTTTTGTTCGATAGAGTCTACACAGACCGTTCAGGCACTTCAGTATTCAACTGTAGATGGTCCAGTAACTGCCAGCAGAGAACTGGAAATTAAAAATTTGAAAGAGGAGGTGGAAAAATTGAAACAACAAGCATTAGGTAATGTATTCAATTTTATGTTGCTATTCACACCAGTTTACTGTGTTGGGATAATTATGTTGTTGTTCAAACCATGTGAATATTCTGAAGGTGCAATGTATAATTTCAGAACAAAGATTTTTTTTTAAAATCGGCTGCCGTCGTCGGTGGTGGAGGCGAACTCGCTGGGGTCTTTTAAAAGACTTCTGGATGAGTATATGGGGTTTAATGGGATTGGGGGTTATAGATAGGTCTATAGATTGGTGGGGTTGATGTGATCGGCGCAACTCGAGGGCCGAAGGGCCTGTTTGTGCTGTAATGTTCTATGTTCTATGTTAAAATGCGTTTTGATCTGTCTGAAAAGGTGGTGGGTGTAGTAACTTTCCAAAGGGAATTTGGTAACTATTTGAATTGAAATTCATGCAACTAAACTTTGAAGATACCCAATGACCCAGCCTCCATTGCTGTGTAGGGCAGAGAATTCTAAAGGTAAACAACCCTCTGAGAAAATAAATCCCTCCTTATCACCATTTTAAATGGGAGACCCCTTATTTTTAAACTACACCTCCTAGTTCTAGATTTCCCAACATTCATCTTAGCATCAACCCTTGTTAAGCCCCTTCAGAATGTGCTCTGACAAAGGGTCATCCTGATTCGAAACATTGACTCTATTCTCTTTCCACAGATGCTGTCAGACCTGCTGAGGTTTTCCAGTCTTTTCTGTTTTGGCATTGTAAACCATATTCTATCTACAGTAAATCTTTTAAAGACTGCCTGGTCATGTAAACAGTTGCAATTGTTTGTTCTAAAGCAATTGTCCCCTAAACAAGATTTCCTGTACTGACTTTTTGCAACATCTTTGAAAAACAGGCTCTATCAACTGTTACCTTTCTGTATTGTAGGTAATGCATTAGAAAGGTAGAGCAGAAGTAGAGGCTCAGAGTGCAGGAAAGACCTGGAAGGCAAAAATGGCCAATAGGGAGGGAGAAGACAGAAAGCCTCTGAGAGTTAAATACCATGAACTCTTACAGCAGCTGGAGTGTTTGAAAAAATATTACTTGTCCTCTTTGCCCATTTCCCCAATTAATATAATCCTAGCTTTTAGAATCTCTCGTTGTACTAATACCGTCTCATCATAGATAGTGACTGCTATGCATGAGATTGGGAGAGGGGAAAGATGAAAACTTATGTGCCAGAAGTGACACTGCTGCCAAAGAAGGAATAATTATTACAAGGAGGTGTTCCTGCTGCAAGAGGACAAGGGAAAAGGAAAAATTCAAAGGAAGATCCAAAGTTATAGAAGAGAAAAGTGGATGGGGGTCAACATGAATTGAAAGCTGAACAAGTCTATGGAAAATTAGCCTGGTGGATTCAGACAGGGAGAAATGGCCATGGAGTTGGAAGGTGAAAGCATGTTCGGAAGAGGGGAAGGAAAAAGTTGGAAGCTGGTAACTGGAGAGGGTGAAAGTGTTGAGATTGAACCTTTTCAGGAGAGTAAAGTTTTGAAAGAGGAGTAGGGCAAGAGGAGAGTTGTTGCTAGTGGACTTCAGCCTTGTAGAAACTGGGTGTGGGGGCAGTAGACAGACGCTGTGAAGATTGTCTGATGAGGATGGATCTATGAGGAAGCTGTTACATATTGAGCTTCAGAGTTGGGATGTACCTGCTTTTCGGCATTAGAAGACCTAGCCATGGAGCAGGAGAAATGATATTGTTTCAATTGGCTAGCCACATCTGACAGTGAATGACCAGCTAACTGCTCATTCGCGCTTTGTACCCCTTAGATTGGAAACCTTTTTTTTGTGATTACTGTGACTGATAAGCGAGTCGGAGCAAATAGTCTGATTTTACACTTACGAATAACAGGCACATTTGGTTTGTCAGCCCAGATTGTAAACTGAAGTGTTGAGCTTCGTAACAAAAGGTGAGAATGGTACAAATAATGGTACAAATAACTAATAATTTATCAGTTAATTACAGAATGGGTTATCACACACTTGCATACATAAGCCAAAGTAGGTTTGTGTTTCTTGCTGTCGTAGGTGATTTTAATTGAAACATAAAAGCTACAGAGACCCAAGTCTGAGACTGTTGAACTCTGCTGTCTCACTGACTGACCATCCAGCTGCATATTTCATTTCTGCATTCTGTTGCTGTGAATGTTACTGAAGCTTCCAGTATAAGTGAAAATTCATACAGTTTTTTTGTGTGTCCTGTTTGAATGATTTAATGTTTCTCAGCTGTGCAGTGCCCTAGAATCAATAGAAAGAGTTTCCCAGCACACGAAAAGCCTGTAGAGTGGACAACCCTCAGAGACAGCAATTGCTTTGTTTTCTCACTGGTGATACACGTACATACCTTACTTTTGAGAGCTATTGCTCTTGCACACTTGAAACGGAGCAAAGATTGGCGAAGATAAATGTAGGTTCCTTACAGTCAGAAACAGGGGAATTTATAATGGGAACAAAGAAATGGCCGACCGACTGAATACATTCTTTGGTCTTCACAAAGGAGGACACAAATAATATATCAGAAATGTTACAGAACACAGAATTTAGTGAGAGCGAGGATCTGAAGAAATTCAGCATTTATAGAGAAATGGTGTTGAGGAAATTGATAAAATTGAAGGCTGATAAATCCCCAGGGTCTGAAAATCTACATCCCAGAGTACTTAAGTAGCCCTAGAACTGGTGGATGCATTGGTGGCCATCTTCCAAGATTCAGTAGACTGTAGAACGGTTCCTGCAGATTGAAGAGTAGCTAATGTAACCCCACTATTTAAAAAGGGAGGTAAAGAGAAGACAGGGAGTTATAGACCAGTCAGCCTGACGTTGGTAGTGGGGAAAATTGCAGATTCAATTATCAAAGATTTTATAGCAAGGTACTTAGTAAACAGTGGTAGAATCAGCCAGAGTCAGCATGGATTTATGAAAGGAAAATCATCTTGATAAATCTACTAGAATTCTTCAAGGATGTAACTAGTAGAGTTGATGAGGGGGAGCCAGTGGATGTGGTTTATTTGGACTTTCAGAAAGATTTCAACAAAGTCCCACTTAAGAGATTAGCGTGTAAAATTAAAGTGCATGGGATTGGGTATAGTAGATTGAGATCAATAGAAAACTGGTTGACAGAGAGGAAACAAAGAGTTGGAATAAACAGGTTATTTTTTGCATGGCGGGCAGTGATTAGTTGGTTACCACATAAATCAATGCTGGGTCCCAGTTATTCACAATATACATTAATGATTTAGATGAGGGAATTAAATGTAATATTTCCAAATTTGCAGTGACACAAAGCTGGGAGGGAGAGTGATTGTGACGAGGATGCCGAGATCCTTCAGTGTGATTTGGACAGGCTGAGTGAGTGAGCAAATGTATGGCAGATGCAATATAATGTAGATAACTGTGAGGTTACCTACTTTGGTAACAAAAACAGGAAGACATTACGATCTGAATGGCTATAAAGTTTAAAGTTTATTTATTAGTGTCACAAGTAGGTATATATTAACACTGCAATTAAGTTACTGTGAAAATCCCCTAGTCGTCACACTCCGGTGCCTGTTCAGGTCAATGCACCTAAGCAGCACATCTTTCTGACTGGGAGGAAACTGGAGCATCGGGAAGAAACCCACACAGACGTGGGAATAACATGCAAATTCTGCACTGACAGTGACCTGAGCTGGGAATTGAACCTGCGTCTTTAGCACTGTGAGGCAGCAGTACTAACCCTGTGCCACTGTGCTGCCCACAAATTAAGAAAGGAGCATGTGCAACAAGACCTGGGTGTCCTTGTTCACCAGTCACTGAAAATAAGCGCACAGGTAGTAAAAAAGGCAAATGGTATGTTGACCTTCATAGTGAGAGGATTCAACTACAGGAGCAGGGATGTCTTGTTATACAGGGCCTTGGAACAGCCACATCAGGAATATTGTGTGCAGTTTTGATCACCTTATCTGAGAAAGAACGTTCTTTCTCTAGACGGAGTGCAGAGTTGGTTTACCATACTGATCCCTGGGATGGTGGAACTGACTTATGAAGAGAGTTTGAGTCGGTTAGGAATATATTCGCTGGAGTTCAGAAGAGTATGGAGGGATATCATTGAAAGCTTTAAAATTCTAACAGCACTAAATAGGGCAGATATAGGAAGGATGTTCTCGATGGTGGGGGTGTCCAGGACCAGAGGTGTTGGTCGAAGGATATGGGGTAAACCATTTAAGACTGAGGTGAGGAAACATTTCTTCATCAGAGAGTTGTGAGCCTATGTTATTTACCAGCAAAGAAAATAGCTGAGGCCAAAACATTGTATATTTTCAAAAAGGGGTTAGATATAGCTCTTTTGGGTGAAGGATCAAATGATATGTGGGAAAGTGGAGCATGCTCAAAGGCTTAATGGCCAATCCTGTTTCTGTTTTCTATATTTTTATATCGCACTATCATAGGAAATGGGTTGGGGCATCTGCCATGTGACACCACATTGAGAGCTTCCAGTTCATTTCTCAGTTTGCATGAAAGCATTTGAGTTGCTACAGTTGGCCTCAGTTTCCATGGATTCTGGAGGGAAGGAAACACAGCAGTGTTCCCTGCAGTAAGTGTGCATGGGTGTGAGACGAGAATTGAGCTTCATTGTGATGCCTACCCTCTGTTGAAGCTGTTATGTGAATGGTGACTTGGATGATGTACTGGAGTGCTGCCAATATTGTGGAACCTGAGACTACAGTAAATCTGCTGATACATCCCAGCAGCTATCACTATCACCAGAGAAGAAAGGGGATAGTCCAGACTAATGCAAAAGCTGCAGTAGTTTCTTATTATTAGAGTAAAAACAAGTTTAATGTGAAATAAGTTATTCCCTAATGGAGGCTTCCAGCACTGAGTGGATTTTGTTTCAGGCAAATCGCAAATCTAACCCAAAATAACGGGTTTGGGAAATTGCAGCAAAAATTCTAGGTACACAAAGGCAAGAGTCCCATCTCCAATTATTGTTGAGCTTGTTTTAATTGGTGCAGTGTGTCTGGCCAGCTTCTATCTTGTGTGTACAACTAGAACAACTGCACAACTAGAGAAGTTCCTTGGCAGTGCCAAATTGAAGACCAACATCAGTATATAAGAACATAAGAAATAGGAGTAGGAATAGGCCATCTAGCCCTTCGAGCCTGCCCCGCCATTCAATAAGATCATGGCTGATCTGAAGTGGATCAGTTCCACTTTCCCGCTGTCTCCCCATAACCCTTAATTCCCTTGTCTGTCAAAAACCTATCTACCCGTGACTTAAATATATTTAGCGAGGTAGCCTCCACCACTTCAACAGGCAGAGAATTCCAGAGATTCGCCACCCTTTGAGTGAAGAAGTTCCTCCTCAACTCCGATCTAAACTGCACCCCCCCTTATCTTGAGGCTGTGCCCTCTAGTCCTGCTATCCTTTCTAAGCGGGAAGAATCTCTCTACCTCTACCCTATCCATCCCCTTCGTTATCTTATACATATCTATAAGATCCCCCCTCATCCTTCTAAACTCCAACGAGTACAGACCCAGTCTATTTAGTCTCTCTTCATAGTCCAACCCCCTCATCTCCAGAATCAGCCTAGTGAACCTCCTCTGCACTCCCTCCAAGGCCAAAATATCCTTGCGCAAGTGCGGCAACCAAAACTGCACACAGTACTCCAGCTGCGGCCTCACCAGTGCCCTTTACAGTTGCAGCAAGACCCCCCTACTTTTATATTCTATCCCCCTCGCTGTAAAGGCCAGCATCCCATTTGCATACCATCAGTACAATTCATGTCTCATTGCAGTCAGACCTTGAGACTTTCATTGTGCCACAATGTTGGCTGTATGTGCTTGTGGGACTTTGTTGAGGTGTTCTTGCAGCGGAGGTATGCATTGCAAGAGGTAGTAGCCAATAGCCTGTTCAGCACAGAAAATACTTTGGGTATACAGCCATCATCTGTGCAGACCTCACTGATTTAGCAATGAGTATATGCTGATGGCACTAGTATGATCTAGGACCTCTGAATTGGTGATGTTGTGCTGCCAAGAGACACCAAGGATACATGTAAGACGGTAAAGGTTCAGCCTTTTCTCCAGCCCAGTATACATTGGTCAGGTCTCACCACTGTAAAGGAGTGAGCTGAGGATTCAGGATAGACTTGAGTGGAGCTAAAAAACTGGCATAGTCTTATTGGGGCTAAGTGGCTTGTTTCTGTTCTATGTAAGATGCAGATTTTGGAAAATGGTCAGACAAATCCATTTTGGATTGTTGTCAAAATAGCTAGTACAGGCATGAAAAGCCAAATGGCCTCCTCCTGTTTAATAAACCTCTTAGGATTTAGGATTATGTGGTTTCTAAGGCATTTCTGCATTTCCAAGATATTGTCGGTGAAAATTATCTTTGGAAAAAATTCTGTTTTACAGAATTTACTAGTTATCATCATAAAATCCAGAACACAATCCAGTTAGCACCATTTTCCCATTTTTATTTGCAAGATTGCAAAAAAAATGTGGGAACCAAGTGTCTATGCTCCAGAATCATAGATATTAGAGGTAGCTTAGAAATGGGCCATTCAGTGCCCACTCTGGAGCTGTCCATTTTGATTCAACTCTGCTGCTCTTCCGATGTATTTTCGTGCTTCTTTTTCCACTAGTTATTTGCTTTCCTTTTAAATTGACATTATGATCTCTGCCTCAGTAAGCTGCTTGTCGTAATAACAGTCTGAGAAATGGCATGTCTCAGCTCACTCTCGCCTCTTAAAGTCAAAAAGAAACACGGCTTCAATCCCCGTTTTGGGACTAAGTCCATAATCTAGGCATTCTGGCACAGACAGTACTGTAATGAAACTTTATCAGAAGGCTGAGACTTTAAAAATTTTCACTCTGAGCACTAAGTTTAAATTGTGCCACTGTGACTAACTCTGAAACGGAGGTCATTCATTTCCACTTGGGTTGAGAGGGAGTGATTTGAAATTTTAGGACAGAATTTGATTTAACAGCGTTCAGTCTCTTACTCTACAGAGCATTGGAAAGTCCTGTTCCCTATTGTTGGCAAAAAAATGCAACTACACCACCTTGATCAATGACCTGCAGCTCAGTAGATCATGTTTGAAAGTTCTGAGGCACTTGGAGGGGGAAATCTACTGAAAGGTACAGGTGAAAGGAAGATGAGCCATATTATCTCACTAATTTGTATTGGTTCAAATTAATCGGATGGCTTTGATTTATGTGTGTGGCGATGTCTACTCGTATAGATGTTTCATTGTTTGTTTGCAGGCTATAGAATCTTGTGCTGTAACGTGTACAAGAAGATTAATAATCATAGAATCCCAACAATATAGAAGGAGGCCACTTGGTCTGCGCCCACAACAATCCCACACAGGCCTTATCCCCTGTAATCCCACACATTTATCCCCCAGACAGTAAGGGGCAATTTAGCATGGCCAATCCATCTAGCTGGCACAGCTTTGGACTGTGGGAGCAAGCTGGAGCACCTGGAGAGAACCCATGCAGACACGGAGAGAACTTCACCAAGTCACTAAAGATCAGAATCAAACCCATCTCACAGGCTGTGAGGAAGTGGTACTAACCGCACTGTGCCACCCAGAACAATTGGCTTCATCATGAACTAATGAGATTGGGGGGGGGGGGGTCAGGGATGGGGAATCTAACCAGATTTTGATTTCTGCTTGCTGTGTGGTTCATTTGCTTCCCTCACTGCATACCGAATCAGGCATGCTTATGAAGCTTTTCACAGTTGAATAATTTGGATGCTTAACCTTGCAAGTGTTGGGACATGTGGATCAGTATTTTGATGTGAGTCATCATTTTCTGGGGTATTGAGGTCAGAAAGTTAATCTTAAAATACTTGTTAGTTCTGAGTGATAAGACTATAAGTTCAACCCTACTGAGTGTGTAATCTAGGCTGACGTCTCAGCACCGGAATTGCTGCACTGTTGGAGGGATTGCCTTTTTGGATGATACGTTAAAATGGGGTTCCTGTTGAGGTATGTGTAAAAGCAGAAAAAAGCAGAGAAATTCTTTCATAAATTTGGCCAACATTTCTCTCTCAAGCAACATTACTAAAACAATAAAATTGATTAATTTATCATCAGGGAATGTCCAAAGGAAGTTGTGAACTACAACAAAGGAAAGAATATAGGTAATTACATTAGACAAATCATTTCAATTTGTCCATTAATTTGACTAATGGATATGAATATCTGAGGACCAAATCTGCTAAAAATGAGATAATACTACTTATTATGATGGTCCACTTTGGTAGGAAGAATGGTAGGGTTTTTCGCCCCGTAAGTAATAGTCCTCTATTACTTACGGGGCGAAAAACTGCAGCAGGCGACGGTGCAGAGGGACCTTGTGCATGAGTCGCAAAAACCCAGCTTGCAGGTGCAGCAGGTGGTCAGGAAGGTGAATGGGATGCTGGCCTTCATAGCGAGGGGGATTGAATATAAAAGTAGGGAGGTCTTGCTGCAGCTGTATAGGGCATTGGTGAGGCCGCATCTGGAGTACTGTGTGCAGTTTTGGGCGCCGCACCTGCGCAAAGATATTTTGGCCTTGGAGGGAGTACAGAGGAGGTTTACTCGGCTGATACCGGAGTTGAGGGGGTTGAGCTATGAGGAGAGGCTGAATAAACTGGGCTTGTACTCGTTAGAGTTCAGAAGAATGAGGGGAGATCTCATTGAGACGTATAAGATGATGAATGGGATGTATAGGATAGAGGTGAAGAGGCTCTTCCCGCTCAAAAAAGACAGTAGGACTAGGGGGCACAGCCTCAAGATAAAAGGGGGGGCGGTTTAGAACGGACTTGAGGAGGAACTTCTTCACTCAAAGGGTGGTGAATCTCTGGAATTCTCTGCCCGTTGAAGTGGTGGAGGCTGCCTCGCTAAATATTTTTAAGACGCGGGTTGATGGATTTTTGATAAGAGAGGGGATTAAGGGTTATGGGGAGAGGGCGGGAAAGTGGAACTGAGCAGTGACAGATCAGCCATGATCTTTTTGAATGGCGGGGCAGGCTCGAAGGGCTAGATGGCCTACTCCTGCTCCTATTTCCTATGTACTTATGTTTAAAGTTATCTGATGCTATCTATGGCTTTTGTGAGCTTTTAGAGGAAATGTGGAGGAAGTCTGATATAGTTAGCTAGGATTGTCATTGCTAGCCTCAAGGAATTACAACTGGGAAAAACCACAAGAATATTCATGGTTCAGACCATCAAAGAATTTCAGTGAAGAGCTTGATGGATGGATTATTGTCCTTGGAAATGCTTCTATATGTGCCACATTTTGGATCAAGCAGCAATGTAAAATTTGATCAATTTGATGTTGCAGAGGGATATTTGTTGTCCAGTTTTAATTTATTTCATAAAAGAATCAAATCTGGACTTCTTTGCCTTTTGCACACTAAAATGTTAGTACACTAAATTTCAATTCCACATTACGTCAGGCAATAACATTCGGAGTTTCTTTCACCTTCGCCCTACTTCTCTTTAGCCTGCTTTCCATTAAGCCCCCAGTCTCCGAGAGAACTGAGCAGAATTCTTCAGAATGAAAGAACCCAGAATGAAATGTGAAAAATTTGACTGTAATCGCAGCCTGCTGACCCTTGTCCTCTGCATTTTTAGTCTGAGCAATTTGGAAGGCACTTGTACAAAAGAGGGGGAACTGCAGAGGTGGGAGCGGTGAGGAAATCATTCAGTCTGCGGCAGTGCATTTCACTGACATTAAGCATTGGGGAACTGTGTACTTATGACAAATCAACATGAGAGAAAGAAAGGGACATTATTATCAGAGGTTCAGTGCTATTGTTGGCAAATTCTGAATGAAAACTGCTTTTCTTTAAAAAAAAATTGGCTCAGTTTGTCAGGCATTTCATTCTTAAATCCTACTGGGAATTTGATAAAACATGACATTTTATGTATTTAGAACACCATGTGTTTTCAATTTTAGGAGAGGGTGGTCAGAGTTCTAGCTTTGCTTTGAGCTTTAAATTAGTAACTGAATAACAAATATCCATTTTATCAAATATGGGAAAATTCATATTTACTTTACACTTATTTACTTGCATGGACTATTGAACAAGCCCGGAAATATTTTAACTGCCCTCGGTGAAATTAACCTGGCCAATCATGTAAAACAGGCGTATTGTCAGCTGTTGTTACGTATTACACCACCCACTGTTTTCTTTTCCATTAAAGTCTTGAACAATTAAACAACTGCCAAGCTTTGCCAACGTTTATGAACTTATGCTGTGCTTGTGGTATGTGATCGTAATGTTTGGTCCCCCATGATTTACCTTGGGGATCATGCAGAGGTAATGTGACAAAGTATTTCCGATAGAACTCTTAACTACATCAAAGGAGTGGTATAGGAATGAATTAATTGAAGAGTTTGTTTGTTTAATTTTGTTTTAGCTATTTGCCTTCACTCTAAATGATGAGAAATTCAACACGAGGACATTTGACTCGCAGATTTTTGATGCTTGTATTGGAATAGCGTGCTGTTTTTGGCACCTGGCTTCAGAAGTGCCTGAATGAATTGTAGAGGGAAGGCAGCCAGAATGACTCTTGGATTCAAAAGTTATGGAAAGACTGGAAGAATTGGATTTGTTCATTGAAGGACAGCACTTTAATCAATAACTTAAGTGCTTAAGAAATTTGATTGGGGTAAAGAGTCCAAGAGAGTAAGTAGGAGCAGAACTGGAGAAGAGGAAGTGGGTGCGCCACTTTCTCCAAACCTGCTAATAAATTTAAGTGAGCCCAAGGATTTGGGCCCACCCTGGTGTGATAGCCTCTTGATGGCCACGTATTTCATGCAAAGTTGTTTAAATTGGTATCCACCACTCTTCAGTCGTATTAATTTTGGATTTTTTTATTTTTCTGAATGAGAATAAAGGTAACTCCTTGACCAAAGGAGCTCTTACATTGACTTTATATGTTTCTGTAGGGGTTTTATCAGAGACTAAGTATTGAGCTTAACTTGAGCTAATACAAAGACTCACAACATAGTATCCTGGTGTAAAATGTTTCTTTTTGATCAGCCCATGCTGAGCAATCCAACTCTTCTCTGAAGTTCATCACAATGGCAATACAATTATGCAACTTCCAAAAGAATTCCACCTGCGAGCCAATCTTCATTATTACAAGTCAGTCATCATTCGTGAATGTCATATTCCTTGGCCAATTGTAGATATTCTCTGACAGCATTAGAACAATAAATTCTAACTATTTCTGACTGACTTTCTTATGGCCACCTTGCGTAAACTCTTATGTGGTAGTATTCTTAACCTATTCATTAGCTGTCTAATGTCTTTGTTCAATGAATGTCTCGTTTACTGATCTGTCTGGTACTGATGCTGATAAGAGTCATGCTTCTATAAGTATTATTATAAGGAATATTATTCACTTTACCATTTTTCCATGATGCCTTAGAACTTAGTGTCATTAGCCATTCTGTATACTTCAATAACACACTTTTCAGAAGTACATGTTTAAATTCTCTGGCTGTGATTATATGTGTTTCTATGCAGACTGTACCTCTGTAACATATGTATAAGACAGTCTGTGATTCTTATACTAAACTAATCCACATTGTTTTCATAATCTTTATCAGTGTTTTAAATCCCAGACTATTTTATTGTCCTCCAACAATTTCCATGCTGAAATTTCAAGTATCTTTTTAGTAATGCTGATCGATATTTTTCTCCTATTTCTGAAATTTTAATTTTCAAAAAGTTTTTAAAATCTTTGTTGTTAAAACATTTTGAATACAATATTTAATTGTTGAGGTGGTACAAGACAAAAGTAAGCATGCTGGAGAGATTAGCAGTGTTGCTGCAGACAGGGTCAGGGAGCTGCCTCAATATGCTGCTGGTCAGCAGGACAGTATCCCATCTGCAATAAAGATGGCACTGCAAGTAATTCTTTAATTCATTCACAGAATGTGGGTATTTCTGGCATGGCCTGCATTTATTATCTGTTACACTGCAACTGAGAAACTTCCTGGGCAATTTCAGAGAACAGGTAAGAGCCAACCACATTGATATGGATCTGGAATCATATGTAGTACAGACAGTTGCTAAAGCACATGGGTTTTTATAGCAACCCAATATTTTCATGTTCACCATTATTATACTAGCTTTTCGTTCCAGATTTAAGTGAAATCGCCAACCTCTGTGGTGACTTGAACTCAAGTTTTTGAATCGTTAGGCCAGTGCTCTGGATTGCTAGTCTAATCACGTAACCAAGCCCCCAAAAACCCTCATAGAAAAGCAATCAGTGGAGGATTATTATTCTGATATCTGACATCTCCTGCGCTCACAAATGGAGGCACCATCTTGGAGTCAACAGTCTACCACTGTTTGTATTTTGCCCTCCTTCAGGAGAGTGACATGTTATTGACGTGGATCCTGTTCCATAATTCGCAAATCCGTGCAACCAACTGTGTTTTTTCAGCTGTGAACACAGGGTATGAAAAGAACTTTATGCTGTGCCCAAGTGGGTCATTTTATCTTCCTCATTGCCAACCTGCCTCTGCTTGTGCTGACACTGTATGGAATCATTTCTGACACTCTGGAATTGTTATATAAGCAAATATCTTCAGCTGAGAAGAGTTCCTTCTGATGCTTTTTAACTCAATCCCATAAAACACATCTAATTTACATAAATTACATGCATTGTTCCACCTTGAGCTAGCTTATTGCCTTTGCATTGCATTTGTGGAGTTTCTATTGGTTTGCTATGTGCTGACTGTTTATATATTTGGCTTACTGGATACTAGGACTTCCATTGTGTGAATCCTGGGACAGATGACTCTTTTTGAATGTTGGGTTCAGAGCAGCAACATTATTGTATTTGGTTTTGTGGTTGTTGGGACAGCCAGGTGTTGTATTGTGTTTGATAGGTGCTCAGGCAGCTGGTGTGGAGGGGTGGTTTAAAATGGGTAAAAGATGGCATTGCTGTAAGGTGAAGTAACCAATTTTCATGCTACTTGTTCCAGATTGTAGTCAGTTGGAGCAGCAACTCGAAGAAGCGAGTCTGATCAGAAGAGATTTTGAAGATGGCTGTAGGCAAATTAAATCACTTGAGAAGCAAATCAAATTGGCAAAGCAGGAGAAAGACGATCTTCAAAAGGTAATTGCTTATTCATGATCAGTTGCTTCAGTCATTTGACAGGTTGAGTGTGCTAGAACGGTGGCTGCATTTTTGTGAAAGATGGTTTAATTGTGTTGAAAGTATTTGATAAAGCGTATGCAAGACCTGTTATTTCCCTGTTGGTGAAATCAAACCTTGATGAATCATGTGCTTTTCACGCGTACTTGCAACATTCTTCAACAGCAAAGCAAAAGCAGAAAAATGGAGTGTAATCCTGAGATAAAGAGTTCCCCCCCCCCCCCCCCCTCCCCCCCGAAATTAAAAACAAGATGCTGGAAACACAGCAGGGCTACCATCTGAAAGGAAAAAGCTGTCCCAGTTTTGATGGACTTTGTGACCGAACCATTTTTATAGAAATACGCAGCAGGATTTTTAAGATAGTGGATGTCCTTGTTATGCGAAGGTTCGGAGAATGCTACAAGGAACATTAATTGTCTGGAAACATCTTCTACCCCCAACTCAAGTGGGAGCCCTACTCGGAGAGCTGCTGACCATTCTGATTGGTCGCCAGCTCGGTTCCAGTGGCAGCAGCAGCCAGAACTGGGACTACAAGCAGCGCCCAAGTCCCAGATAAGTGCAGGGTGAAGCCTCAAAGGTGTCAGGGTCCAGTTGAGAAGAGCACCTGCAGGAGGCACACCTTGGTGGGCAGGGGGTGCCCAGTGTTGAAAGGGTATCCTTGAGAGAAGCATCGTCCCACCTGGGAGCCAAGCAGGGTGACTTGCCAGGATTACCCCCTGCCTCTGAACTCTTTCCCAGCAGGCCCCAAATTGGGGACAAGGTGGGAAGCAGCCTATAAGTGCTAAATGGCCTCACCAACTCCAAAATTGTGGACAGGTTAGGGACATGCTATCTGGGAGTTTTCAGTACTCCTTGCAAACTTGACAGCAGGACACTATAAAATCCTACACTTTGAAAATGTAGAGCAGAAGAAACCCATTTGGCTTAATGTGTCTATGTCAGCCAAAAACAAGAGTGATCAAGCCTGATTCTACTTCTAACTCTTGGTCAGCAGCTCTGACGGTAAATGGAATCTCAAACACATACCAAATATTTTAAAATATAATGAGGGTTTCTGCGTCTCCTACTCTTTCAGTTAGTGAGAACCAGACCCACCCACCTTCCCCACCCCCTGAATGAAACATTTCTCCTCGAAAGATTTTAATTAATTTAAATCTATGCTTTTGTTATTGACCTCTTTAATAAGGAAAATGTCTTCTTCTTATCCACTCTATCTCAAGCCCTTATAATTTTCTACATTTCAACTAAACCTCCTTCTACCTCCTCTGATGCAAAAAAGACAACCTCAGCTGACCTGGTCTCTCTCATGGTTCAACTTCTCCATTTCTGGCCCCAAGTCCATTACCTCACACTTTTTTGACTTGAATTCCATTTGCCACTGCTCTGCTCAAACTTGTAACCATGATGTGGGTATGCCGGCGTTGGACTGGCGTAAACACAGTAAAAAGTCTGACAACACCAGGTTTTAGTCCAACCTATTTATTTGATAATATACTCACAAGCTTTCGAGGGGACTGCCTCTTCGTCAGGTGAATGGAGATGAAGAGGCAGTCCCCTCGAAAGCTTGTGAGTATATTATCAAATAAATAGGTTGGACTAAAACCTGGTGTTGTCAGACTTTTTACCAAACTTGTAACATCAAGAATCTGTTGAGATGCCCTCCTATGTCCTTCTGTTCTTCTATACTTCTCAATACCTTACTATTTATTCTTCCCTTTACCCTTTCCTCCTTTGCCCTCCCCATATTTGTAACCTTACACAACTCTGGAGTAAATTCCATTTCCAACACTTCTACCCACCTGACCAGTCCATTGCTATCATCCTGAAGCGTAATGCATTCCTCATTACTAACCACACGCCAATTCTTTTACTTCCAAACTTCTTAATCATTTCCTTACATTTAAGTCAAAATCACTGAAGAATATTACACAAAGCGAGAGATTCAATACTGAGCCCTGTGGAACCCACAGAAACATCCTTCCTGTTGCAAAAATACCCATCGACCATTATCCTCACTGACTCTGAACCAACTGAGAGTCCAACTTGCCTCTTTCCACGGATTGATGAACTTTTAATTTTCTGATCAATCTGCCATGTGGGACCTTGTGAAAAGTCTTTTGAAAATCTATCTAATGTCCTCACTGAATCACCTTGTTATCTCCTCAAAGCATTCAAACAAGTTAGTCAATGAAATTAGGGCGATTCTCTGCTCCCAGTAGCTGGAGGCAGGATTGCCACTGGCTGATTGAATTGGGCATTAGAGTGAGAACAGGAATCACGCCAGGTGTCAAACCCATTGCAATTCGACTAGCCTGCCCCACCAGCCCCGATCAGCTCCCACCCACATGCTGAAAATATAATTTACATGTTATTACTGGGTTTGAGGCTGGATGCTGGTATGTTGCTGTACCGCCTCTCCGTCCCCAGCGTGAAGTCCATCTGGAGATTTGGTACAAGTTCTGACAAACATTAACATGGCTGTTTGGATTTTGAGGGGTAAGTGCTGTGCCCATGTGGCTCTCTGCTGCTACCAAATTGCAGAGGGAATGTCCCTGTGGGATCTAAGGAATTGGATAGGCTGGAGTTGGGGGTAATGGAGAGGAGAAGGGGTTAACCTCAGGACTCTTCCCTAAGCCTAAGCCCTTGTAGCTAGACTGTCTTTTCTAGCCTTGGGAAAAATGGAGATTGCTCTGAGCATGTGATTTCTAGCAGCTTTCACTTCAAAATCTTCATTCTTCCCTGTGTACTGTGAAACCTTTGAAGTGGCCTGGCAGGAGCTTTGTTTGTTTTCCTTTCCCTTCGCAGTTGAATGCATCTCAAGTATTTGGTTTTGTTCCTGACCGCAATGATTATAAACGTTACTGTTAGAAAAGAGGAAGTGAAATCTGTGTGTATTTGTACCAACCTGTCAATCAAAGGTAATGGAGCATGAAATTGAATGAACTGAAAGGTTTTTGAGGTGTTTGAACTTTCCGGGAAGGCTCAGAGAGCTCTCATAAAAGACAATGTTTAAAATAATGGGGCTGAATGAGCAGATCTGATAGAATGAGGAGTTTCTGGAGGCTTACTGGATTGTATTAATAATGAACTGTCTGATCTGCTCTGAAGTTGCCAACCAGAGTAGTTCAAAGTGGCCAGGCTGTATGTACTGCTCATTCAGGCTAAAAAGTGGGAATTCCCTTAGGGAAACTGACATCTCCTGTCAGACAGGGGACTTCAATGGGGTCTTCTCTCACCTGGGACTTCTGAGAGAGAGAAAGGCAATCTCTTCTGCAAAATTTAATGCTGTTATGATCTTAAAGACTTCTAGGTATCTGTGGGCATGGATATTAAAGTGACCAGATCACGTCAAAGGTTTCACAGAAACATAGGAGGAGGCCATTCAGCCTTTTGAGCCTACTCCACTGTTCATTATGATCTTGGCTGATCATTGAACTCAATTGTCTGATCCCTCCTTTCTCCTATATCCTTCGATTCCCTTCACACCAAACGCTATCTGTAACTGCTTCTGGAAAACGTACAATGTTTTGGCCTCAACTGCTTCCTGTGATAGTGAATTCCACAGGCTGACCACTCTCTGGGTGAAGATATTTATTCTCAACTCTATTAGGGACCTTGTGGTGAAGGATCCTCTTGGGAAGAGTGATCATTGTATGGTGGAGTTTCTGATGCAGATGGAGGAGGAGAAAGTGGGTTCCCGGACCTGTGTCCTTTGTTTGAACAGAGGGGAGTACAATAGGATGAGAGAGGAATTGGCGAATGTTGATTGGGGGAGCACTTTGGAAGGTAGGTCTGCTGAGGAACAGTGGAGGATCTTTAAGGAGATCTTTCTTGGTGCTCAGCAGAAATTTATTCCGATGGTTAAAAAGGATCGTAGGAGGAGAGATAATCAGCCGTGGATAACGAAGGAGGTAAAGGAAAGTATTAAATTAAAAGCGGATGCGTTTAGAGTAGCTAAGAGTAGTGGGCAAGAAGAGGATTGGGAGAGGTTTAAATATCAACAAAGAATGACGAAGAAGTTGATAAAGAAGGATAGGATAAACTATGAAGCTGGGCTAGAGCTTAATATAAAAAAGGATAGTAAGAGTTTTTATAAATATATAAAAAGGAAGAGGCTGACTAGGGTGAACGTTGGACCCTTAGAGGATGAGAGGGGGGACTTAGTGGTAGGGGATGGGGAAATGGCTGAGGCCTTGAATAACTTTTTTGTTTCAGTCTTCACGGAAGAGGACGTGAATAGTTTGCCGGGTGTTAGCGATGGAAAGATGGTAGGAGTGGAGGGCCTGAATGACATTATTGTTACTAGAGAGGCAGTGCTTGACAGACTGGAGGGACTGATTGTGGACAAGTCCCCAGGACCGGATGGAATGCATCCGAGGGTTCTGAAAGAAATGGCGGAGGTGATAGTGGATGCCTTGATGATTATTTTCCAAACATCACAAGATTCCGGGGAAGTGCCGGAAGATTGGAAAACGGCTAATGTTATGCCGTTGTTTAAGAAGGGTGGCAGGCAAAAGGTAGGAATTATAGGCCGGTTAGTTTAACGTCTGTTGAGGTAAAATGTTAGAATCCATGATCAAGGAGAAAATAGCGAGGCATCTTGAGGAGAATTGTTTGATAGAGCAGACGCAGCACGGTTTCGTTAATTTGTTGAAGCTCTATGAGGATGTGTCTAGGGCGTTGTATAGAGGAGAGCCGGTGGATGTGGTGTTTCTTGATTTTCAGAAGGCATTTGACAAGGCGCTGCACAAGAGGTTATTACAGAAGGTCAGGGGGAATGGAGTTGGGGGTAGGGTGTTAGCATGGATAGGGGATTGGCTGTCAAATAGGAGGCAGAGAGTGGGGGTCAACGGGTGCTATTCAGATTGGCGGTTGGTGACTAGTGGAGTGCCTTGGGGTCAGTGCTGCTATTTACCATTTATATAGATGATCTGGAGGAGGGAACCGAGTGTATGGTGTCGAAATTTACTGATGACACCAAGATTGGTGGAACAGCAAATTGTGCGGAGGGTGTGGAAAGTCTGCAAAAGGATCTAGATAGGCTGGGCGAATGGGCCAGGAACTGGCAAATGGAATTTAATGTTGGCAAGTGTGAAGTTGTCCACTTTGGTAGGAATAATGGTAGGAAGGACTATTACTTACATGGCGAAAAACTGCAGCATGCAACAGTGCAGAGGGACCTCAGGGTCCTTGTGCATGAATCGCAAAAACCCAGCCTGCAGGTGCAGCAGGTGGTCAGGAAGGCAAATGGGATGCTGGCCTTCATAGCGAGGGGGATTGAATATAAAAGTATGGAGGTCTTGCTGCAACTGTACAGGGCACTGGTGAGGCCGCAGCTGGAGTACTGTGTGCAGTTTTAGTCGTCGTACTTACGCAAGTATATTTTGGCCTTGGAGGGAGTGCAGAGGAGGTTTACTAAGCTGATACCAGAGTTGAGGGGGTTGAACTATGAGGAGAGGCTGAATAAACCAGGCTTGTACTCGTTAGAGTTTAGAAGAATGAGGGGGATCTCATTGAGACATATAAGATGATGAATGGGATGGATAGGATAGAGGTGGAGAGGCTCTTCCCGCTCAAAGGACAGTAGGACTAGAGGGCACAACCTCAAGATAAAGGGGGGACGGTTTAGAACGGAGTTGAGGAGGAACTTCTTCACTCAAAGGGTGGTGAATCTCTGGAATTCTCTGCCCGTTGAAGTGGTGGAGGCTGCCTCGCTAAATATTTTTAAGACGTGGGCAGATAGGTTTTTGATAGGCAAGGGGATTAAGGGTTATGGGGAGAGGGTGGGAAAGTGGTACTGAGCCACGACAGATCAGCCATGATCTTATTGAATGGCGGGGCAAGCTCGAAGGGCTAGATGGCCTACTCCTGCTCCTATTTCTTATGTTCTTATTCTAAATGTTTTACCCTGTATCCTCACACTGTGATCCTAGTTTTGGTCACCTCCACCATTGGGAACATCCTTCTTACATCTACCCTGTCAAGTCATTAGAATTTTAAAGACTTCTATAAGATCTCCTTTCATTCTTCTGAATTCCAGCAAATATAACCCTAACCAACTCAATCTCTCCTCATATGTCAGTCCTGCCATCCCAGGAATCAGTCCGATAAACCTTCCCTCTGTAGCAAGAATGTAGTTCCTCACATGAAGAGACCAAAGCTTCACACTATTCCAAGCGTGACCTCACCACGGCCCTGTATAATTGCAACAAGACATCTCTAGTCCTGAAGTGAATTTTCTCATGATGGAGGCCAACATATGGAGATCCTTTTTTTACTGCCTGCTCACCTGTATGCTTATCTTTAGTGATTGGTGTATGAGGACACTCAGGTCTCATTGCACATTCTCCTCTCCTAATTTATGGCCATTCAGATAGTAATCTGCTATCCTGTTTTTGCTACCAAAGTGGATAACTCACATTTATCCACATTATATTGCATCTGCCATTAATCTGTCCACTTACTCAACTTGTCTAAATCAGACTGAAGGATCTCTGTGTCTTCCTCACAGCTCACTCTCCCACCCAGCTTTGTGTCACCTGCAAATTTGGAGATAATACATTTAATTCCCTCATCTAAATGATTAATATATTGTGAATAATTGGAGTTCCAGCTCTGATCCATGGGGTACCCCACTAGTAACTGTCTGCCATTTAGAAAAATGTCTGTTTATTCCCATTTCTTGATTTCTGCCTGCCAACTAGTTTTCTAACCATCTCAATATACTACCCCCAGTTCCATGTGCTTTAATTTAACATGTATGGGGACTTTGTCAAAAGCCTTCTGATGGTCCAAATAAACCACATCCATTGATTCCCCTTCCTCATCTCTACTACTTACATCCTCCAAAGAA
Source organism: Prionace glauca (assembly GCA_037974335.1). Lineage (NCBI taxonomy): Eukaryota > Metazoa > Chordata > Chondrichthyes > Carcharhiniformes > Carcharhinidae > Prionace > Prionace glauca. The sequence goes on from CM075725.1 coordinate 12,850,988, forward strand.
TTCCAGTAGACCTGTCAAGCATGATTTCCATTTCATAAATCCATGCTGACCATGTTCAACCCTGTCAATGTTTTCCAAGTGCCCTGCTATAAAATCTTTGATAATGGACTCTAGATTGGCTGACTGGTCTATAATTTCCTGTTTTCTCCTCTCCACACCCCCCGCCTCAAATCTGTCGGTACTGTTCCAGAGTCAATAGAATCATGAAACATGACCACCAATACATCCAATATTTCTCGGGCCGTTTGGATGTAGATTATCAGATCCTGGGGATTTATCAGCCTTCAATCCTATCACTTTCCCCAACAGCATTTCTCTATTAACACAGATTTCCTTCAGTTCCTCCCTCTCACGAAACAGTGCACAGCATGACTAAAGATTTGAACTGAAAGCTGCTTGAGATTACATGCTAAGAGTGATCTCTACCTTTCGTAGCGCTAGAAGGGGGAGTCCAGCCACAAGACTCCCAGAGTCCTGAGGTCGACCACTCTCTCTCTCTCTCTCAGCCCAAACCCCCAAATCCCTTGGCCAGCTCTCTGTCTTCCCTCTGCAGCAGCAGCGAGGCACTTGGGCAAAGCACCTACCTACACACACACACACACACACACGCATCCCCCCCCTGCCCACCCACCCACCCAATCCACCACCCATTGAAAGTGCTAGATCAGGGTATAAGTGCCGGGGGCAGTGCTGGGTTGGCACCATCATGGGGGCAGAGCATCTCTCTTGCCAGGGGGCGAGGGATGCCTCTCTGTGCTGAGGGGTGGGGATTGTTCCCCTTGTTAGCGCAGAGTGGCCATGTCCATGGTGGAGGCGCAGCATAAGGTGAGTCTATCTCTGAATGCTGAAATCAGGCTGGCCAACATGTTTTTTGCTATGCTTCCGAAGTGATACTGACCAGTGGAGTCAATGGGGCCAGTCAAAGTTGGAGAGATGTAGCTGAGGTTGTATTCTGATAGAAGCATTGAAACATAGAAGATAGGAGCCAGGAGATGGCCATTTAGCCCTTCAAGCCTGCTCTGTCATTCATAAGATCATGGCTCATCATCCAGCTCAGTAGCCTAATCCTGCTTTTTCCCCATAACCTTTGATCCCATTCACCTTAAGTGTTACATTCAGCTGCCTCTTGAATGGATTCAATGTTTTGGCATCAACTACTTCCTATGATAGTGAATTCCACAGGCTTACCAGTCTTTGAATGAAGAAATGTCTCCTCATCTCTGTCCGAGCCTGAATTCTCAGACCGTGACCCCAGGTTCTGGATCTCCCACCACCATTGGGAACATCCTCCCTGCATCCATCCTGTTTAGACCTGTTAGAATTTTATAAGTCTCTATGAGATCCCCCCTCATTTGTCTAAACTCCAGTAAAAACAATCCTAACCAAGTCAATCTCTTCTCATACGTCAGTCCTGTCATCCCCGGAATCACAGTAAGAAGTCTGACAACACCAGGTTTAAGTCCAACGATTTATTTGATAGTAAACTCACAAGCTTTCAAGGTTTCCCTCTTCGTCAGATGAATGAAAAGTTCTGGCTTCAGACAGAGCATATAACAACACAGACAATTTACAGATTACTGATTAGAATGCGAATCTTTACACCTAACCTGCTATTCAAGTCTTAAAGTGGCTAACATTGTGAGTGGAAGGAACACTGGTCGCAGGTTAAAGAGATGTGTATTGTCTCCAGGCAGTACAGTAAGTGAGGTTTTGCAAACCCAGGCAAGTCATGGGGGTTACAGATAGTGCGACATAAACCCAAGATCCCTGTTGAGACCGTCCTCATGTGTGCGGAACTTGTCTGTCAGTCTCTGCTCAGCGACTCTGCGCTGTCGTGTATCGTGAAGGCTGCCTTGGAGAATGCTCACCCGAAAGTCAGAAGCCGAATGCCCGTGACCACTAAAGTGTTCGCCAACAGGAAGGGAACAGTCTTGCCTGGTGATTGTCGAACGATGTTCATTCATCCGTTGTCGTAACATCTGCATGGTCTCCCCAATGTACCATGCTTCAGGACATCCTTTCTTGCAATGCATTAAATAGACAACATTGGTCGAGTTGCAAGAGTATTTACCGTGTACCTGGTGGATGGTATTCTCACGTGTGATGATGTCATCCATGTCGATGATCCGGCATGTCTTGCAGAGGTTGCTGTGGCAGGGTTGTGTGGTATTGTGGCCACTGTTCTCCTGAAGGCTGGGTAGTTTGCTGCAAGCAATGGTCTGTTTGAGGTTATGCGGTTATTCTGAAGGCAAGGTGTGGGGATGGCCCTGGCGAGATGTTAGTCTTCATCAGTGATATGTTGAAGACTCCGGAGAAGATGTCGTAGCTTCTCCGCTCCGGGGAAATACTGGACGACGAAGAGTACTCTGTCCACCGTGTCCCGTGTTTGTCTTCTGAGGAGGTTGGTGCGGTTTTTTGCTGTGGTGCATCAGAACATAAGAACATAAGAAATAGGAGCAGGAGTAGGCCATCTGGCCCTTCGAGCCTGCCCCGCCATTCAATAAGATCATGGCTGATATGTCGTGGCTCAGTTCCACATTCCGGCCCTCTCCCCATAACCCTTAATCCCCTCTCTTATCAAAAACCCATCAACCCGCTTCTTGAAAATATTTAGCGAGGCAGCCTCCACCACTTCAACGTGTAGAGAATTCCAGAGATTCACCACCCTTTGAGTGAAGAAGTTCCTCCTCAACTCTGTTCTAAAACGCCCCCCCCCTTTATCTTGAGGCTGTGCCCCCTAGTCCTACTGTCTTTTTTGAGCGGGAAGAGTCTCTCCACCTCTATCCTATCGATCCCTCATGAGGACGGTCTCAACAGGGATCTTGGGTTCATGTCGCACTATCTGTAACCCCCGTGACTTGCCTGGGTTTGCAAAACCTCACTCACTGTACTGTCTGGAGACAATACACATCTCTTTAAACTGTGATCAGTGCTCCTTCCACTCACATTATCAGCCACTTTAAGACTTGAACAGCAGGTTAGGTGTAAGGATTCGCATTCTAATCAGCAATCTCTAAACTGTCTGTGCTTTATATGCACTGTCTGAGGCCAGAACTCTCCATTCACCTGACGAAGAGGGTAACCTCGAAAGCTTGCTAGCTTGTGAGAATATTATCAAATAAATCGGTTGGACTAAAACCTGATGTTGTCAGACTTTTTACTGGACTTGTCCACAGTCAGCCCCTCCAGTCTGTCGAGCACTGCCTCTCTAGTAACAGTCATGTCATTAAGACCCTCCAGTCATAAGAACATAGGAAATAGGAGCAGGAGTACGCCATCAGGCCCTTCGAGCCTGCCCCGACATTCAATAAGATCATGGCTGATCTGTCGCTGCTCAGTTCCACATTCCGACCCTCTCCCCATAACCCTTAATCCCCTCTCTTATCAAAAACCCATCAACCCGCTTCTTAAAAATATTTAGCGAGGCAGCCTCCACCACTTCAACGGGTAGAGAATTCCAGAGATTCACCACCCTTTGAGTGAAGACGTTCCTCCTCAACTCCGTTCTAAAACGCCCCCCCTTTATCTTGAGGCTGTGCCCCCTAGACCTACTGTCTTTTTGAACGGGAAGAGTCTATCCTATCCTCTATCCTATCCTATCCATCCCATTCATCATCTTATACGTCTCAATGAGATCTCCCCTCATTCTTCTAAACTCCAACGAGTACAAGCCTAGTTCATTCAGCCTCTCCTCATAGCTCAACCCCCTCAACTCCGGTATCAGCCTAGTAAACCTCCTCTGCACTCCCTCCAAGGCCAAAATATCTTTGCGCAGGTGCGGCGCCCAAAACTGCACACAGTACTCCAGCTGCGGCCTCACCAATGCCTATACAGCTGCAGCAAGACCTCCCTACTTTTATATTCAATCCCCTTCGCTATGAAGGCCAGCATCCCATTCGCCTTCCTGACCACCTGCTGCACCTGCAAGCTGGGTTTTTGCGACTCATGCACAAGGACCCCGATGTCCCTCTGCACCGTCGCCTGCTGCAGTTTTTCGCCACGTAAGTCCTACCACCAACTGTCAATTGATGTGTTGAGCACCATATCCTGTTCTTTTGAGGGAATCTTTCAGTGTCTGGAGATGTCTGTCACGATCCTCCTCATCTGAGCAAATCCTGTGTATACGGAGGGCTTCTCCGTAGGGGCTGGCTTCTTTAACATGTTTAGGGTGGAAGCTGGAGAAGTGGAGCATTGTGATGTTGTCTGTGGGCTTGCCATACAGTGAGGTGCTGAGGTGACCATCCTTGATGGAGATGCGTGTGTCCAAGAATGCAGCCAATTCCGGAGAAAAGTCCATGGTGAGTATGATGGTGAGACGGAACTTGTTGGTATCATCATATAGTTGTTTCAGTGATTGTTCATCATGAGTCCAAAGGAAGAAAATGTCGTCGATGTATCTAGTGTATAACATCGGTTGACGATCCTGTGCACTGAAAAAGTCTTGTTCAAGCCTGTGCATGAAGATGTTGGCATATTGAGGTGCGAATTTGGTCTCCATGGCCGTTCCATGTGTCTGGATGAAAAATTGGTTGTTGAAGGTGAAGACATTGTAGTCCAGGATAAAGCGGATGAGTTGTAAAACTGCATCTGGAAACTGGCAGTTGTCGGCATTGAGTACTGAGGCAGTTGCAGCAATGCCATCGTCGTGGGGGATGTTGGTGTAGAGCGCCGAGACATCCATTGTGACAAGGAGTGTCCCTGGTTGAACTGCTCCATGTGGGCGGAGTTTCCGTAGGAAGTCTGTAGTGTTGCAACAAAAACTGGGGGGTTCTTTGTACAATGGGTTTCAAGATGCCCTCGACATAGCCGGAGAGGTTCTCACACAAGGTCCCATTGTCCAATACAATGGGACGGCCGGGTGTGTTTGCCTTGTGTATCTTCGGGAGGCAGTAGAGATCTCCAACACTGTGAGTACTTGGAATGAGAGCACAGAGGGTGCTCTGAAGGTCCGGATCTGTTGAGTTGATGAGTGTGTTCTTTGGTCGGACCTGCTGGTAACTGTCTGCAGTGTTCCTCATTGCTTAGTTGTCGGTACACTTCTTTACAGTAATCCGTTCTGTTCAGTATGACGATGGCCCCTCCTTTGTCTGCTGGTTTGGTGACAATGTTGCGGTTGGTCTTGAGAGCGTGGATGGCGTTGCATTGTGCTTGGGTGATGTTCAGGGCTGTTTTGCGAGTGTGGTTGATGAATCTGGTGTTGACGCACCTCCTGATGGTTTGGGCATACGTGTCCAGTCGAGGGCAGCGGCCTTCTGGAGGAGTTCAATTGGGTTCCTTTTAGGTTGCTGCACATTGGCTGTCTCGTTGTGTTCGCTGTTGGCCTCTTGGGGTTTGTGGAAAAACTCCCGCAGCCTCATTCGCCTGATGAATTCCTCTGTGTCTGCTGCGAGACTAATGGGGTCCATTTTGGTGGCGGAGCAGAAATTGAGCCCTCGACTGAGAACTTCGATTTCATCTGGTTGAAGTGTGTGGTTCGACAAGTTAACAATGGACCTCCCTGCGGTAGTGCTGTTTTCTACTGTGGTGCCGGGGGAGGCTTGGTTGTTGCTGGTGGTGATGCCGAGTTTTTCAAGTTTCCTGTTCTTGGTGTGAATGTAGGTGTAATTTTTGTCTCATCTGCTTGGCAGAATTTTGCAGCTGGTCTGCGTCCTGAGCACAAGTTGAGAAAATGAATTCCATTTTAGTTTCCAGGGTGCGGCGTTTGCTGTAAAGCTGGTGTATGAGGTGGTTGAGGAGTGTGAGAGAGGTGCGACGGCAAAGTCTCTCAGTGTAGTCTGTGTTACAGGTTGACCTGAGTGGGTTCGTGATCTGCAGTCCTTTAGGTATCTTGTCTGCTTTCTTGCATCTCTGTAAAAACTTGATGTCTGTGTCGATATGCGCAATCTTCTTGGAGATTCTCTCCACTTGAGTCCAGCAGTTTGCAGTGTCGATAGTAGTCATGATGTGGAGATGCCGGCGTTGGACTGGGGTAAACACAGTAAGAAGTCTGACAACACCAGGTTTAATTCCAACCGATTTATTTGATAGTAAACTCACAAGCTTTCGAGGTTTCCCTCTTTGTCAGGTGAATGAGTGTTGTCAGACTTCTTACTGTATTTACCCCAGTCTAACGCCGGCATCTCCACATCATCCCCGGAATCAGCATGGTAAACTTTCACTGCGCTCCCTCAAGAGCAAGAACATTCTTCCTCAGAAAAGGAGACCAAAACTGCGCTCAGTACTCTAGATGTGGCCTCATTAGGGTCCTGTATAATTGAAACAGCACATCCCTGCTCCTGTAATCGAAACCTCTCGCAATGAAGGCCAACATGTTATTTGCTTTCTTTACCACCTGCTGCACCTGCATGCTTACCTTCAGTGATTAGTGCACAGGGACACCCATGTTCTGCTGCACACTTCCCTCTCCCAATTTACAGCCATTCAGATAATAATGTGCAGCCTTATTTTTGCTTCCAAAGTGAATAACCTCACACTTATCCAAATTATACTACATCTGCCATTAGTTAGCCCACTCCTCCAATCTGTCCAGATCATCCTGAAGTATCTCTGCATCCTTGTCACAGTTCACCCTCCCACCCAATTTGATATCATCTGCAAACTTTGAGATGTTATATTTTGTTCCCTCATCCAAATCATTAATATATATTGTGAATAGCTGGGGCCCCAGCATCGATCCTTGTAGCACTGCCTGTCAATTTGAAAAGCACCCATTAATTCATATTCTTTGTTTCTTCTCTGCCAATCAGTTTTCTATCCATCTCAGTACACTTCCCCCAATCCCATGCACTTTAATCTTGCACAATAATCTCAGTCATTGTTCAGTTGAAAGCACTTCTGCCTCTGAGTCAGGAGGTTGTGGGTTCAAGTCTCACTCTAGGACTTTCAGCACAAAAACAAAGGCCGTCACTCCCAGGCAATACTGAGGGACTGTCAGAGATGCTATCTTTCAGAAAGGACAGTAAACCAAGGCCCTGTCCTTCAATTAAGACACTGAACCAAGACTTTGTCATTTCTCCGAGGTGGATGTAGAAGATTTTGTGGCAGTATTTTGAATAAGAACAAGGTGCCCTGGCTAATACTTATCCCTCAAACATCTCAAAAATATTGGTGCTTTGGTCATTATCATTATGCTGTTTGTGGGAGCTTACTGTGCACATATTGACTACTGGGTTTCCTAACTGAAAACAAGGACAGCACTTGGTTAGTTAACCATAGAACCATAGAAAATTACAGCTCAGAAACAGGCCTTTTGGCCCTTCTGCTCTGTGCCGAACTATTTTTTGCCTAGTCCCACTGACCTGCACTTGGAATACCTGGTAGTTACAGAAGGTGCTATATAAATACCAGCCTTTTTTTAATATGAAGGGTGGCTAGCAGCCTCATCTCAAAATCCTGGTTCAATCCAAAAGGTTCTGTTAAAGAGGAGCTGTAAAATGGCACACAGCACTTGCAGGTGGCTTCTACCTGTAAGTGTCCTGTGGCAGTGTTGTAGGCAGGATGTCTGTGCTTGTATGTACTATTGCAAATGCAGGTTTTGTCAGTACTTGCTGAATCAAGGTTGCTATAGCATCCATCAGTGCATGGAAGTTGACTTGTTGCTGCGCAGGAACTATTTCTATGCACAGATTAGGTGAAATTTCATGATAAAAATTCAAACTGCCAAATGAGTATGAAAACTGGAGAGAATCACATTGATTATTTGGACAAGCTTCCCAGTCACAATCGTATAGCATTTAATTTAAAAAAAACAAATATGATTCTCACCAGTGGCGGGGGAGGGGAAGGTGGCGCAGCCTGATCTTGCCAGTGAAGCTGGCTGCTGACCACTTAGGACGCTGTTGTGTAGGCAGCCCAATCTTCCAGTGCACTGGGAGACCTCCTGTCAACTCTCCACCCCATGGACTTCGGAACCCACCACCAATTGCTCCCTGTGCCAGTCTCTCCCTCACACCCGATAGCCACTCCTGCAGGGTTGCCCCTCCTTCCCCCAATAGCCACTCCTGCAGAGTTCTCTCCCCCAGTCGCAGTCCCTGCAGATTCCATGCCGCCCCCCCCCCGTCACTGCCGATCACTGCTCCTTTAGAATTCCCCCAAATCCACCCACCCCTCCTAATCACCGTCCTTGCAGAATTTTTCCCCACCCAATCGCCATCCCCACCGATCAATCCAATCCCCTGCAGAGTATGCCTCTTGCAGAGCTCCTTCTTCACCCCTTCTGAGGCCCCATCTACTTGGCATTGTCAGGGTGCCCGATGGACACTACCATACTGACTTTGCCCAAGTGGCACTGTCCGGCCCTGCTCCTGACCCCTGGGGGACTTCAATGGCCTTCAGTCCCAACAGCGAGGCCATTACATCAAGTCTCTGCCAATGGAGACCAGCTGTGATTCTCGCTGCTGAGGACCTGAACTGGTGGGGAGAGATCTGATATGATCACAAGCACTGGCTTGGTAAAGTGATGTGAAAGATTGATGTGCCTGGTATCACTGCCTTTACATAGTTGTGAGTTGGTGTACACAAAATTACCCTTTTCACTTTTTACCTTCTCACCAAACTGTCAACTTGGATTTAAGCAAAAACTGAAGATACTCAGCCAATCAGGCAGCATCTTTGAAGAGAGATGCTGCGTCGAAAGCAAAATAGTGCAGTTTCTGCAAATCTGAAATAAAATCAAAATGCACAGCAGATCTGGCAGTATCAGTTGAAGTTTCAAGTTGATGATAAACTGAGGCAGCACAGTGGCAGAGTGGCTTGTACTGCTGCCTCAATGCCAAGGACCCAGGTTTGATTCCCGGCTCGAGTCACTGTCTGTGTGGAGTTTGCACATTCTCCCCATGTCTGATTGGGTTTACTCTGGCTGTCCTGATTTCCTTCTGCAGTCCAAAGATGTGTAGATTAGGTGGATTGGATGTGCTAAATTGCCGCTTAGTATCCAAAGGCGTGTAGGTTGGGATGATTGGCAGAATTAACATGTGGGGTTATGGCAATAGGGCAAGGTAAGTGCTCTATCAGAGAGTCAGTGCAGGCTTGATGGGCCAATTGACCTCCTGTACTGTAGGATTCTGTGTCACTGTTTTATGGAAGCATTAACAAAAAGAAAAGCCAATTGCTGCTGAAACAAGAATCAATTAACGTGAGGGCTCTTTGTAACTCTTTTGTATGAAATGAATTTATATTTCCAAGACACTAGTCATAATGGTTCTTAGCATAGTGAACCTGTTAATTCTGCTCTTTCAGATTGTTGGGACATTAACTTTTGTCCAATTACTATTGTTCTCCTTTGCCATTTAAATAATTTGTTTCTTAATGAATCCAAAATAGCTGATTAATCGTTAGATGTAAATTGTGCTAACAATGCAGGAAGTGCTCGAGTCCAGTGAAAAGTTGAAATTGCAAACCAAAGAGCTTAAAGATGCCCATAGTCAGCGTAAACTAGCCATGCAAGAGTTCTCCGAGATGAATGAAAAAGTCACAGACCTGCGTTCCCAAAAACAGAAGCTTTCCCGACAGCTCCGGGACAAAGAAGAGGAGATGGAAGTGATAATGCAAAAAGCCGAGAGTTTGCGCCAAGATCTACGGAGAATGGAGCGCACCAAAAAAGAGGTAGATTTGATTTTTTCTATTGGGATTGCGGGCAAATTAATGTTTTCCCGCATGTTGTCTTTCACTTAAAGTTTCGTTGCACTTTTTCAGGAACCAGAATTGACATGTTTGATCAGTAAAGGATTTAAGGGTTATGGTGAGCAGGCGGGTAAATGGAGCTGAGTCCACAAAAAGATCAGCCATGACCTTATTGAATGACAGAGCAGGCTCGAGGGACCAGATGGCCTATTCCTGCTCCTAGTTCTTATGTTCTGATGTTTTTTATTTGAATTCTGGAAGATAAGAGCACAGAGGATAAGGATTGAGAAAAAGTACAGCACAGGAACAGGCTCTTTGGTCCTCCAAGCCTGTGCCAATCATAATGCCCTAACTAAGCTTGAACAAAACCTTCTGCCCTTACTCAGTCCCTCCTTATTTATGCACCCATCCAGGTGTCTCTTAAATGTTGCTAATGTGGCTGCTTCCACCACCTCCTCTGGCAGTGCGTTCCAGGCATTCACCACTGTCTGTATGAAAAATTTCCCCCGTTTATCTCCATTAAGCTTTCCCCCCGTCACCTTGAACCTGTGACCCCTTGTAATTGACACTTCCACCCTGGAAAAAGCCTCTGACTATCCAACTTGACTATGCCTCTCATAATTTTGTAGACCTCTATCAGATCTCCTTTCATTCTCCATTTCCCCAGTGAAAACAATCCTAGTTTATTCATCCTATCCTCAACATGCTTGAGACCAGGCAACATCCTGGTGAACCTTCTTTGCACTCTCTCCAAAACTTCCATGTCCTTCTCGTAGTAGGCCGACGAATACTCCAAACGCAATCTAACCAAGGTTTTATACAGCTACATTCAATTTCCTGTATTCAGTGCCCTGGCTAATGAAGGCCATATGCTTTCTTAATCACCTTGGTCACCTGCGTTGCTACTTTTGGAGACTTTCTGTGGGATTACATCTCTGAGAGCTCTTCTTTGTACAAGAATTTTACTGTATTAAGTAATCTTCCCTCATGGGCTTTCACTAATGTATTGCAGTTATACATTACTTTACTCGACAGACTGTTATTCACGCTGATTCTCAACAGTTTGCCTGGTGGCGGGCATCCAGCAAAGCCCACTTAGTATGTCCACTTTCTAACATGGCGCACCAGTTAATGTCTGGAGCAGAGGCCAAGGCTAATCCTAGACCTTGTCATCTCTAACCCTGCAGTTCCCCACACGCTGCTGGTCAGCTCAGTGAATCAGCAGTGTAAAAATGTGAAAGATTTTCTCCACTTACCAAATCATGCCTTCAGCACTGGATCATCAAAATGTGATGTGGAGATGTCGACGTTGGAATGGAGTGGACACAGTAAGAAGTTAGACTGTCATCAAAATGTGTTAATCTAATTGTAATTCTCCTTCATGACTATCCAGAAAGGTGAATTATACTGCTGGGGTTATTAACCTCCAACTCATCCTGGTTTCAGTTCCAGGGACCATCTCTTGAATGCAGTTAGAGGATTTGGAATTTGTAATTAAAACCAAAATCCATGCAACTGATGAAGAAATACAATGATTATACACAGTATTGCTAGTTATTGAGTGCACCATGAGTATCGGAGAATGTCACCTGCACTTAAATATTGCACAATCACTCTTGTAAGACAACATCTTTCATAAAATTACCATTTTTGCTTTTACCATCTGTTTTATTCCACTTTCTCATCAGCTCCCCATTTTTGTGTTGAGAGGTTGGTGGTTAGAACTGTTCAAATCTCATCTAAAAGATAGCACCTTGAAAACCCTGCTAAAGCATTTCCGGACTGAGAAATCACTATTGTCTTATCAAGTTGAACAGCATGGTTTAGTTGTTCACAATAGGCAGACTGTATTCAACCAGCTGCTTTTGCTTGAAAAAACCCAAAACAAAATGTTCACTAATTCATTTGGATTTGATGTGCATTATTTGGGGCATACATGAAGAGGTTTTAGTACAGCATGTGGTATAGCTGACCTGGGAGTACTCTTCACTTGTGTTAGAAGACTGGATTCAAGCTTTGCCTCAGAACACAAACCAATACACAGTACTGAGGGAATTCTGCATTTTTTATACCCTACTTTCCTTTCTCCATAGATACTGCCTGGCCTATTGAGTATTTTAGCATTTTTTTGAAGCTCATCCTTACAATCTTTCTTGAAAAGAATACATGGACTGCCACACAGTAATGAACTGTTACTGGTTTACTGTATAAATTTAAGAAAGCATTCAAAGTGAGGACTTGATTGAGGCTGTTGAGCGGGAATGTTACTAAAACTTGTTAAGATACTCAGTGCTGAGAGGATTTGATGGCTCAATGGTTCTGTTCTAAAGCTGGTTATGACTGTGGCTGTTAGGTGCTTGAGTATTCTTTATGGTATGCATTTTCCCCAACCAGATGGATGTGCAGATGGAACAATCAGCAGCAGAAGCATCCAAGGAACGGAAACTGCGAGAACGGAGTGAACAGTGTGCAAAGCAACTGGAGGATGAGCTTGAGGGGCTCAAGGTGAGAAGCTGATATGAAAATAAAGAAGCACATTTAATTCCATGCGCTGGTTTGTTCCTGGTTCTTATGTAGCAGAGATGAATGATTAGAGCCCGAGTGATGTGGTAAAATCGGACAGCTCACCCCCAAGCAGATTGCAGTGTATAGCAGAATAACACCTAGAGAGACTTTTGGGAAAGGCATTCTTGGACTCTTCTTGGCAGAGCAGAAGGGGATGGGGAAATTTAAAAGCAAAATAATGTCAATGTTTTGTTGTTTGAGACCAGTGTATAAAGAATAGCTAATAAATTAGATGACCTTTATCGTGAGGGGGATAGAATATAAAAGCAGGAACGTCTTGCTGCAACTCTGCAGGGCACTGGTGAGGTCGCAACTGGAGTACTGTGTGCTGTTTTGGTCCCCTTATTTGCGAAAGGATATATTGGCCTTGGAGGGAGTACAGAGAAGGTTCACCAGGCTGATACTGGAGATGAGGGGGTTATCTTATGAAGAGAGATTAAGTAGACCGCGTCTGTACTCGTTGGAGTTTAGAAGGCTGAGGGGGGATATTATAGAGACTTACAAGATAATGAAGGGGCTAGATAGGGTAGAATTAGAGAGATTCGTTCCACTTAGAAAAGAAACCAGAACTAGAGGGCACAGTCTCAAAATAAGTGGGGGGTGGGGGGGTGTAGTTTAGAACAGAGTTGAGGAGGAACTTCTTCACTCAAAGGGTGGTGCATCTCTGGAATTCTCTGCCCATTGAAGTGGTGGAGGCTACCTCGTTGAATATATTTTAAGTCACAGGTAGGTAGATTTCCGATAGACAAGGGAATTAAGGGTTATGGGGAGAAAGCAGGAAAGTGGAACTGATCCACTTCAGATCAGCCATGATCTTATTGAATGGCAGGGCAGGCTCAAAGGGCTAGATGGCCTATTCCTGCTCCTATTTCTTATGTTCTTATGACAGACAGGGCGTCAATTTAACGTCTCATCAAATGTTAGCACCTTCAGTAGTGCAGCACTTCCTGAGTGTTAAATGTACAGTTGTATAATTTTAATGCCAATTACTGCCAACTCTTGGTAGCAAGACTAGACAAGTTGGGTTTCAGATGTAGGTTATGCCATATAAAGAAAAAAAACCTGACATTTATACCTGAGTTGGTTAAAAGATTTTGTTCTTTCTGTTGACTAAAAGTAATAAAACTTGAATTGAATTGATGAAACCAAGTTTAGTCATGAATAAAATAGACACTTTTAGTTTTTTTGACATGGGTGGTATAAAAACTAAGCAACTGTTATTGTTTGATCTGCTTTAACTGTCGATTGTTATATCTCTTAACAATTTCCGTTAACAGAAGAAGCAGATTGGCCGATCCCCTGGTGTGAGCAGTACGGAGCATCAGCAGGAAGTGGCAAAGCTCAAAGCTGACCTAGAGAAAAAGAGCGTTTTTTACGAGGAGGAACTGGCCAAACGGGAAGCCATGCACATGACTGAAATCAAGAACTTGAAGAAGGAACTACGCGATGCAGAGGGACAGCATCTCACCCTGAAGAAAGAAATAATGATTCTTAAAGACAAGTTGGAAAAAACCAGAAGAGAAAGGTAAGAATGCAAGTTTACTTCACTGATACCAATTGTGATCTGCAGAAGGGCCTGGCTCCTGAATCAGCTGAGGATGTTCACCTGATTCCTGCTGAGATGTCCATGGGATTGAGAGTGAATGCAGGAAGAAAGAATATTTAATTATAATAGCACCTTTTATGTCTCAAATCATTGAGTGATTCACAGCCAACCTTTCATATAGCACGGTTTCGTTAAAGGGAAGTCGTGTCTGACAAATTTACTGGAGTTCTATGAGGATGTGTCTAGGGCGGTGGGTAGAGGAGAGCCGGTGGATGTGGTCTTTCTGGATTTTCAGAAGGCGTTTGACAAAGTACCTCATAAGAGGTTATTGCAGAAGGTCAGGGAATTTGGAGTTGGGGGTAGGGTGTTAGCGTGGATAGAGGATTGGTTGTCAAATAGGAGGCAGAGAGTGGGGGTCAACGGGTGCTATTCGGATTGGTGGATGGTGACTAGTGGAGTGCCCCAGGGGCCTCAGCTTTTTACCATTTATATAGATGATCTGGAGGAGGGAACCGAGTGTAGGGTGTCGAAATTTGCGAATGACACCAAGATTGGGGGAACGGCAAATTGTGCGGAGGGTGTGGAGAGTCTGCAGAAGGATCTAGATAGGCTGGGCGAATGGGCCAGGAAATGGCAAATGGAATTTAATGTTGGCAAGTGTGAGGTGGTCCACTTTGGAAGGAAGAATGGTAGGAAGGACTATTACTTACGTGGCGAATAACTGCAGCAGGCGATGATGCAGAGGGACCTCAGGATCCTTGTGCATGAGTCGCAAAAACCCAGCTTGCAGGTGCAGCAGGTGGTCAGGAAGGCGAATGGGATGCTGGCCTTCATAGCGAAGGGAATTGAATATAAAAGTAGGGAGGTCTTGCTGCAGCTGTATAGGGCATTGGTGAGGCCGCAGCTGGAGTACTTGTGCAGTTTTGGGCGCCGCACCTGCGCAAAGATATTTTGGCCTTGGAGGGAGTGCAGAGGAGGTTTACTAGGCTGATACCGGAGTTGAGGGGGTTGAGCTATGAGGAGAAGCTGAATGAACTAGGCTTGTACTCGTTGGAGTTTAGAAGAATGAGGGGAGATCTCATTGAGACGTATAAGATGATGAATGGGATGGATAGGATAGAGGTGGAGAGACTCTTCCCGCTCAAAAAAGACAGTAGGACTAGGGGGCACAGCCTCAAGATAAAGGGGGGACGTTTTAGAACAGAGTTGAGGAGGAACTTCTTCACTCAAAGGGTGGTGAATCTCTGGAATTCTCTACCCGTTGAAGTGGTGGAGGCTGCCTCGCTAAATATTTTCAAGAAGCGGGTTGATGGGTTTTTGATAAGAGAGGGGATTAAGGGTTATGGGGAGAGGGCTGGAATGTGGAACTGAGCAGCGACAGATCAGCCATGATCTTATTGAATGGCGGGGCAGGCTCGAAGGGCCAGATGGCCTACTCCTGCTCCTATTTCTTATGTTCTTATGTTCTTATATGAAAGCCATTGTTTTGAGAATGTCAGGAGGACAGGATGGGAAAAAGAGATTCATCCTAATGAAATTGTTCCTTGGAAGAAAGATGAGCAGAGAGTTCTGGTGTCTTGATCAATATTCTTTCCTCAATGGATAACACCAAAAAGAAGAAATTCACTTGTCATCTATCACATTTACTTTTTGTAAGATCTTGCTGTGGATAAATAGACTGCTCTGTTGTCCACATGATATTAGTGGCTTGAAAGAAATTTGAAAGAAATCAAATAATTGATTTGGTGCTTTGTAAATCCCACTCTTTAATGCTGCTTTTAAAGCCAAGAGGACGGATTTTAAAAGATACACCAATTTGGACATCTAACAATGTCTGTATCCACTTTGCATGGAGAATTTTACCACAAACTTTTGTGGACTACCTGTTGATGATATCCAGTGTCTGCTAAGAACACAAGAAAAAGATGCAAGAGTGAGCCATTTGGCCTCTTGAACCACACCACTGATGAGCAAGTTAATGGCTGATTTTCTACGTTAGCTATATCTTCCTGAACTCCATTGTTCCATTTAATATTCAGAAATCTGTCAATCTCTCTCTTGAACAACTGAGCAGTCACAGCTCTCTGGTACAAAGAATTTCAATGCTTCACAGCTCTCAAAGTAAAGAAATTTCAAATTATCTCTGTCCCAAATGGTCAATCCCCTGTTCTGGTCTCAAGGTAGGGGAAACGTACTTGCAGCATCCACTATGACAAACCCCATTGGATAATGCTTTGTGTGGTTACTTCTCATTCTTCTGAACTCTGGGAAATATATACGGAGATTGGCATGGTTTATTTTTGGTTTGAAGGTAGCATAGAGTGAACAGTTTCCCATCTCCTGTAGATCTTTTCCAAGCCTGTGCATAATACGCTGGAGGTGAAGTGAAGTATTGCAGAAAGGAGAATGGAAACAAGCGTTCACGTAATGACCCGGTCTTGCTTAATTCCAGCCTTCAGTGAGACAGGATTTTTGATGGTTCCATTGGTGAGCAACGCTCACAGTTCCATGCCATCATGGAGTAGACAAAAGTATTGACAAATTTCTGAGGGAAACCAAATTTGAGAAGATATTCCATAAACCTTTGTGGTTAACAGAATCAAAGGTTTTGCTGAGGTTGCAAAGGGTCACGTGCACTACTTGGTGCTGTTCCTTGGATTTTTCTTGAATGTGCCGCAGGGCAGGAATCATGTCTGCAGTGTCCCTTGATGGACCACAATCATACTAAGATTCTGGAAGGAGTTCCTCAGCCCCTGGGAGGATGTGGTTGAGAACAGTCCTTGCAATGGCCTTCTCTATGACAGATGGTAGGGATACACTTCTTTAGTTACTTTCAATTGGAGTCTACCCAGATGAGGGATATAAGGTTGCACAACCATGCCAGGAGTTATCACCACCGTGTTTCAGAACTTCAGGGATTCCATCTGTTCCAAAAGCCTTGTTTTTTTTTTGAATGGCTTTTATAACTTCATTCCAGACCAAGATAGTGCAGAGACAAAGCTGGGTGGGGTATTAAGGAACGGAGTTGAGGATGTTCGAGGCAAGGACAGGATCTCAGTTGAAGAATTGTTCAAGATGTTCCCTCTAGCAGATACTAGCTGCCTCCCTATCCTCCATGCTTGGCTGTCAGCAGCTAATAGGCGATGGACTGTCTTGACAGCACCATGGAAAACCGTACATGTTGTTGATGAATGAGTTGTTGGACCTCTGTGCTCTTTCTACCCATCATTGCTCTTTTTGTCATGGGTTTTATGTGGGTACCACTGTCTACAGTTTTCTGTAGGGCTGCTGCTTTTCTCAGTAGATGTGTGATGTTTTCAGACAATTAAAGCCAAGTGCTTCTGCTCAATTATATTTTGATTGTTTTTGTCAAACCACTCACAATGTTTCTTGTATTGTCATAGCCACAGATTGTCACTATGCATATTGCACTCACTTAGAAACTGAGCTCCAGGTCATTGTCGATTCCATCTCTGTAGCATTTGAGAAAATTGGCCTTTCATTAAATACCCAGAAAACTAAGGTGATCCTCTAGATTCCACAGCAAAACACCTCTTGCTGCCTATTAAAATAAATAATGGACTCCAGGAAAATGTAAAACACTTTCTGTATTTTTGGAGCCATCCCTCGATGAAGACAAGTGTAGACAACAAATGTACCAACTTGACTTTGGTCAACTGAGAACCAGCTTTACAAACCCAAGACCATGGTCATGGCTTATTGGGGCAACATGCTCTTAAATGCTTCAAAGACACGAGCAACCTACTGCAGGGACCTCAAAGCAACGGAGAAGCACTGCCAATGGTGCCTTTGCAACATCGTCTAAATCCAGAGGCAAGAAAGGCATTCTAACAATCGCCTCCACTCTCAAGGCCAGAATAAAGGTGCTAACCGCACATCAAGCTCCACTTGCCGGGCCATGAGTTTCCTGTACATGACACCAGATTCCCAAAGCGACAGCTCCATTTGGAAGCATCTCAGGAGGACAGTAGAAACGCTTTAGGGATATTCCCAAAGTATTGCTGAAATGGTTAAATAACCCTGCTGACTCATGGGAGTTCCTGGCTTATGACTGACCAAAATAGAGAAGACTCATTTAGGAAGGCATCCAATACATCGAGAAACTTTGCTGGGGATGTGCAGAAGCAAGGTCACATGTCAGAGGAAGCGGACAAACCTGACCCATTCAACTTTTCAGACACTAACTCCCTCCCATGTGACAGAATCTGCAAATTAGTCATTTCGAAACATATCAGATCAGAGTAGGAGCAAGTCTTCCTCAAGCCTGAGGGACTGTTTAAGCAAGAGGAAGAGGGAATGTAGGCATACTTCACTCAATATCTCCTCGGGAATATGACATCCTTTACTCAATATCTTCTCAGGAATGTAGGCATACTTCACTCACAAACATCTCGGGAATGTAGACATACTTTATCACTATCACCTCGGGAATGTAGGCATACATTACTCAATATCTCCCCGGAATGTAGATATACTTTACTCACTATCACCCCGGGAATGTAGACATACTTTACTCAATATCTCCCCGGGAATGTAGACATACTTTACTCACTATCACCCCGGGAATGTATACATACTTTACTCACTATCACCCGGGGAATGTAGACATACTTTACTCAATATCTCCCCGGAATGTAGATATACTTTACTCACTATCACCCCGGGAATGTAGACATACTTTACTCACTATCACCCTGGGAATGTAGACATACTTTACTCAATATCTCCTCAGGAATGTACGCATACTTTACTCACTATCACCCCGGGAATGTAGGCATATTTTACTCACTATCACCCTGGGAATGTAGACATACTTTACTCAACATCTCCTCGGGAATGTAGATATACTTTACTCACTATCACCCCGGGAATGTAGACATACTTTTCTCAATATCACCTCGGGAATGTAGACATACTTTACTCAACATCTCCTCAGGAATGTAGATATACTTTATGCACCATCACCCCAGGAATGTAGGCATACTTTACTCACTATCACCCCGGGAATGTAGGCATGCTTTACTCACTATCACCCTGGGAATGTAGACATACTTTACTCAATATCTCCCCGGAATGTAGATATACTTTACTCACTTTCACCCCGGGAATGTAGACATACTTTTCTCAATATCTCTTCGGGAATGTAGACATACTTTATGCACCATCACCCCAGGAATGTAGGCATACTTTACTCACTATCACCCCGGGAATGTAGGCATGCTTTACTCACTATCACCCCGGGAATGGAGACATACTTTACTCAATATCTCCTCGGGACTGTAGGCATACTTTACTCAACATCTCCTCGGGAATGTAGATATACTTTACTCATTATCACCCCGGGAATGTAGACATACTTTACTCAATATATCCTCAGGAATGTAGATATACTTTACTCACTATCTCCCTGGGAATGTAATATACTTTACTCACTATCACCCCGGGAATGTAGATATACTTTATGCACTTTCACCCCGGGAATGTAGACATACTTTACTCAATATCTCCTCAGGAATGTAGGCATACTTTACTCACTATCACCCCGGGAATGTAGGCATACATTACTCACTATCACCCTGGGAATGTAGACATACTTTACTCAATATCTCCTCAGGACTGTAGGCATACTTTACTCACTATCACCCCGGGAATGTAGACATACTTTACTCAATATCTCCTCGGGAATGTAGACATACTTTACTCAACATCTCCTCAGGAATGTAGACATACTTTACTCAACATCTCCTCGGGAATGTAGATATACTTTACTCACTATCACCCCGGGAATGTAGACATACTTTACTCAATATCTCCTCAGGAATGTAGGCATACTTTACTCACTATCACCCCGGGAATGTAGACATACTTTACTCACTATCACCCCGGGAATGTAGACATACTTTACTCAATATCTCCTCGGGAATATAGACATACTTTACTCAACATCTCCTCGGGAATGTAGATATACTTTACTCAATATCACCCCGGGAATGTAGACATACTTTAAGCACTATCACCCCGGGAATGTGGACATACTTTACTCAACATCTCCTCATAGGATTAATCTTCAAATTTCCATCCTTCACATGGAGCCTCGTTGATCCTGGGATTGATCTGTATACTAGACAAAACTGTAACAATGCAAATAATTTCTTGTGCTGGTGCAGCTTTGTTGCAATCTGTACATTAATACAGCAGCAAAGTTTGAATTATAATATTGTAATCAGATGTTTAAGTGATTGCTGAGGACTGATAGGTCATGGAGTGTTTAGCTCCTTCATGCAGGTGGAACCTCTCAATGAGGAGTAGAGATCTAAATTGAAGACTACAGACATGGAGGCTGAGCTACCTTCACAGGAACCTGAAATGGTGTATGTTTGTAACAAAGGTGTCTGCTATAAACTCACGCAGTTTTACTCAAACACCCATGCTTATAAATTGACTCCAGTGTCAGGTAGATTAGCAGGGTAAATGTGTAGGGCCTGGGTGGGATTGTGGTCAGGACAGACTCGATGAGCCGAATGGCAGCCTCCTGTATTGTAGGGATTCTATGATTCTACTCAAGCCCATCTTGTTTTGCATTTCCATTCATGCTTCCAAGGGAGCTGCTGTGTAATGTGTGATTTTTTTTCTTCTAAATTTGACATTGCTTATTAGCTCTCTCCAAGGATTGAGACATCTAGTAATTTTGTAATGCCAGCAAATTTAATTTGACATTTTAATTTAATAGTTATACAGTTTATTTGAAATGGTTGAGACAACAGGAAGAGGGATGAGGTCCTGCAGCAGCGGTTTAGGGAGTTAGGTAGAAAGTTAACAAGCAGGACTTCAAGAGTTGTAATCTCAGGATTACTCACTATGCCACATGCTAGTGAGGCTTGGAATAGGAAGATAGTGCAGCTCAACACGTGGCTAATCAGCTGGTGTAGGAGGGAGGATTTCAGATATCTGGACCACTGGGGTCTCTTCTGGGGCAGATGTGGCCTGTACAAGAAGGATGACTTGCATCTAAACTGGAAGGGCACAAATATTCTGGCTGGGAGGTTTGCATGTGTCACACGGGAGGATTTAAACTAGTTTGGCACGGAGGTGGGAACCAAAGCAAAGGTGAATTAGCTGAAGAGCAACCGGAGAACAGGGCCAGTAAAACTCAGAAACAAAAGGCAGGGTGGGATTGCTAATAAGAGAGGTTCTAATAGACTGAAGTGCATTTGGTTCAATGTGAGAAGTGTAACAGTAAGGCAGATGAACTTAGAGCGTGGATTAATACTAGGAACTATGATGTTGTTGCCATTACAGAGACTTGGTTAAGGGAAGTACAGGATTAGCAGCTTAACATTCCAGGATACAGATGTTTCAGGCGGGATAGAGGGGGATATGTTGAGAGGAATAGATAGGGTGGATTCTTGGAAGCTATTTCCCAGGACTGAAATTGTCGCTGCGAGAGGACACAGGTTTAAGGTGCTGGGAAGCAAGCACAGAGGAGATGTTAGGGGTAAGTTTTTCACTCGGGGTGGTGAGTGAGTGGAATCGGCTGCCGTCGGTGGTGGTAGAGGCAAATTCGCTGGGGTCTAAGACTTCTGGATCTAATGGAATTGGGAGTTACAGATAGTTCTATGGCTTGGCAGGTATAGATCAGATTGACGCATCTTGTGGGCCAAAGGGCCTGTTTGTGCTGTCGTGTTCTATGTTCTATATATGTTGATGTTAGCAGATGGAACGACAGCCTTCGGTTAGGTGTCTATTTGGATATCATGTACCACTTTGAACATTAGTTCATAGATGTGATAAATTTGTTTGCAGTGTTCACTTTTCACCCATTGGCTATAGTCCCTGCAAAGGGATAACTTAGTTATCCCTGCAAAGGAATTGTCTGCTATGTCTTTTAGACTCAATTGGTGGATTTAGAAAATCTTTATTGTTCTTTGATCCATCACTTCCTACCCTCTGCCCAACTCCATTGATGTGAAGTTGTCAAATTAATCTGGATCAAATGAAATCTTACTGGGACAAAGAGAGACTGAAACATTTTCAAGCAATGTTATCACTAGGTGCTTTACAGCTTGTTCTGCAGTATCCTAAAGGAAACATCATAAATCAACACACTCTAACTTTGTGCAGTACATGAATGCAGACTTAAATATAAGGGATTTATAGGTCTCTAAGGAAGGAACTGGAGACTGAGAATAATTAGATATCTTTTACAACAAGCTGCCACAATCATGATGAACCAAATGACCACTTCCTATGCTATGTCATTCAAGATATAATCCATTTGTTAGATTACTTCCAGTACTACCAACAACATTGGCAGTCCAGTAATCATAAAACCCTTAGTGGAGAAACTTAATAAAGGGTCAGAGCTGAGTGTAGGACTCTGACAAAGTTAAAAGAGAAAAAAATGAGTTCAATTTTGAAATGAATTCACTTGCCCACAGATTTCCCTCAAGCTTTTTCTTGGCTATCCTTCCTCTTCCCCTCAAGGCTGAAAAGATTTTGCAGTGATACTTGAGGTTTCATAAAATCTCCAATGCTTTTGCCTCCCTGCATGTGGCCACTTGCCCTGGCGGCTTGAGCTATGGCCCAAGGTTGAGTGATGTTTTGTATATCTCTCATTAGTTACTTTCACTGTACTCCCAGTGGTCACCGAATCATCCCTCTGTGGCTTCTTTTCATTCAGTTGAGTGCAAAATCTATTGAATTCACATATATTTTATTCTTTGTTAATCTTCAGTTTTGAGGTTTTAAATGTTTCTTCTGGTTTTAATTAGCCATACTAACTGTGCACCAGTCAGAATAATTTAAAATGTCCTGCTGGTGATTAGTTGTTAATTTAAGGCTTTACGCAGTAATAAATAATGTTGTTTCAATGATGCTGTTCATTCTTAGTCAAAAGTCCAAGTGGCTACACCTTATTCTGTAGCAGGATAAGCTTATGAGACCACAAGAAATAGGAACAGGGGTAGGTCATTCAGCCCCTCAAGATTTCTGCCATTCATGATCCTTCATTCCTTTTGCCAACTTTCCTGCGCTTTCACCATAAACCTTGATTCCCTTACTGATCAAAAATCTAACTATCTCAGCATATTTAAGTAAACACAAGGACTCTGTGGATGAGGAATTTCAATTTTGGAGGTAGATAGGGCAGCACAGTGGTTAGCTCTGCTGCTTCACAGCACCAGGGACCCGGATTCAATTCTCAGCTTGGGTCATTGTGTGGAGTCTGCACTTTTTTTTCGTGCCTGCGTGGGTTTCCTCCAGGTGCTGCATTTTCCTCCCACAGTCCAAAAGATGTGCTGGTTAGGTGCATTGGCCGTGCTAAATTCTCCCTCAGTGTACCCGAACAGGTGCTGGAGTGTGGTGATTAGGGAATTTTCACAGTAATTTCATTGTAGTGTTAAAAGTAAGCCTCCACTTGCAACACTAATAAATAAACATTAAGATTTGAGTAACTGGAAACCCGTTTCCTTGGAAAAAAAAAGAAAGTTGAGAGACAATTTGTTGAAAGTAGGTAGGGGGAATTTGTTCCCATTGCTGGGATTGAGAAAGGAGGGCAAGATTTAAGGTAAATGTCTAAAAAAAATAACTAAAAACATTTTTAGGCATGAGTAGTTAGGATCTGGAATGCACTGCCTGAGAGGATGCTGGAGGTAGGTTCAATCTAGGTACTCGAGAGAATCCGAATATTACCTGAAAGGTTAAATATATAGGGTTAAGGGAGAAGATGAATTGCTCCTTCAGAGAGCCAGCATATATAACAGGCTGAATGGCCTCCTTTACTGCTGTAGCTACTCTGTGATTGTGTGAAACCATTCTCCTGAATCATATCTGCACCCTCTCTAAAACCAGCACATCCTTCCTGAAGTTAATGTTGTCGAGGAGAATACTGAGATACAGGCTATTAGACTAGAAAGGATTGAGGTTCATAAGGAGAAGATGTTAGCAATTCTGGAAAATGTGAAAATAGATAAGTCCCCTGAGCTGGATGGGATTTATTCTAGGATTCTCTGGGAAGCTAGGGAGGAGATTGCAGAGCCTTTGGCTTTGATCTTTATGTCATCATTGTCTATAAGAATAGTGCCAAAAGACAGGAGGATAACAAATGTTGGTCCCTCCTTCAAGAAGGGGAGTAGAAACAGCCCTGGTAATTATAGACTAGTGAGCCTTATTTCTGTTGTAGACAAAGTTTTGGAAAGGATTATAAGAGATAGGATTTATAATCATCTAGAAAGGAATAATTTGATAAGGGAAAGTCAACATGGTTTTGTGAAGAGTAGGTCATGCCTCACAAACCTTATTGAGTTCTTTGAGAAGGTGACCAAAGAGGTGGATGAGGGTAAAGCAGTTGAAGTGGTGTATATGGATTTCAGCAAAGCATTTAATAAGATTCCTCATGGTAAGCTATTGCAGAAAATACGGAGGCTTGGGATTGAGGGTGATTTAGAGGTTTGCGTCAGAAATTGGCTAGCTGTAAAAAGATAGTGGTGGTTGATGGGAAATGTTCATCCTGGAGTTCAGTTATTAGTGATGAACCGCAAGGATCTGTTTTGGGGCCACTACTGTTTGTCATTTTTATAAATGACCTAGATGAGGGTGTAGAAGGATGGATTAGTAAATTTGCAGATAACACTGAAGTCAGTGAAGTTGTGGACAGTATGAAAGGTTTAGAGGTTTAAATGTCAACAAAGAATGACAAAGAAGTTGATAAAGAAGGGGAAGATAAACTATGAAGCTGGGCTAGCGCTTAATATAAAAAAGGATAGCAAGAGTTTTTATAAATACATAAAAAGGAAGAGGCTGGCTAGGTTGAATGTTGGACTCTTAGAGGATGAGAGGGGGGACTTAGTGGTAGGGGATGGGGAAATAGCTGAGGCCCTGAATAACTTTTTTGTTTCGGTCTTCACGGAGGAGGACGTGAATAATTTGCCGAGTGTTAGCGATAGAAAGATGGTAGGAGTGGAGGGCCTGAATGACATTATTGTTACTAGCGAGGCGGTGCTCGACAGACTGGAGGGACTGATTGTGGACAAGTCCCCAGGACCGGATGGAATGCATTCAAGGGTTCTGAAAGAAATGACGGAGGTGATAGTGGATGCCTTGGTGGTTATTTTCCAAACGTCACTGGATTCCGGGGAAGTGCCGGAAGATTGGAAAACGGCTAATGTTACGCCGTTGTTTAAGAAGGGTGGCAGGCAAAAGGCAGGGAATTATAGGCCCTGCCTTTTGTTTAGTTTAATGTCTGTTGAGGGTACATAAGAACATAAGAACATAAGAAATAGGAGCAGGAGTAGGCCATCTGGCCCTTCGAGCCTGCCCCGCCATTCAATAAGATCATGGCTGATCTGTCGTGACTCAGCTCCACCTTCCCGCCCTCTCCCCATAACCCTTAATCCCTTCTCTTATCAAAAACCCATCAACCCGTTTCTTAAAAATATTTAGCGAGGCAGCCTCCACCACTTCAACGGGCAGAGAATTCCAGAGATTCACCACCCTTTGAGTGAAGAAGTTCCTCCTCAACTCTGTTCTAAACCGCCCCCCCTTTATCTTGAGGCTGTGCCCCCTAGTCCTACTGTCTTTTTTGAGTGGGAACAGTCTCTCCACCTCTATCCTATCCATCCCATTCATCATCTTATACGTCTCAATGAGATCTCCCCTCATTCTTCTAAACTCTAACGAGTACAAGCCTAGTTTATTCAGCCTCTCCTCATAGCTCAATCCCCTCAACTCCGGTATCAGCCGAGTAAACCTCCTCTGCACTCCCTCCAGGGCCAAAACATCCTTGCGCAGGTGCGGCGCCCAAAACTGCACACAGTACTCCAGCTGCGGCCTCACCAATGCCCTATACAGCTGCAGCAAGACCTCCCTACTTTTATATTCAATCCCCTTCGCTATGAAGGCCAACATCCCATTCGCCTTCCTGACCACCTGCTGCACCTGCAAGCTGGGTTTTTGCGACTCATGCACAAGGACCCCGAGGTCCCTCTGCACCGTCGCCTGCTGCAGTTTTTCGCCCCGTAAGTAATAGTCCTTCCTACCATTCCTCCTACCAAAGTGGACCACCTCACACTTGCCAACATTGAATTCCATTTGCCATTTCCTGGCCCATTCGCCCAGCCTATCTAGATCCTTCTGCAGACTCTCCACACCCTCCGCACAATTTGCCTTTCCCCCAATCTTGGTGTCATCAGCAAATTTCGACACCCTGCACTCGGTTCCCTCCTCCAGATCATCTATATAAATGGTAAATAGCTGAGGCCCCAGCACCGACCCCTGGGGCACCCCACTAGTCACCAACCAAAATGTTAGAATCCATGATCAAGGAGAAAATAGCGAGGCATCTTGAGGAGAATTGTTTGATAGAGCAGACGCAGCACGGTTTCGTTAAGGGGAAGTCGTGTCTGACAAATTTGCTGGAGTTCTATGAGGATGTGTCTAGGGCGGTGGATAGAGGAGAGCCGGTGGATGTGGTGTTCCTTGATTTTCAGAAGGCGTTTCACAAGGTGCCTCACAGGAGGTTATTACAGAAGGTCAGGGGGCATGGAGTTGGGAGTAGGGTGTTAGCGTGGATAGAGGATTGGCTGTCAAATAGGAGGCAGAGAGTGGGGGTCAATGGGTGCTATTCGGATTGACGGTTGGTGAATAGTGGAGTGCCCCAGGGGTCGGTGCTGGGGCCTCAGCTAATTACCATTTATATAGATGATCTGGAGGAGGGAACCGAGTGTATGGTGTTGAAATTTGCTGATGAGACCAAGATTGGTGGAACGGCAAATTGTGCGGAGGGTATGGAGAGTCTGCAGAAGGATGTAGATAGGCTGGGCGAATGGGCCAGGAACTGGCAAATGGAATTTAATGTTGGCAAATGTGATGTTGTCCACTTTGGTAGGAATAATGGTAGGAAGGACTATTACTTACGTGGCGAAAAACTGCAGCATGCGACGGTGCAGAGGGACCTCGGGGTCCTTGTGCATGAGTTGCAAAAACCCAGCCTGCAGGTGCAGCAGGTGGTCAGGAAGGCGAATGGGATGCTGGCCTTCGTAGCGAGGGGGATTGAATATAAAAGCAGGGAGGTCTTGCTGCAGCTGTATAGGGTGAGGCCGCTCACTGGAGAGGCCGCAGCTGGAGTACTGTGTGCAGTTTCGGTCGCCGCACTTACACAAGGGTACTTTGGCCTTGGAGGGAGTGTAGAGGAGGTTTACTAGGCTGAAAAGGGGGGGCGTTTTAGAACGGAGTTGAGGAGGAACTTCTTCACTCAAAGGGTGGTGAATCTCTGGAATTCTCTACCCATTGAAGTGGTGGAGGCTGCCTCGCTAAATATTTTCAAGAAGCGGGTTGATGGGTTTTTGATAAGAGAGGGGATTAAGGGTTATGGGGAGAGGGCGGGAATGTGGAACTGAGCCACGACAGATCAGCCATGATCTTATTGAATGGCGGGGCAGGCTCGAAGGGCCAGATGGCCTACTTCTGCTCCTATTTCTTATGTTCTTATTATGTTCTTATGTTGAGGGGGTTGAGCTATGAGGAGAGGCTGAATAAACTAGGCTTGTACTCATTAGAGTTTAGAAGAATGAGGGGAGATCTCATTGAGACGTATAAGGTGCTGAATGGGATGGATAGGATAGAGGTGGAGAGGCTCTTCCCGCTCAGAAAGGACAGTAGGACTAGAGGGCACAGCCTCAAGATAAAGGGGGGGGCGGTTTAGAACAGAGTTGAGGAGGAACTTCTTCACTCAAAGGGTGGTGAATCTCTGGAATTCTCTGCCCGTTGAGGTGGTGGAGGCTGCCTCACTCAGTATTTTTAAGACGCGGGTTGATAGGTTTTTGATAGGCAAGGGGATTAAGGGTTATGGGGAGAGGGCGGGAATGTGGAACTGAGCCACAACAGATCAGCCATGATCTTATTGAATGGCGGGGCAGGCTCGAGGGGCTGGATGGCCTACTCCTGCTCCTATTTCTTAAGTTCTTATGGAAGAATGTTGCAAGTTACAGAGAGACATAGATAAGCTGCAGAGCTGAGTTGAGAGGTGGCGGATGGAGTTTAATGCAGAAAAGTGTGAGGTGATTGACTTTGGAAGGAGTAACAGGATTACAGAGTACTGGGCTAATGGTAAGATACTTGGTTGTTGTGGATGAGCAGAGAGATCTCAGTGTCCATGTACATAGATCCCTGAAAGTTGGCACCCGGGTTGATCGGGTTATTAAGAAGGCATACGGTGTGTTAGCTTTTATTGGTAGAGGGATTGAGTTTCAGATCCATGAGGTCATGTTGCAGCTATATAAAACTCTGATGCGGTCGCACTTGGAGTATTGCATACAGTTCTGGTCGCCACATTATAGGAAGGGTGAGGAAGCATTGAAAAAAGGTGCAGAGGAGATTTACCAGGATGTTGCCTGGTATGGTGGGAAGGTCTTATGAGGAAAGGCTGAGGGACTTGAGGCTGTTTTCATTTCAGGGAAGAAGGTTAAGAGGTGACTTAATAGAGGCATACAAAATGATCAGAGGATTAGATAAGGTGGACAGTGAGATGCTTTTTCCTCGGATGGAGATGGCTAGCACAAGGGGGACATAGGTTTAAATTGAGGAGTGATAGATATAGGACATATGTCAGAGGTAGGTTCTTTACTCAGAGAGTATTAAGGACAAGAAATGCCCTGTCTGCAACAGTAGTGGATTCGCCAACATTAAGGGCATTTAAATGGCCATTGGATAAACATATGGATGATATTAGAATACTGTTGGTTAGATGGGTTTTAGATTGGTTTCACAGGTCGGCGCAACATCGAGGGTCGAAGGGCGTGTAATGTGCTGTAATGTTCAATATTCTATGCCCAGAATTAGAGAGGCTGAACCAGTGTTTTATAAAGGTTCATCATAACTTCTATGTTTTAGCACAGTAAAGCCCTGAATCCATAGAAACATATTCCATTTTCCTTCTTTCTCTCCTCACCTCATATGGGACATATTTCACTTTCCTCTTTTCACAAGGAAATCAGGGGTGATGGTGGCATAATAGTAATGTCTGGATGAGAAATCCAGATAATGTTCTGGAGACATGGGTTCAAATCCCACCACAGCATCTGGTGGAATTTAAAGCAGATTATTTAAAAAATCCGGAATTGAAAGCTAGTCTCAGTTCAATTATGATTTGAAAAAAAATGACATCCTTACCTGGTCCTGTGACTCCAGATCTGCATGTGGAAATGGCCTAGCAAAGGCACTCATCCTGCCAAATGGCGTGTTGGGGCTGGATGGGATTGTTGTTGGTGCAGACTCAATGGGCCAATTGGCCTCCTTCTGCACTGTCAGATTCTATGATTCTAATGCTGGCCATTGCCAGCAACACTCACATCCCTTAAAAATAAACTCGCCATAAAGATATCCCACTCTTTCTACCCTGTCACAAGCACATAGCTCGTTATTCTTTTTCTCTCACTTCTGCACATCCCCACTTATTTTCCTTTCACTGTGTTAAGTATTATTTTGTGACACTTCTGTGAAGCACCTTTTACCTTTAAAAAGCACTGTGTAAATGCAAGTTTTTGCTGTTATTGTAACTGGTAATGTGAAATACATTCGAGTTCAGCTTTGGGACTATTGCTGTTTTGATATACATGAATGATTTGACCTTCTTTGTGCTGTATCTTTTTGTTTCTAAATATAGATCCAATTCTCTTTCAAAACTTACTATTAAATCTGATTCCAGCAGCCTCCCATGCAGTACAATCCTGATTGTATTGGTTGATCGTACAAAGTCTGACAACACCAGGTTTTAGTCCAACCGATTTATTTGATAATATTCTCACAAGCTTTCGAGGGGACTGCCTCTTCGTCAGGTGAATGGAGAGTTCTGGCTTCAGACAAAGCATATAAAGCACAGACAGTTGCTGATTAGAATGCGAATCAGCATTCTAATCAGTAATCTCTAAACTGTCTGTGCTTTATATGCTTTGTCTGAAGCCAGAACTCTCCATTCACCTGACGAAGAGGCAGTCCCCTCGAAAGCTTGTGAGAATATTATCAAATAAATCGGTTGGACTAAAACCTGGTGTTGTCAGACTTTGTACTGTGTTTACGCCAGTCCAACGCCGGCATACCCACATCTTGGTTGATCGTGACAGGAATAGGAAGCATCGTTGGTTGGGTGTTGCTGCTGCTGAATTATAATTAAAGATCCTGGAATTATATACAGCTGGGGGGGATGGAGAGCAGCGTGAAACCTCAATCCTGACTGCTTTGATCAGTGGGATTTCATACAGCCTTATTGCTGTCCATCAGCACAAACCTATGAGAATTGTTAAATGTAATTGTTTGGGATGAAAATGAGTAGAGAGTTTTTTTCTTTTTTGGCCAGCACAGACATATTGGGCTGAATGGCCTCTCTGCACCATAACTTTCCTATAGTTGACACCTGAATCTTAGTGACAGGGAAATCAAATTCTTGTAATTCAAAGGATTCAAAACATTTTACCTTTTTCCTTTTAATGTACCCGAGCGATGCATACTGTATTGTAACCAACTTCTTGCTGTAGAATTGATGGTTGACTTGTACCAAGAAGGAACTCTTCACAAAGTGTTATCGTCCATTTAAAGTATTTGATAGAATTTGGATTGAAATAACCCAACTGAAATAACTACATTTTTCTTAATACAGTCAAAACGAAAGGGAAGAATTTGAGGGTGAATTCAAGCAGAAGTATGAACGGGAAAGAATCATGCTGAGCGAAGATAATAGGAAGCTATCAAATGAACTTGATAAGGTGAGGCTGCCCTGGGTTCTGAGAGCCATGTTGTATCCGCATACGACCTAGTCACTATAGCTTGAATCAGTGAAGGCAGTTGAGTTTTGGATAGAAAGATTTTGTGACTTCCCTTTTTGAATATTTGTAATGATTGATTTGGTCTGCAGCTAATAATTCTTATATTTCTAGGCTTCGCACTGTTTTGAATGTGAAATAATTGATCCAGGATCAGTCTTTTGTGGCTGATGTGCATTTCTGTAATGAACTTCGAAAAGAAATGTCCTTTCACAAGAAATGTCCTTTGCGAGATCAGTACAGGGAAATCACAGCAAGTCCACTAGCTATTTCTATATTCGTTCCGTGTCTAAACTCAAAAGGATAGTTTCTGTTAAATGTTAAAGCCAGTCCTTGCACGATTCTTGCTAAGCACAGATATTCTTATGTCTTAAGGGTTGGTAAAACATTGGCACCTTTCCTTTAGCAAGTTAAATCTGATAAAGTCTGTGTTAATCTTGCATACAAATTTATGGTAATTAATAAAACTATCAAAAGTAATTCCTTATTTAAAATCATTTCACAATTGGAATTTTAAAATATTTGGATTTAATGACTTAATCGGAGATGAAAGTTGTTTTAATCTGTTGCCTAAAAACAGAATACATATTTCTGGTGCTCATCCCAACATTAAGGTGCATCTCTGAAATGCAGTTGGTCCAAATAATTTGCAATTGGAATGCAAATTTGAGACAAATTAGGACAAACTTGAGGATGTACTGCAGAGGGAAAATCATTCCAGCTTGAGCATATGATCTATGCTTGCACTGCAGTTCATTACTGAGGGAAAGCAGCAATGGTATAAATCCCATCCTTTAAATTAAACAAATCTCTCACTTTCTTGTTAAAGATGGCATTACTTCAGAGCAGAATAATCTGGATCTTGCTCATTATTCCTCCAACACCTGGAACACATTAACTGCTAGTCAGCTATAGAAACGAAAGCCTTTTTTTCTTATCTGTTTCTATGATATGAGTGACACTGGCAAAGCTTTATTGTCCATTCCTCGCTGCCTGGTGGCTGCTCAGGTAAACCATGTAGTTTGGGATTGGAGTGACAGGTGGGCAGTATAGGTCATGACATTTTTTGATTTGCACCTTTTATGGGAATTCATAATCATTCTGGTGACAGGCATAGACTGGATCCTGCACTTTTTCTTTACAAACACTGACTGTTGTGTGTTTCAAATGTGTTATTTTATTCTTCATGGGCACGCATTATGCCAAGGCAAGGAATTACCATTCCAAAGAGGGGATGGCAGGAAAACTGACCATGGAAGAAAATAAACTCAAAAAACTGTCTAGCATGTAATGTACTACTATTCAAAACACTCAAACAGGCTTCTGAATGTGCCTTGTCACACAGTGATCCACCAGAATACAAAAAGAAATTTGCCCTTGTTAATTACAACATTATAATGTGAAAAGGGCTCCTGCTGTAGAATGAAGACTGGAAATAATCCTCTGTCCTGAAGTGATGCAATTCTTGCTTCCATGCAGCTCACCACCATGTTTGAGAAACTAAGTGCAAGTAACAAACAGATGGAGGAAGAGTTACGGGACCTAGCAGACAAGAAGGAATCAGTGGCACACTGGGAGGCCCAGATCACAGAGATCATCCAATGGTTAGTGCCTTTAGCTGTATGTTAACAGTGTGTAGTTTAAGACATGTTGCTGAGTAATGCTGGAGAAAAATGCTAGTTTTCCAGTTGTTTATGGATGCTTCTATTCGGGAATTATACAGACAGCACAAAACAGCTTTGCATTTACAAAGAAAATCCAAAGGGAAATGTCTCACATTATATTTTAGAATGTACTTGAGAGATCTCTATGTTGCATGTTAGACAGCAGAATCAATTATTGCATGTCTAAAAAGTTATATACTGGTCTGCATTCCTACAATACATGACACATGTTGTATTTTATTACACTCTGGAAAGCTCTGTACTTCATTACACTCTGGGAAGCTCTGTACTTCATTACACTCTGGGAAGCTCTGTACTTCATTACACTCTGGGAAGCTCTGTACTTCATTACACTCTGGGAAGCTCTGTACTTCATTACGCCCTGGGAAGCTCTATTGCATTACGCTCTGGGAAGCTCTGTATTTCATTACGCTCTGGGATGCTCTGTATTTCATTACGCTCTGGGAAGCTCTGTATTTCATTATGCTCTGGGATGCTCTGTATTTCATTACGCTCTGGGATGCTCTGTATTTCATTACGCTCTGGGAAGCTCTGTATCTCATTACGCTCTGGGATGCTCTGTATTTCATTACGCTCTCGGATGCTCTGTATTTCATTACGCTCTGGGATGCTCTATTTCATTACGCTCTGGGATGCTCTGTATTTCATTACGCTCTGGGAAGCTCTGTATTTCATTGAAATCTAGGAAACTCTGTATTTCATTACGCTCTGGGAAGCTCTGTATTTCATTACAGCCTGGGAAGCTCTGTATTTCATTACAGCCTGGGAAGCTCTGTATTTCATTACAGCCTGGGAAGCTCTGTATTTCATTACAGCCTGGGAACCTCTGTATTTCATTACAGTCTGGGAAGTTTTGTATCTTATTACAATCTGCAAAGCTCTGTATTTCACTACACTTTGGGAAACTCTGTACTTCATTACACTCTGGGAGGCTCTGTAATTTATTATACTCTGGAAAACTCTGTATTACATTACACACTGGGAAGCACTGTATCTTGTTACATTCTGGGGATTCTATATTTCATTACACTCTGGGAAGCTCTGTATCTAATTATACTCTGGGAAGCTCTGTATCTCATTACGAAGAACAAAGAAAATGACAGCACAGCAACAGGCCCTTTGGCCCTCCAACCCTGCACTGACCATGCTGCCCGACTTAACTAAAACCCTTCCAGGGTCCATATTTCTCCGTTCCCATTCTATTCATGTATTTGTCTAGACGCCCCTTAAAACTCACTATCGTATCTGCTTCCACTACGTCTCCCAGCAGTAAGTTCCAGGCACTCACCACCCTCTATAAAAGATCTGCCTCATACATCTCCTTTAAACCTTGCCCCTTGCACCGTAAACCTATGCCTCCTAGTAATTGACTCTTCCACCCTGGAAAAAAGCTTCTGACTATCCATTCTGTCCATGCCTTTCATAATCTTGTAGACTTCTATCAGGTCGCCCCTCAATTCATTCCAGTGAGAACAAACAAGTTTCTCCAACCTCTCCTCATAGCTAATGCCCTCCATACGAGACAACGTCCTGGTAAATCTTTTCTGTACCCTCTCCAAAGCCTCCACATCCTTCTGGTAGTGTGGTGACCAGAATTGAACACTATATTCCAAGTGCAGCCTAAGGTTCTATAAATCTGCAACACAACTTGCCAATTTTTGAACATCAGACAGGCGTTTTTGCGGACGCAGACAGGAGTCGCGGATGGTGGTTTGCCTCCCTGGAGCTGGGATCCGGGATGTCTCTGGATGCGTCCCAGACATCCTGAAAGGGGAGGGTGAGGAGCCGGAGGTTGTGGTACATATAGGTACCACTGTCATCGGCAGGAAGAGGGAAGGGGTCATGAAAAGGGATTATAGGGAATTAGGTGGACAGCTGAGAAAGAGGAACGCGAAGATAGTAATCTCAGGATTGCTGCCTGTGCCACAGGAGTGTGAGAGCAGAAATGGAATGAGGTGGAGGGTGAATGCGTGGCTGAGGGACTGGAGCAGGGGGCAGGGATTCCGATTCCTGGATCATTGGGACCTCTTTACGGGCAGGTGTGACCTGTTCAAGAAAGATGGGTGGCACTTGAATCCCAGGGGGACCAATATCTTGGCGGGAACGTTGGCTAGGGCTGGGGGGGCTTTAAACTAGAAAGGCTTGGGGGGAGGGAATAGAGATGAGGTGACTGAGAGTAAGGAGGTTAGCTCCCAGGTAGAGAAGGACTGTAGCCAGTATGAGAGGGAGGTTAGACGGGTGATGGAGAAGGGAAGTGCCCAGACCGAGGGTCTGAGGTGTGTCTATTTTAACGCCAGGAGTGTAGTGAATAAAGTAGATGAGCTTAAGGCTTGGATTGCTGCTTGGGGATGTGATGTGGTGGCCATTACAGAGACTTGGATGTCTCAGGGACAGGACTGGGTACTTCAGGTGCCAGGATTCAGATGCTTCAGGAAGGACAGGGAGGGGGGGCAAAAGAGGTGGCAGAGTGGCACTGCTGATCAGGGACAGTGCCGTAGTTGCAGAGAAGGTGGATGCCGTGGAGGGACTATCTACGGAGTCTCTGTGTGTGGAAGTTAGGAACAGCAAAGGGTCGATAACTTTGCTGGGTGTATTCTATAGGCCGCCCAGTAGTGACAGGGAAGTTGAGGTGCAGATAGGGAAACAAATCCTAGAGAGATGTAGTAATAACAGAGTTGTCGTGATGGGAGACTTTAATTTCCCAAACATCGACTGGAATATCCCTAGGGTAAGGGGTTTGGATGGGGAGGAGTTTGTTAGGTGTGTTCAGGAAGGTTTCCTGACACAGCACGTGGACAAGCCTACGAGAGGAGAGGCTGTACTTGACCTGGTGCTGGCTAATGAACCAGGACAGGTGACGGATCTCTCGGTAGGAGAGCATCTCGGGGATGGAGATCATAATTCTATCTCCTTCACAATAGCATTGGAAAGAGATGGGATCAGGCAGGCTAGGAAGGTGTTTGTCTAGAGTAAGGGGAAATATGAAGACATCAGGCAGATAATTGGACGAGTAAACTAGAAGGAGATGTTCTTGGGGAAAAGTACTGAAGGAAGGTGGCGGATTTTCAAGGAATGTTTGACTGGAGCTCTGCACGACAACGTTCCGATGAGACAAGGAGGTTTTGGTAGGTCGCGGGAACCGTGGTGCACGAAGGTTGTGGTGAACCGAGTCAGGAAGAAAAGAAAGGCATATAAAAGGTTCAGAGAACTAGGAGATGTTAAGGATCTAAAGGAGGATAAGGCTTGTAGAAAGGAGCTTAAAAAGGAAATTAGGAGAGCCAGAAGGGGTCATGAGAAGGCCTTGGCAGGTAGAATTAAGGAGAATCCCAAGGCGTTCTACAAATATGTGAAGAGTAAAAGGATGAGAAGTGTGAAGGGATAGGACCTATAAAAGGTGAAGGGGGAAAAGTCTGTGTGGAACCAGAAGAAATGGCAGAGGTGCTTAATGAGTACTTTGCTTCGGTATTCATGGTGGAAAGTGATCTGGGAGGTTGTACTACAGGTTTGCGGCAGACTGAAAAGATTGAGTATGTGGATGTTAAGAAAGAGGATGTGTTAGAACTTTTAAATTCTATCAAGATAGATAAGTCGCCGGGTCCGGATGGGATGTATCCCAGGTTACTGTGGGAGGTGAGGGAAGAGATTTGCAGAGCCCCTGGCGATGATCTTTGTATCATCGATGCAGATGGGAGATGTTCTGGAGGATTGGAGGATGTGGTTACTATTTTCAAGAAAGGGAACAGGGATAGCCCGGGAAATTACTGACAGGTGAGTCTGACCTCAGTGGTTGGTAAGTTGATGGAGAGGATTCTGAGGGACAAGATTTATGAGCATTTAGAGAAGTTTAGTATGATCAGAAATAGTCAGCACAGCTTTGTCATGGGCAGGTTGTGCCTTACGAGCCTAGTTGAGTTCTTTGAAAATGTGACTGAACACATTGACGAAGGAAGAGCAGTGGACTTGGTTTACATGGACTTCAGCAAGGCGTTTGATAAGGTCCCCCATACAAGACTTCTTGAGAAGGTGAGAGCCATGGTATCCAAGGGGCTTTGGCCTTGTGGATCCAGAACTGGCTTGCCTGCAGAAGGCAGAGAGTGGTTGTGGATGGGTCTTTTTCTGCATGGAGGTTGGTCACCAGTGGAGTGCCACAGGGGTCTGTTCTAGGACCCTTGCTGTTTGTCATTTTCATAAATGACCGAGATGAGGAAGTGGAGGGATGGGTTAGTAAGTTCACCGACGATACTAAGTTTGGTGATGTTGTGGATAGTCTGGAGGGATGTCAGAAGTTGCAGTGTGACATAGATAGGATGCAAGACTGTGTGGAGAAGTGGCAGATGGATTTCAACACGGATAAATGTGTAGTGGTCCATTTTGGCAGGACCAATGGGATGCAGGAGTACAGTATCAAGGGTAGGAGTCTTAGCTGTGTTGAAGAGCAGAAGGATCTTGGGGTCCGGATCCATAGGACTCTTAAATCGGCCTTGCAGGTGGAGGATGTGGTCAAGAAGGCGTATGGTGTACTGGCCTTCATTAATCGAGGCATTGAGTTTAGGAGTCGGGAGGTAATGCTGCAACTTTATAAGATCCTTGTCAGATTCCACTTGGAGTACTGTGCGCAGTTCTGGTCACTTCACTACAGGACGGATGTGGAAGCTATTGAGAGGGTGCAGAGGAGATTTACAAGGATGTTGCCTGGATTGGGAGGCTTGCCTGATGAAGATAGGTTGAGGGAGCTAGGTCTCTTCTCCTTGGAGAGACAAAAGTTGAGAGGCAACCTAATAGAGGTATATAAAATGTTGAGAGGAATAGATAGGGTGGATTCTCGGAGGCTATTTCCCCGGGTTGAAATGGTCGCTACGAGAGGACACATGTTTAAGGTGCTGGGAGTACAGAGGAGATAGAACATAGAACACTACAGCACAAACAGGCCCTTCGGCCCACGAGTTGCGCCGATCACATCAACACCTACCAACCTACAGACCTATCTATAACCCTCAATCTCATTAAACCCCATATACTCATCCAGAAGTCTTTTAAAAGACCCCAGCGAGTTCGCCTCCACCACCACTGACGGCAGCCGATTCCATTCACTCACCACCCTCTGAGTGAAAAACTTACCCCTAACATCACTTCTGAACTTCCCTCCCTGCAACTTAAATCTGTGTCCTCTCGTAGCAACCATTTCAACCCGGGGAAATAGCCTCTGAGAATCCACCCTATCTATTCCTCTCAACATTTTGTAAACTTCTATCAGGTCGCCTCTCAACCTTCGTCTCTCCAGGGAAAAGAGTCCCAGCTCCCTCAACCTAACTTCATAAGGCATGCCTCCCAGTCCAGGCAACATCCTTGTAAATCTCCTCTCTACCCTCTCAATAGCTTCTACATCTTTCCTATAGTGAGGCGATCAGAACTGCGCACAATACTCTAAATGAGGCCTGACAAGGGTCTTATAAAGTTGCAGCATTACCTCCCGACTCCTAAACTCAATCCTTCGATTAATGAAGGTCAGTACACCATACGCCTTCTTGACCACCTCCTCCACCTGCGAGGCCAATTTAAGAGTCCTGTGGACCCGGACCCCAAGATCCTTCTGCTCTTCAACATTACTCAGACTTCTGCCCTTGATAGTGTACTCGTTCATCCCGTTGGTTCTGCCAAAATGGACGACTACACATTTATCCGCGTTGAAGTCCATCTGCCACTTCTCCGCCCAATCCTGCATCCTGTCTATGTCCTGCTGCAACTTTTGCCATCCTTCCAGACCATCCACAACACCACCGACCTTAGTGTCATCAGCGAACTTACTTACCCATCCCTCCACTTCCTCATTCAGGTCATTTATGAAAATGACAAACAACAAGGGTCCCAGAACAGATCCTTGAGGCACTCCACTGGTGACTGACCTCCATTCAGAAAAAGCCCCATCCACAACCACTCTCTGCCTTCTGCAGGCAAGCCAGTTCTGGATCCACAAGGCCAAAGGCCCTTGGATCCCATGCCCTCTCACCTTCTCAAGAAGTCTTGCATGGGGGACCTTATCAAACGCCTTGCTGAAGTCCATGTACACTACGTCCACGGCACTTCCTTCGTCAATGTGTTCTGTCACATTATCGAAGAACTCAACTAGGCTTGTAAGGCACGACCTGCCCTTGACAAATCCAGGGGTTGGGTCAGGGGTACGTTTTTCACTCAGAGGGTGGTGAGTGAGTGGAATCGGCTGCCGTCAGTAGTGGTGGAGGCGAACTCGCTGGGGTCTTTTAAAAGACTTCTGGATGAGTATCTGGGATTTAGTGGGATTGGGAGTTACAGATAGTTCTATGGCCTGGTAGGTATAGATTTGATCGGCGCTACTTGTGGGTTGTAGTGTTTTATGTTCTATGTTCAATATCCCAGCCGATGAAGGCAAACATGCCATATGCCTTTTTGACTATCTTCTCCACCTGCATTGTCACTTTCCGTGACCAGTGTACCTGTACACCCAGATCCCTCTGGCTATCAATATACTTAAGGGTTCTGCTGTTTACTGTATATTTCCTATCTATATTAGACCTTCCAAAATGCATTACCTCACATTTATCCAGAACCACATTTGTAAAGCTTTATGTCTCATTACACTCTGTGAAGCTCTGAATCTCATTATACTTTGTGAAGCTTGATGGTTCATTGTACTTTGGGAGGTCTATAAATTATTTCAGATTTGTCATGTATTACAGAATTCACTATGTGTTGTAGCATTGCATGATTCATGACTTAGTGAAGAGTATTACGTAATTCTTTACCTCTTCATGCCAAAAAAATAGTGGTTCATGCTGAAGTATGGATAGTGATTTGAAAGGAGAATTAGATAGTTCTGTTTACAGGCCATTGCTGATGTTGACTTTCTTGGTTCAAATTCCGATATCAAGGCAGTTAAGAATAGATTCCTGAGCCAAACTTTATAAACACAAACTCCTAATTCCAGAAACACATTCCATAGAGAGTGGAATGTGTAGGTGGGTGGGGGGTTGGAGGTGGGGTTAGGGGGAGTGGTATGGGTCGGGGGTGTGGAATGGGAGAGGGGGAGTGGAATGAGGAGGGCAAGAGATGGGTGGAGGGATGAGGGGTGTGGATTGGGTGGGGGGGGGTGAGGGGTAGTGGAATGGATGGGTGGTGAGAGAGAGTGGAATGGATGGGGGGTGAGGGGGGTGGAAGGATGGGGGGGGTGAGGGGGGTGGAATGGATGAGGGGGTGAGGGGGGTGGAATGGCTGGGGGGGTGAAGGGGAGCGGAATGGCTGGGGGGTGAGGGGGAGTGGAATGGGTGGGGGTGAGGCAGAGTGGCATGGGTGGTGGGTGAGGGGGAGTGGAACGGGTGGGGGGAGTGAGGGGGGAGTGGAACGGGTGGGGGGGACGAGGGGGGAGTGGAACGGGTGGGGGGACGAGGGGGGAGTGGAACGGGTGGGGGGGACGAGGGGGGAGTGGAACGGGTAGGGGGGACGAGGGGGGAGTGGAACGGGTAGGGGGACGAGGGGGGAGTGGAACGGGTGGGGGGGACGAGGGGGGAGTGGAACGGGTGGGGGGGACGAGGGGGGAGTGGAACGGGTGGGGGGGGACGAGGGGGGAGTGGAACGGGTGAGGGGGACGAGGGGGGAGTGGAACGGGTGAGGGGGACGAAGGGGGAGTGGGACGACGGGGGAGTGGAACGGGTGGGGGGACGAGGGGGGAGTGGAACGGGTGGGTTGGTTGGGAATGAGGATGGGTCGGGGAGATGGGAATGGGATGGGGGAGCAGGGGGAATGGAATGGGTGGGGCAGGAGGGGAGGGGGAGAGGGGAATGGGTCCTGGCAAAGATGGATAATGGAATGGGTGGGGGAAATGGAATGGGGAGGGGAGGGGAGGGGAGTGGAACGGGTGGGGGAGGTGGGGTGAGGGGAGTGGAACGGGTGGGGGGGGTGGGGTGAGGAGGATGGAATGGGTGGGGGGAGGGAGGGGGGTGGGGGGAGTGAGGGGGGTGGAACGGGTGGGGGGAGTGAGGGGGGTGGAACGGGTGGGGGGAGTGAGGGGGGTGGAACGGGTGGGGGGAGTGAGGGGGGTGGAACAGGTGGGGGGAGTGAGGGGGGTGGAACGGGTGGGGGGGTGGAACGGGTGGGGGGAGTGAGGGAGAGTGGAATGGGTGGGAGGGGTGAGGGGAGTGGAACGGGTGGGGGGGTGAGGGGGGTGGAACGGGTGAGGGGGGGTGGAACGGGTGGGGGGGATGAGGGAGAGTGGAACGGGTGGGGGGGTGAGGGAGAGTGGAACGGGTGGGGGGGGTGAGGGAGAGTGGAACGGGTGGGGGGGGTGAGGGAGAGTGGAACGGGTGGGGGGTTGAGGGAGAGTGGAACGGGTGAGGGGAGATGGGAAGGGGGGTGGAATGGGTGGTGTGGGGAGATGGGTAGGGAGAGAAAGTGGAGAGCAATATTTTATGTACAATGTATGTTTATCAGGCTGAACATCCAGTTGAATGGAGAACACTGGTCCCAGGGACCAGACCTCAGCACGTTCACTCCTCATGATATCCACTGAATTCCAAAATGTTGATAGGTCCCCACAGCCTCCTCGTTCTTTTGCTGAACGTTGGGCGGTACAGTGGCACATTGGTTAGCACAGCTGCCTAATGATGGTAATGTGGTTAACACTCCTACTTTACAGTGCCAGGAACCTGGGTTCGATTCCAGGCTTGGGTCACTGTCTGTGTGGAGTTTGCACATTCTTCCTGTGTCTGCTTGGGTTTCTTCTGGGGTGCTTCGCTTTCCTCCCACACTCCAAAGATGTGCTGCTTAGATGGATTAACCTGAACAGGCGCCATAGTGCAGCAATTAGGGGAATGTCACAGTAACTTCTTTGCAGTGTTCATGTAAGCCTACCTGTGACAATACCTTGTGTTCTCTTAGTATCAGCATCTGGATTCAGAGGGTCTAACTTCATTCACAGCTCTCACCATTTAGGGCACATTTTAACCAAGACAGGAGTTCAAGAAATGTCCCGACTCGAGCACATGCCTTCGTCACCAAAGTCCAGCCTAATCTCTGTTTCTCTCGCCATGCATGTCGGCAGACTTACTGAATGTTTCTAGAATTTTCTGTTTTATTACTTGTATATCTAACAGTCAGCACTGGGGTAAACATGTATGGGAGACAAACAGACAAAGAGGAAATGAAGGCAATGCAGATAATGCTGCTGGTTCCCTCTGAGGGCATACACCTAAGCCATGGCCTTATTTTTGACCCCTCTTGTTAGATAATGCTGATGACCTACATAAGCTAAATATGCTAAATCTGCCCTGACATCTCCGCTTAGGAGGGGAAATGTGAAGGTGATAGACTGAGAGGAGGATTTATAATAAATTCCCCACTGAATGGTATTTTGTTCTGTCCATTTTTAACAAAAGATGCTGAATTTCAGTTTGATGTGAAACGAAAGCTCCAGGTTGGTCATTTCTGTGTTGAGTTTGTTGACGTTTCAGCCCTGCCCACACTGGTCTGGACACTGCATTACTTGCAGTGCTTTAGGAAATAAGCCTGCTCTTTAGTGTAGAACGCTTTGTGTGCATCTCTGCACAGGGGATTATCTGAGAGTGGAATTCCTGGACCCCATCCAAAGCCAAAATAACGTCCAGTCAAGTGAAAACAGATGTTCAATCAGCTGCAAGTTAGGCTGGGGGATTGCGCGTAGCACAACTTTGTGGTGGTACTTATCGTATTTGAGGCTTTACTTTGAAAAACAAACCTGCAAGTATGATCCCATTGCAAACGTTCAAATTAATCCTGACCACCTAAGTGAGTTTCTCAGTTGCTGTGAAAGCATTTAGTTCGGTACTAAACTCCTTCAGAGGCATGCTGCCCTGAAATTTCCCCTGTTGTATTGGGTATTTAACCCAATAAATACTTGGTGTTTCTTTAATTCTGGGAATAGCAGTCATAGTCATAGAGGTTTACAGCGTGGAAACAGATCCTTGGGCCCAACTTGTCAATGCCGCCCTTTTTTTTAAAACCCCTAAACTAATTCCAATTGCCCGCATTTGGCCCATATCCCTCTATACCCATCTTATCCATGTAACTATCTAAATGCTTTTTAAAAGACAAAATTGTACCCGCCTCTACTACTACCTCTGGCAGCTTGTTCCAGACACTCACCACCCTCTGTGTGAAAAAATTGCCCCTCTGGACACTTCTGTATCTGTCACCTTGCACCTTAAACCTGTGCCCTCTAGTTCTACACTCCCCTGCCTTTGGGAAAAGATATTGACTATCTAACTGATTTATGCCTCTCATTATTTTATAGAGCTCTATAAGATTACTCATCAGCAGAGAAAAAAATTCCAATCTATCTAGCCTCTCCTTATAACTCAATCCAACAAATCCCGGTAGCATCCTAGTAAACCTTTTCTGCACTGTTTCTAGTTTAATAATACCCTTTCTATAATAGGGTGACCGGAATTGCACTCAGTATTCCAAGTGTGGCCTTACCAACGTCTTGTATGACTTCAACAAGACGTCCCAACTTCTGTATTCCATGTTCTGACCGATGAAATTAAGCATGCCAAATACCTTCTTCGCCACTCTGTCCACCTGTGACTCCATTTTCAAGGAGCTATGAGCATGTATCCCTAGATCTCTTTGTTCTGTAATTCTTCCCAACGCCCTACCATAAACTGAGTAAGTCCTGCCCTGGTTCAGTCTACCAAAATGCATCACCTCTCATTTGTCTAAATTAAACTCCATCTGCCATTCATCAGCCCACTGGCCCAATTGATCAAGATTCTGTTGCAACTGGAGATAACTTTCTTCACCGTCGACTATGCCACCAATCTTGGTGTCATCTACAAACTTACTAACCATGCCCCCTATATTCTCATCCAAATCATTAATATAAATGACAAATAACACTGGACCCAGCATTGATCCCTGTGGCACACCGCTGGTCGCAGGTCTCTGGTTTGAAAAACAACCACCTCTCTACAACCACCCTCTGGCTTCTGTCAAAGAAGCCAATTTTGTATCCATTTAGATACCTCACCCTGGATCCTGTGAGATTTAACTTTATGCAACAACTTACTATGCGCTACCTTGTCAAAGGCCTTGCTAAAGTCCATGTAGACAACATTAACTACACCACCGTCATCTACCTTCTTGGTTACCCCTTCAAAAAACTCAAATTTGTGAGACATGATTTTCCACTCACAAAGCCACGCTGACTGTCCCTAATCAGTACTTGCGTCTCTAAATGCCTGTAGATCCTGTCTTTCAAAATACTTTCCAACAATTTACCCACCACATATGCAAGGCTCACTGACCTGTAGTTCCCAAGCTTTTCCCTGCAGCCCTTTTTGAACAAAGGCACAGTCTCCAATCTTCAGGCACCTCACCCGTGACTATCAATGTTTCAGATATCTCGGCTAGTATTTTATATTTAATTACAGGTGGCATAGTGGTGTTGTTGCTTGATTCATGAGTAATCCAGAGGCCCAAGGTAATGCTCTGGGGACCTGGGTTCAAATCCCACCACCGCTGATGGTGGAATTTAAAAACTCAATAAAATAACTGAAATTAAAAGTCTAACAATGACCATGAAACATTGTCAGTTGTACTAAAATCCCATCTGGTTCACGAATGTCCTTTAGAGCTGTCCTTAACTGATCTGATCTACACATGACTCCAGACCCACAGGAACATGAGTGACTCTTAATTGCCTCTGAAATGACCCAGCAAGCCAGTCAATTGTATTCAACTGCTATAAACAAAAACAAAAAGCAATAAAACTGGATGATCCGCTTAGTATCAACCTAGACACCTGAAACAACAACAACAAACCTAAGCTTTTCAACCCAGCAAAGCCCTCTCCGGGAGAGCTGTCTCACAGTCTAGTCAAGCAACAGCCTGTCATAGGTATGATTCTGTGATTATGACTTTCAGATAATGTCATTACCATCCCTGGGTCGGTTCTGTCTCACCTGCAGGACAGACCCAGCAGAGATGGCAGCAAAATGATATTCAGTCCAGAGGGAGTTGCCTTGGGAGACCTCAACATCAACTCAGAACCCCATGAAGTCTCATGGCACTAGGTCAAACGTGGACAAGGGAACTCCTGGTGATTACCACTTACCATTCCTCCTCAGCTGGTGAATCAGTACTCCTCCATGTTGAGCACCATTTGGGAGAAACATTGAGGTGGCAACGGCGCATAATGTACTCTGGCCATAGGATTTCAATGTCCATCACTAAGAATGGCTTGGTAGTGCCACCACAGACCAAACCAGCTGGGACTTAAAGAACATTGCTACTAGACTGGGACTGTGGCTGGTGGTGCGGGAACCAACAAGAGGGGAAATACATACTTGATCTCATCCTCAGCAACATGCCTGCCACAGATGCATCTCTCCATGACAGTATCAATAGGAGTGACCACCAGACAGTCCTGGTGGATACAAAGTACATCTTCACATTGAATATACCCTCCATCGTGCAGTATAGCACATTCACCATTTAATAATGGGATAAACTTCAAACAAATGTAGTAACTTGTTAGTGGGTTTCCCCGGAGACCAGGTATTGCTGAAACTTCAGCCAATGCACAGACTCACGAAAGCCAGCTTCCCAGTGTAAAGACGTATCTTTTATTTGCTCAGGTGTTGCAGGGAGAGATTATTGAAAAGTCCGAGGCCCCTCTTGATGAAGAGCAGCC
Organism: Prionace glauca; assembly: GCA_037974335.1. Taxonomy (NCBI): domain Eukaryota; kingdom Metazoa; phylum Chordata; class Chondrichthyes; order Carcharhiniformes; family Carcharhinidae; genus Prionace; species Prionace glauca. The sequence continues at coordinate 12,895,934 of CM075725.1, forward strand.
TGACCTCTCCAATAACTCTGATGTACAATGCTTTAGATCAATTATACATTTCTCTTATCAAATTCACCTGCCTTTGATTCGCTTTGAATCAATCATCTTCCGTACACAAGTCATTAATAACACCTGTTACATACTTTAACCAATTGCATTTTACCATCTGATATAATGGAATATCATTGGTCCATAGAATCCGGATGCTTCCTCCCTCTATTGCTTAGCAACCCCAGGCACTTTGTTACAAAGGTCAAAGTTAATATTCCCATCAGTTTTCTCCATGTCATTGGCTAAATGAGGATGCACATTCTCGTGCCTGAGAAGGCACAGTGTCATCTGGATAGTGAACTAACTCTCTTCATAAGCAGCCTGAGATCCTTACTGTTAGCAATTCTCATTGATAAGAACTTGCACATTCTGAAGGATTTCATTGTTTTCTAAGAATGTGCATGGAGTCAGAAGAGATAGGTGAGGCGTTGAATGAATACTTTTCTTCAGTGCTCACTAAGGAGAGGGGCCATGTTTTTGAGGATGAAAGCTTGTGAGTTTACTATCAAATAAATCGGTTGGACTAAAACCTAGTGTTGTCAGACTTTTTACTGTGTTTACCCCAGTCCAACGCCGCCACATCCACATCATGTCTCATAGAAGACAGACGGTGGTGGTGGAAGGAAAATTTTCAGACTGGAGGCCAGTTACCAGCGGTGTACCACAGGGTCCTCTGGGTCCTCTGCTATTTGTGATTTTTATCAATGACTTGGAAGAACGGGCTGAAGGGTGGGTTAGTAAATTTGCTGATGACACCAAGATTGGTGGAGTAGTGGATGAGTTGGAGGGCTTTTGTAGGCTGCAAAGAGACACTGATAGGATGCAGAGCTGGGCTGAAAAGTGGCAGATGGAGTTTAACTCTGATAAATGTGAGATGATTCATTTTGGTAGGACAAACTTGAATGTGGATTACAGGGTCAATGGCAGGGTTCTGAGGAATGTGGAGGAACAGAGAGATCTTGGGGTTCACATCCACAGATCTCTGAAGGTTGCCACTTGAGTGGATAGAGCCATGAAGAAGGCTTATAGTGAGTTAGCGTTTATTAACAGGGGGTTTGAGTTTAAGAGCCATGGGGTTATGCTACATCTATACCGGACATTGGTGAGACCACATTTGGAATATTGTGTTCAGTTCTGGTCACCTCATTATAAGAAGGATGTGGAAGCACTGGAGAGAGTGCAGAGATTTACCAGGATGCTACCTGTTTTGGAGGGTAGGTCTTATGAGGAAATGTTGAGGGAGCTGGGGTTTTTCTCTTTAGAGCAGAGGAGGATGAGAGGCGACTTAATAGAGGTTTATAAGATGATGAGGGGGATAGATAGAGTGGATGTTCAGAGACTAATTCCTTGGGTGGATGTAGCTGTTACTAGGGGTCGTAAGTATAAGGTTCATGGTGGGAGATATAGGAGGAATATCCGAGGTAGATTCTTTACTCAGAGAGTGGTTGGGGTGTGGAATACACTGCCTGCTGTGATAGTGGAGCCGGACACTTGAGGAACTTTCGAGCGGTTATTGGATAGGCACATGGAGCATTCCAGAATTAGAGGGAGTGGAATAGCTTGATCTTGGGTTTGGACATAGCTCGGCACAACATTGAGGGCCAAAGGGCCTGTACTGTGCTGTACTGTTCTATGTAATGTGGCTCTGTCTGAAGTCCCCATACCTTCAGGCCTTACAACAGCCTGCTCTTGGCTAAAGTGCACAATTATTTTATGAAATACGGCTAATATGTTTAAAATATCACAATCACTTGTTTTAAATCTCTTACTGCATTGACGTATGCAAACTGTTCCTTGTTAGCTTGTAAGTCTGATTAAGAGTCATTTAGCTCAATGCTGATAGTTCTGTCAGAGTCTTAAATGCCTAATGGTTTAAAATTTTCTCTGACCTGTGAGGATTTTCTCCCCAACACAACTTACGACTGGGCGTCCATGAGGGACTGTGAGCCGTCAGCAGCAGCAGTATTGTACTTCAGCACAATCTGTAACCTCATGGCCTGACATATGCTCCACTCTACCATCACCACAGAGCCAGGGGCCCACCTTCAATGGAGAGTGCAGGAGGGTATGCCAGGAGCAGCACCAGGCATACCTAAAAATGAGATGTCAACCTGGTGAAGCTACAACACAGAATTACTTGCATGCCAAATAACATAAGCACAAGTGACAGACAGAGCTTAGCAACCTCACAGCCAATGGATCAGATCTAAGCTCTGTCACATCTCGTCATGAATGGTGGTGGACAATAAACAACTCACTGAAGGAGGAGGCTCCACAAACATCCCCATCTTCAATGATGGAGAAGCCCAACACATCAGTTAATAAAAGATGAGGCTGAAGCATTCACAGCAATCTTCAGTCAGAAGTGCCGAGTGGATGGTCCTAGCATTGTAGGTGTCAGTCTCCAGCCAATTCTATTCACTTCATGTGGTATCAAGAAACAGCTGAAGATGCTGGGTACTGCAAAGCCTATAGGCCCTGACAATATTTCAGTAATGGTCATAGCCTTGTGCTTCAGAACTTGCCGCTCCCCTAGCCAAGCTGTTCCAGTACAGCTACAATCCAGCAATATAGAAAATTGCCCAGGTTTGTCCTGTACACAAGAAACAGGAGGAATCCAACCCAGCCAATTACCGTCCCATCAGTCTACTCTCGATCGTCAGTAAAGTGATGGAAGGGGTCATCAACAGCTGCAGGAATTCATCAAGGCTCCTTAGGCAGCACCTTCCAAACCCACAACCACTACCATCTAGAAGGACAAGGGCAGCAGATACACAAGTCACTCCCCATCCTGACTTGGAAACATATCGCTGACCCTTCACTGTCACTGAGTTAAAACCTTGAAATTTAATTCCTAACAGCACTGTGGGTGTACCTACACCTCGGAGTGCAGCGATTCATGAAGGCAGCTCACTACCACCTTCTCAAGGACAACAAGGGATAAGCAATAAATGCTTCTTTTAAAAAAAATTCTTCTAACTTGCAATTAAGCAGCACCTGCTCAGCAATAACCTACGCAGTGATGCTCAATTTGGATTCCATCAGGGTCACGCAGCTCCTGACCTCATTACAGCCTCGATTCAAAACTGGAATCAATGGGTATCAGGGGAAAATCCTCCACTGGAGGATTTGGAGTCATACCTGTCACAAAGGAAGATGGCTATGGTGGTTGGAGGTCGATCATCTCAGCTCCCGAACATCTCTGCAGGAGTTCCTTAGAGTAGTGTCAAGGCCCAGCTATCTTCAGCTACTTCATCAATGGCCTTCCTTCCATCATAAAGGTCGGATGTGGGGATGTTCACTGATGACAGCACAATAGTCAGTGTCATTTATAACTCCTCAGCCACTAAAGAAATCAGTGACCAAATGCAGCAAGACCTGTACGATATCCAGGTTTGGGTGGACGAATCATGCCACATAAATGCCAGACAATGACCATCTCCAACAAGAGAGACTCTAACCATTATCCCTTGAGATTCAATGGCATTACCTTTGCTGAATCCCTCATTATCAACATCTTGGGGTTACCATTAACCAGAAACTGAACTGGACCAGCCAAATAAATACTGTGGTCACCAGAACAGGTCAAATGCCAGGAATTCTGTGGAGAGTAACTCACTTCCTGATTCCTCAAAGCCTCCACCATCTACAAGGCACAAGTGTGCTGAAAAAGTGTGTTGGAAAACTCCCCACTTGCCTGGATGAGTGCAGCTCCAACAACACTCAAGAAACGCAATACCATCCAGGACACGGCAGCCCGCTTGATTGGCACCCCTTTACAAACATTCACTCCCACCATCATGCTCACCAGAATCATAGAACCCTACAGGGCAGAAAGAGGCCCTTCGGTCATCGTGTCTGCACTGACCACAATCCCACCCAGGCCCTACCTTCAAATCCCTACATATTTATTACCTGTTAATCCCTCTAACCCAAGCATTTTAGGACACTAAGGGGCAATTTTTTAGCATGGCCAATCAACCTAACCCACACATCTTTGGACTGTGGGAGGAAACCGGAGCACCCGGAGGAAACCCACTCATACACGAGGAGAACGTGCAAACTCCATACAGACTGTGACTTTGTTGTTTTCTTTGTTGACCAGAACCAGGAATCGAACACAGGTCCCTGGAGCTGTGATGCAACAGTGCTAACTACTGTGCTACCGTGCTGCCCAATAGCAGCAGTGTGTACCGTTTACAAGCTGTATTGCAGGAATTCATCAAGGCTCCTTAGGCAGCACCTTCCAAACCCACAACCACTACTATCTAGAAGGACAAAAGCAGCAGATACACAAGTCACTCCCCATCCTGACTTGGAAACATATCGCTGACCCTTCACTGTCACTGAGTTAAAACCCTGGAATTCAATCCCTAACAGCACTGTGGGTGTACCTACACCTCAAGAAGGCAGCTCACCACCACCTTCTCAAGGACAAGGGATAGGCAATAAATTTTTTTTGCTGAAAAAAATTCTTCTAACTTGCAATTTAAAAAAAATGTGGGATGTAGGTGTTGCTGGCTGACCAGTATTTATTGCCCATGCCTAATTACCCTTGGAACTGAATGGTTTGCTCAGCCATTTCAGAGGGCATTACTGTGGATCTGGGCCAGACCGGTGAGGCTGGCAAATTTCCTTCCCCAAAGGACATTGGTGAACTAGATGGGTTTTTACAACAATCAACAATAGTTTCATGATCATCAGTAGACTTTTAATGTTAGAATTCAAATTTCACCATTTGCAGTGGTGGGATTTGAACATTCATCCACAGACCCTGGATTTCTGAATTATTTATACAGGGACAATACCACTTCACAACTCACCGGAAAGCCCTCTTGCTTCTGAGCCAGAGTCTAGACTGGTGGTCCAGTCTGCACTGTCTCTGAGGTGGTAAGAAAAGATCCCATCTACTCCCATGGTTCAGGATGTTAAAAATCCTGTGATGTTCTGTGGAGATGAGAGAGATTTCCCTGGTCTCTTGAGCAACCCTTCCCCCTCAGCGGAAGATGTTCAGATTGCTGGTTGTAGAATCTTGCTGTGTACACCAAGATTGCTGGAGCTGAGGCAACACAAATAATACTGACTGCACTCACACTCACTGTGTGAGTGAGAAGGCTTTGCAATCTCGTGGTGTCACATCAATGCAAGAGTATCTTTACAAAGCCTTACATTTGGAACAACAGCCAGCACCAGTAGAACATTTCAGGCTGAACTACAATCCTTGAAATTCTTTCATTATTCCCAGTTTTGTTTTAGTTGTTTTATTTGGCAAGACGGGAGTGGCAGAACCGAGTCTTAGAAATATTATTCAGAGCTGCCTAGGTGGTCTAAATGGATGAGCACCATATACTCAAAGAGGAATAAAAAAACGCCTAACCATCCTTCGGAGTAATTAAATGGAGAAGGCTGTGACAGAAATACTCATTTCACTGCGGTTCTTCTTTACTTCTTGCTGAATTATGTCACCAACTAGACCTATTACATTCACTTATAAATAAATAGAAACAGATGTGCATGTTCTAACTGTGACAGGTGGTGAATGGTGTTTTATTTAAGTATTTAAACTTTTTAATGATTTGGAATGATACAGATTTATAATTGTGTTAAGTTTTTACTTTATGGGCAGTTCTCCTTACTGCAGCACTCCCACAATTGAACATCCTGTGTGCTTTAATGCAGTGCTAATTTTAAATAAACCTGTTAGATCCTACTTATCCTACTTAATAAATATCCTACTTAATAAATACACTGATGCTGATTTTAAACCTTGATGAAACCTCATTTCACGACTGCCTTAGTGTTGGGTGATTTGAGCTTTTGTCAGCTTGGAAACTTGGTCATTTAGTGCCACCTTGTGTTCACTAGGAGAGTTTCAGCTATATCAGTGAAAGAAAAATATAAATAGAGAGTGATTGCAGAACTTGGTGATAAACAGGCAACTAGGTGTCTGAAGCAGAAGTTTTAACATCAGAAGTCCAGGATTGAAAACACGTGGTTAAAGATGTTTTTTTATTGACCAACACATGCCAGGAGAAGGCAGCCGGACATGCCAGCTCCTTTCTGAAGTTTACAATGCAATGGAAAAATGGTTGTACCTTTTCAAGAATTAATTTCTCCCACCCACCCTGTCATCCTAACTAGATGCTCCAGTCACATCAGAACACATTATTTACCTTGGCCAATTGCAGTACCTTCTAGCAGAATTAGGAATTCATTGGTCTATAGGCCCAGGGGTTCCTACCCACTGTTACTAAGCAACCTCACTTACATAAATCCGTAAGGTTGAAAGGTTGCTTTCGCACCGTAAGCCAGAGAGTTGAAGAGGTGACGTTCCCACTATCTCGCACTGCCTGATTATCAGTGGGAATTGAATACTTTATATACTTTGTGAATACTTCTATACATTGTCTGAAGTATGAGAATTTGCACTGTCTGTGACTTTCTTCTGATAACATGACTGTATTCTGTAGCCTATTGATCCCAAAGGATGTGGCCTGTCCGGTTTAACACTCTTCCCATTCTGTTCCAGGCCAGTTTGCATTTTGGCCAAAGGTGCACAATACATTCAGAAATACTTATTTAAATAAGTTTTTAAGCTGCACAAAAGGTTGCTTCAGAAGGTTAGGGGGCATGGAGTTGGGGGTAAGGTGTCAGTGCGGATAGAGAATTGGTTGTCTAATAGGAGGCAGAGAGTGAGGGTCAATGGATGCTATTCTGATTGGCGGTTGGTGACTAGTGGAGTGCCGCAGGGATCGGTGCTGGGGCCTCAGCTATTTACCATTTATATAGATGATCTAGAGGAGGGGGCTGAGTGTAGGGTGAGGAAATTTGCTCATGACACAAAGATGAGTGGAAAAGCAAATTGTGCAGAGGGTGTGGAAAGTCTGCAGAGGGATCTGGATAGGTTGAGCGAGTGGCGAGAACCTGGCAGATGGAGTACAATGTTAGCAAGTGTGAGGTTGTCCACTTTGGCAGGAATAATAGTAGGGGTAAAGAGCGAAAAGCTTCAGCATACTATGGTGCAGAGGGACCTTGGGGGTCCTTGTGCATGAGTTGCAAAAACCCAGTCTGCAGGTGCAGCAGGTGATCAAGAAGGCAAATGGGATGCTGGCCTTTATAGTGAGGGGGATAGAATATAAAAGCAGGGAGGTCTTCTGCTATTGTACAGGGCATTGGTGAGGCCGCAGCTGGAGTACTGTGTGCAGTTTTGGTCGCCGCACTTGCGCAAGGATATTTTGGCCTTGGAGGGAGTGCAGAGGAGGTTCACTAGGCTGATACCGGAGATGAGGGGTTTAGGCTATGAAGAGAGACTAAATAGACTGGGTCTGTACTCGTTGGAGTTTAGAAGGATGAGGGGAGATCTTATAGAGACGTATAAGATGATGAAAGGGATGGATAGGGTAGAGGTGGGGAGGTTCTTCCTGCTCAGAAAGGACAGCAGGACTAGAGGGCACAGCCTCAAGATGGGGGGGGCGCAGTTTAGAACGGAGCTGAGGAGGAGCTTCTTCACTCAAAGGGTGGTGAATCTCTGGAATTCTCTGCCCGTTGAAATGGTGGAGGCTGCCTCGCTAAATATATTTAAGTCACGGGTAGATAGGTTTTTGACAGACAAGGGAATTAAGGGTTATGGGGAGACAACGGGAAAGTGGAACTGATCCACTTCAGATCAGCTATGATCTTATTGAATGGCGGGGCAGGCTCGAAGGGCTAGGTGGCCTACTCCTGCTCCTATTTCTTACGTTCTTATGTTCTTAAATCTAAAATACAAATAAATTCTGCAGTAATTATGAGTGTGTCTATGCAAGTAGTACCTTTGTGTAAGTAGAAGGCACATTGTGGTTCTTATTCTAAGTTAATTGCTCCAGTTTAGTAATTTTATTAGCTTTTAAATCCCAGGGTTTTTTGAATCCCTCTAACACCCTCTAACAGTGTTCTGGTACACTAGTCACATAAATATAATATTCAAATACAAATGTTTAGGAAGTTAAAGAAATGTTGGCATCCATTGAAAAGGAAAAGAATAAAAAAGTAGGAAAGTTTTGCTGCAGTTGTGCAGGGCTTGTTGTACTAGTCCTGTCCATCTGAGCTATTCTATTCAGAAACAATGGTCTCCTCTCAAATATCTCACTGGATCATAAATGGGTACCAATCAAGCAGGCTGCTTTATCCTGAATTAGTCAAGCTCCAACCACTGGAGAGTTTACCCCCAATTCTCATTAACTTCAGTTTTGCTAGGAATCCGTTATGTGGGCTTCATGTCAAGGGCAGTCACACTTACCTCGCCTCTTCAAGTTATTCATCTCATCTATATGTGGATCAGGATTGAGGAGCTGAGTGGCCCTGGTAGAACCCAAAATGAGCATCAGTGCTCATTGTGTCCTCATCAGAGCATCAGAGGTTATTGCTGAATGTCTGCTACTTGATAGCACTGTCTATGACACCACCTATCGTCTTGCTGATGATCAAGATTAGACTGAGGGATGTTAATTGGCCAGACTAAATATGTCCTGCTTTTTGTGAGCAGAACATACCTGGGCGATTTTCTATATTGCCGGATAGATGTCAGTCTTGTGGCTGTACTGGAACAGGAGCACAAATCTTCAGCACTACTGTCAGGGCCGATAGATGTCTTGACATCAAGTAGAGTGAATTGAATTGGCTGAAGGCTGACATCTGTGATACTGGGGACCTCCAGAGAAAGATCATCCATTCATCACTTCTGACTGAGGATGGTGACAATAGTTCAGCCTTGTCTTCTGCACTAATCTGCTGGGCTCCTCCATCTACTATTAGTGGAGCAACTTCTTCCAGTATGTTTAATCGCCCACCACTGCTCATGCTTGCAAGTGGCAGGACTGAGCTTCGCTCTGATCTGTTGGTTATGGGGTCACTTATCTCTTCCATCACATAACTGTTTGGCAAGTAGTTCTGTGTTATAATTTCAAGGTTTACTTTAAGAATGCCTGGTTCTCCTGACATGCTCTCACGCACTCCTCATTGAACCAGGGTGGATCCCCTGGCTTCATGGTATAAAGAGGGATATCGTGGACCATCAGGATTGTTGTTGAGTACAGTTCTGCTGTTGATGGCCCACAGTGTCTCACAAATGCTCAGTTTTGAGTTGCTGGATTAGTCAGCAATTTGTTTTATTTAATGCAGTGGAGGGTGTCCTCAGCATGAAGATGAGACATTGTCTTCTCAAGAACTGCAGTGGTTCACTAATGTCCTTTAGGAAAGGAGATGTACCTTCCTTATTTCTTCATGAGCTGCATGTAATTCCAGACCCACAGCAATGGGGTTCACTCTTAACTGCACACTGAAGTGGTCTAACAAACCACTCGCTTAGAATCAGAGATTCCCTTCAATTTAGAAGAGGCCATTCAGCCCATCAATCCTGCACCGACTCTAAAGTATCCTACCCAGGCACTTTCCCCTGCCCTATCCCTGTAAGTCCCCATATTCACCATGGCTAATCCATCTGCACATCTTGGGTCACTGTCTGCATGGAATTTGCATGTTTTCCTTGTGTTTACATGGGTTCCCTTCAGTGCTCTGGTTTCCCCTCTTGGTCCAAAGATGTGCAGCTTAGATGGATTGACTATGCTAAATTCTCCCTTAGTGTCCCAAGATGTACAGGTTAGGAGCAATAGCAGGGCAAATATGTGGATAGGGAGGTGGGTGGGCCTGGTAAGACGCTCTGTCGGTGCAGACTTGAAGAGCTGTGAATGACCTCTTTCTGCATTGTAAGGATTTTTATGATATTGCCCTAGTCCTGCCAGGTCCACACAGCAAGGGTCCTGTCATTCAGCCACTATGAAACTGCTGGGACTTGATGCCACTGGTGGCCCATCTGATCTGCTGGAGCAGCACATTTTCCAGCAGCTGAGCGGGGCAAAGGCTGCCAGTTTTACACTGACCTTACTGCCTTCCAGCTGTGTAAGGCTGCTGTGTGTGGCACTCATTGTCTGAACACATCTCACAAAAAGTAATAACACCTAAAATCTGCCATTAAATATGCTTCGTTAGTTTTACTTATCATCTCAGCTGTTCTATCCCTGTTTAAAACCGGCTGCTGAATATTGAATCTTTTTGATTGATTGGTTACGTCTGTGTTAAGCAAGTGTGATTTACTTGCCTTTGTGTTTCAGGGTAAGTGATGAGAAGGATGCTCGAGGTTATCTTCAGGCATTGGCAACCAAAATGACGGAGGAGTTGGAGTCTTTGAGGAATTCCAGTTTAGGAGCACGAGCAACAGTAAGGATCTTTTGTCATTAATGTTTGGCTGTTAATATCCACTAACGCTTTTCACTCCAGCCCCAAACTTTAATGAACATAGAAACAAGGAAAGGCACGTTGAGCCTGTCTCTTACCATAACTGGTTTATCAGGGCTAAACATTTCCTCCTAACTTCCCCCATCTCCCACCCAGCCTGTGACATAATCTCTCCCCTGTTTAAAATGTTCACATTATTTCGCATTGAACTTGTCAGTGGTGACACAATGGGTTAGCATTGCTGCCTCACAGCATCAGGGACCTGGGTTCAATTCTGGCCTTAGGTGTCTGCACCTTCTCCCTGTTTCCTCCAGTTTTCCTCCCACAGTCCAAAGATGTGCGGGTTAGGTTGATTCGCCATGCTGAATCGCTCCTTACTGTCCAAAGTTGTATAAGTCTGTTCATGGCCTTCTTCAATATCACCAAGGCCTTTGACTCTGTCAGCTGTGAGGGATTGTGGAAACCTTCCTCAAATTCAGCTGCTCACAGAAATTCCTCAACATAGAAACATAGAACATTACATAGAACATAGAACATTACAGCGCAGAACAGGCCCTTCGGCCCACGATGTTGTGCCGACCAGTTACAAAACAATGACCCACTAGCCTAAACCAATCCCTTTTCGTCCATAAACCTATCCACAGATCTCTTAAATGCCCCCAAACTAGGCGCATTTACAACTGCAGCTGGCAGGGCATTCCAGTCCCTCACCACCCTCTGGGTAAAGAACCTACCCCTGACATCAGTCCTATAACTACCCCCCCTTAATTTAAAGTCGTGCCCCCTCGTGCTAGCTTTCTCCATCCTAGGAAAAAGGCTATCACTATCTACCCTGTCTAAACCTCTAATCATCTTATATGTTTCAATAAGGTCCCCTCTTAGCCGCCTTCTTTCCAGCGAAAACAACCCCAAATCTCTCAGTCTCTCCTCATAGGATTTCCCCTCCATACCAAGCAACATCCTGGTAAACCTCTGCACTCTCTCCAAAGCCTCCACATCCTTCCTGTAATGTGGGGACCAGAACTGCACACAAAACTCTAAGTGCGGCCGCACCAGAGTTGTGTACAGTTGCATCATGACGCTGCCACTCCTAAATTCAATCCCCCTACCAATAAACGCCAAGACACCGTATGCCTTCTTAACAACCTTATTTACTTGATTCCCAATTTTCAGGGATCTATGTACTCATACACCTAGATTCCTCTGCTCCTCCACACTATTCAAAGTCCTCCCGTTTGCCCTATACTCAACACATCTGTTATTCCTACCGAAATGAATTACCTCACACTTCTCCACATTAAACTCCATCCGCCACCTCGCAGCTCAGCTCTGCAACCTTTCTAAGTCACCCTGCAAACTATGACACCCTTCCTCACAATCTATCACACCTCCGACTTTGGTGTCATCAGCAAACTTACTAATCCACCCAACTATACCCTCATCCAGATCATTAATAAAAATTACAAACAGCAGTGGCCCCAAAACAGATCCCTGAGGCACACCACTCGTAACCGAACTCCATGACGAATATTTACCATCAACCATCACCCTCTGTCTCCTAACTGCTAGCCAATTCTTGATCCAATTACCTAGATCACCCGCAATCCCATACATCTGCATTTTCTGCAGAAGCCTACCATGGTGAACCTTATCAAACGCCTTGCTAAAATCCATATACACCACATCAACTGCCTTACCCCCATCCACCTCTTTGGTCACTTTCTCAAAGAACTCGATAAGGTTAGTAAGGCACGACCTACCCGCTACAAAACCATGTTGACTGTCTCTAATCAACTCATTACTCTCCAAATAACTATAAATCCTGTCTCTAATAATCCTTTCCAAAACCTTACCCACCACAGAAGTAAGACTCACCGGTCTATAATTCCCAGGAAAGTCTCTTCTCCCCTTCTTAAACAATGGGACAACATTTGCTGTCCTCCAATCTTCCGGTACTATACCAGAGACCAACGACGACCTGAAGATCAGAGCCAAAGGCTTCGCAATCACCTCTCTTGCCTCCCAAAGAATCCTAGGGTAAATCCCATCCGGACCAGGGGACTTATCTATTTTCAAACCCTCTAAAATATCCAGCACATCCCCCGTATCAACTGCAATACTATCTAATTTACATCCCTGCACCCCAGTGTCCTCCTCAGCTACATTCATGTCCCCTTGCGTGAACACCGAAGAGAAATATTGGTTCAATGCCTCTCCAATCTCCTCCGGTTCCACACACAACTTCCCTCCACTGTCCGTAACTGGCCCTAATCTTGCCCTAACCAACCTTCTGTTCTTGGCATACCTTTAAAACGCCTTAGGGTTCTCCTTAATCCTATCAGCCAAAGTCATCTCATGTCCTCTTTTAGCCCTTCTTAACTCCCTCTTCAACTCCCTCCTAGCCAATCTAAAACTTTCTAATGCACTACCTGAGCCCTCAAGCCTCATCCGAACATAAGCCTCCTTTTTCTTCCTAACCAACGAATCAACTTTTTTAGTGCACCACGGTTCCCTGGGCCTACCAAATCCTCCTTGCCTGACAGGGATATACCTATCACAGACCCGCAATAGCTGCTCCTTGAAAAATCTCCACATCTCGGATGTTCCCAGTCCCTGTAATCTCCTAGTCCAACCTATGCTTCCTAATTCTCTCCTAATAGCCTCATAATTACCCTTCCCCCAGCTGAAACTACTGACCCGAGGTTCATGCCTATCCCTTTCCATCACTAAGGTGAACGTAATCGAATTGTGGTCACTATCCCCAAAATGCACACCAACTTCCAAGTCTAGCACAGCACAGTCCAGGCCCTTCGGCCCAATGTTGTGCTGAGTTATGCCCAATCCCATGATCAAGCTATCCCACACCCTATCATTCTGGTGTGCTCCATGTGCCTATCCAATAACCGCTTTAAAGTTCCTAAAGTGTCCAACTCCACTAACACAGCAGGCAGTGCATTCCACACCCCAACCACTCTCTGAGCTCGGGTATGGTGTACTGGCCTTCATTAATCGAGGGATTGAGTTTAGGAGTCGGGAGGTAATGCTGCAACTTTATAAGACCCTTGTCAGGCCTCATTTAGAGTATTGTGCGCAGTTCTGGTCGCCTCACTATAGGAAAGATGTAGAAGCTATTGAAAGGGTACAGAGGAGATTTACAAGGATGTTGCCTGGACTGGGAGGCATGCCTTATGAAGTTAGGTTGAGGGAGCTGGGACTCTTTTCCCTGGAGAGACGAAGGTTGAGAGGTGACCTGATAGAAATTTATAAAATGTTGAGAGGAATAGATAGGGTGGACTCTCAGAGGCTATTTCCCCGGGTTGAAATGGTCGCTACGAGAGGACACAGATTTAAGGTGTGGGGAGGAAAGTACAGAAGTGATGTTAGGGGTAAGTTTTTCACTCAGAGGGTGGTGAGTGAATGGAATCGGCTGCCGTCAGTGGTGGTGGAGGCGAACTCGCTGGGGTCTTTTAAAAGACTTCTGGATGAGTATATGGGGTTTAATGAGATTGAGGGTTATAGATAGGTCTGTAGGTTGGTAGGTGTTGATGTGATCGGCGCAACTCGTGGGCCGAAGGGCCTGTTTGTGCTGTAGTGTTCTATGTTCTATGTTAGGAGGATTCGTGGGGTAAGTACCTGGGGTTACAGGGATGGGAACTGGGTGGGATGCTCTGTCAGAGTCGGTGCAGACTCAATGGGCCGAATGGTCTCCTCCAGGGCTGCAGGGATTCTATGAATGGAAAAAAAGTGTACATTCTAAACAGGCTTCTTGTTGTCACCTATGGTGTACAGCCTTGTAAAATAAGGCCCACAACTCCACGTGGGCAGTTCACCAAACCATTAAAAATGAGTGCAAGACGTTTTCAGTTGGGTTCCTTCTATCTTCAGCTTGGCTTGAATTGGAAGCTAAGCCTCAGCTGGAACTTCCAGGTATTGATGTCACATTCTGACTGTTTGAATGAGATGCTTCTTGGGAGTTGCCTTCATCATTAGGGAGCAATTTGACAGTATGTACTCTTAATACACCTCAGACAAATGGTTCTCCTTTTTTAACCCCTTCCTTAAGTCTCTTTACCTCTGTTTATTTCTCTCAGGATATGCCATGGAAGATGCGCCGGTCTCAGAAAGTAGACATGTCGGCTCGATTAGAACTACAGTCAGCACTCGATGCAGAGATCCGAGCCAAACAGGCAATTCAAGATGAGCTTAATAAGGTCAAAGCAGCTAGCATATCGACTGAGTGGTGAGCTCACTAAGTACATAAATAATTGTGCAAAGGAAGAAGTGCCTGCTTTTCCCAAGTACACCCTTTAACTGTTTTCAGAATTACCAGGTGGTTGCCATAAGAAAATCAACCATTGATGGAGATGAACTTTGCATTCTTATACCAAGTTGTGCCAGCATTCTCAGAATTAAAAATTACCCTTTCACTGTACTGTGGCCACTGGAGATGGTGCTGGCTGCTGGCACTTTCACTGTACTGTGGCCACTGGAGATGGTGCTGGCTGCTGGCACTTTCACTGTACAGTGGCCACTGGAGATGGTGCTGGCTGCTGGCACTTTCACTGTACAGTGGCCACTGGAGATGGTGCTGGCTGCTGGCACTTTCACTGTACCGGTTGTTACTGGAGATGGTGCTGGCTGCTGGCACTTTCACTGTACTGTGGCCACTGGAGATGGTGCTGGCTGCTGGCACTTTCACTGTACAGTGGCCACTGGAGATGGTGCTGGCTGCTGGCACTTTCACTGTACAGTGGCCACTGGAGATGGTGCTGGCTGCTGGCACTTTCACTGTACCGGTTGTTACTGGAGATGGTGCTGGCTGCTGGCACTTTCACTGTACAGTGGCCACTGGAGATGGTGCTGGCTGCTGGCACTTTCACTGTACAGTGGCCACTGGAGATGGTGCTGGCTGCTGGCACTTTCACTGTACCGGTTGTTACTGGAGATGGTGCTGGCTGCTGGCACTTTCACTGTACCGGTTGTTACTGGAGATGGTGCTGGCTGCTGGCACTTTCACTGTACCGGTTGTTACTGGAGATGGTGCTGGCTGCTGGCACTTTCACTGTACTGTGGCCACTGGGGATGGTGCTGGCTGCTGGCACTTTCACTGTACCGGTTGTTACTGGAGATGGTGCTGGCTGCTGGCACTTTCACTGTACAGTGGCCACTGGAGATGGTGCTGGCTGCTGGCACTTTCACTGTACTGTGGCCACTGGAGATGGTGCTGGCTGCTGGCACTTTCACTGTACAGTGGCCACTGGAGATGGTGCTGGCTGCTGGCACTTTCACTGTACAGTGGCCACTGGAGATGGTGCTGGCTGCTGGCACTTTCACTGTACCGGTTGTTACTGGAGATGGTGCAGGCTGCAGGTCCTTTGGCTTCAAATTTGAAAGGGAGAAAGCCGCAGAGTGTATAAGGTGTATTTATTTACAAATCAAATAATCATTGAAGCGGTAAGATACAAAAATTACTGAAAGCACGATATTTAAAACAATAACGTTTATTTAAAACAATTAGTTCACACATTTGTAAAGGGACCAGTGTTGTGAATGCCTTCATGTTGTGATCTTGGATGGGATGACATAGGCTCTCAATCCACAGAGTTCTGTCGGACGATACATTTATCCCAAAAGTATTCTTTCAATTTAGAAACATGCACTTGGAGGTTGACAGGAAATTGCGAATGCAGTAGAACTTGTACATCATGGGGAAAAGCATTAATATTGAGAGATTTACTGTCTAGCTCCCCTCAAAAAAATCACACCTCAATAGTTCAGCTGATTGAATTTTCCATCCTTTCCCACCTGTCAGTCTGTTAATGCCTAAAACAGTTCATGTCAACTACCCAGCAGCTATTAAATGAATTATTAACCTGAGGTGTTGATATGGGGTATCAATCCAGAATGGGCATCTCCCCATCGTATAGATAGTCATGTGTTTCAGACTTCCTGGCAGCAGAAACTATGTACTTTGCTCAACAACAATACTTCTTGAAGGTACTTTTTAGACTAAGTTTAGTCCGTCTATTTAGAATCAATTAAAATACAACATAGACATCCTCTGCTCTATCCTGTCTGTAGCAAAATAGACCAGAATTTCTTGATAAAATGTGGCAAGAATCCTGCAGAACTAATGTTTGTAGATGTGTAAGTATGAAGGGGAGCACGTGTTGTGTGTCACTGTAGGAAATCGTTTCGATAAATGTGCTAATTTTTGTAATTTTGTGAAGGAGTCAAGCATAGGTTAGTTAAAAAAGACAGTTCGAGATAAGCAGCAAGAAGGCAGTGGAAGGCATTTGGGGGAGTGAGAGTTTGGGTGCAGTCACACATACTGCTTTGAAGGGGAAGGGAAAAGGCAGAATGTCCAAAGCTAAATGCCCTGGATGAAAAAGAAAATGAAAGTTTAAATAAAACAAAAGGCTCATGACAAATGTCATCTTGAGGGGAATTGCTTGATAGAGCAGACGCAGCACAATTTCGTTAAGGGGAAGTCGTGTCTGACAAATTTACTGGAGTTCTATGAGGATGTGTCTAGGGCGATGGATAGAGGAGAGCCGGTGGATGTGGTCTTTCTGGATTTTCAGAAGGCGTTTGACAAGGTACCTCACAAGAGGTTATTGCAGAAGGTAAGGGGGCATGGAGTTGGGGGTAGGGTGTTAGCGTGGATAGAGGATTGGTTGTCAAATAGGAGACAGAGAGTGGGGGTTAATGGGTGCTATTCGGATTGGCGGTTGGTGACTAGTGGAGTGCCTCAGGGGTCGGTGCTGGGGCCTCAGCTATTTACCATTTATATAGATGATCTGGAGGACGGAACCGAGTGTAGGGTGTCGAAATTTGCTGATGACACCAAGATTGGTGGAACGGCAAATTGCACGGAGGGTGTGGAGAGTCTGCAGAAGGATCTAGATAGGCTGGACGAATGGAATTTAATGTTGGCAAGTGCGAGGTGGTCCACTTTGGTAGGAATAATGGTAGGAAGGACTATTTCTTACGTGGCGACAAACTGCAGCAGGTGACGGTGCAGAGGGACCTTGGAGTCCTTGTGAATGAGTCGCAAAAACCCAGCCTGCAGGTGCAGCAGGTGGTCAGGAAGGCTAATGGAATGCTGGCCTTCATAGCGAGGGGGATTGAATATAAAAGTAGGGAGGTCTTGCTGCAGCTGTTTAGGGCATTGGTGAGGCCGCAGCTGGAGTACTGTGTGCAGTTTTGGTCGCCGCGCTTACGCAAGGATATTTTGGCCTTGGAGGGAGTGCAGAGGAAGTTTACTAGGCTGATACCGGAGTTGAGGGGGTTGAGCTATGAGGAGAGGCTGAATAAACTAGGCATGTACTCGTTAGAGTTTAGAAGAATGAGGGGAGATCTCATTGAGATGTATAAGATGATGAATGGGATGGATAGGATAGTGGTGGAGAGACTTTTCCCGCTCAGAAAGGACAGTAGGACTAGAGGACACAGCCTCAAGATAAAGGGGGAGCGGTTTAGAACGGAGTTGAGGAGGAACTTCTTCACTCAAAGGGTGGTGAATCTCTGGAATTCTCTGCCTGTTGAGGTGGTGGAGGCTGCCTCGCTAAATATTTTTATGACGCGGGTTGATGGGTTTTTGGTAAGCGAGGGGATTAAGGGTTATGGGGAGAGGGCAGGAATGTGGAACTGAGCCACGACAGATCAGCCATGATCTTATTGAATGGCGGGGCAGGCTTGAAGGGCTGGATGGCCTACTCCTGCTCCTATTTCTTATATTCTTATGTTCTTAAATGTCAAAAGCAAGGTTCAGGTAGTCTATGGAAAGCAGAGGAGAGATGTGAAAAAATTCATATAGGAATTCAGAATGATCGTAGTTCATCTGGTCAATGCTTCAACTGCAGCTCCCATGAAGATCAAAAATCTGCCTAATTCAGTCTTTATATATTCAATGACCAAGCCTCCACTATTCTGTGGTGGAGAATTTCAAAGATTAATGACCCCTTGATGAAGACATTTCTAGGCATCACCATCTTAATGGAAGTCTTCTTATTCTGAAACTATGCCTCCTAGTTCTAGATTTCTCTACAAAAGGAAGCATTAAGAGCCCTCAAAATCTTATGTTTTGATGAGATCACCTTTCATTCTTCTAAACTCCAATGAATATTGGCCCAGCATGCTCAACTTTTCTTTAATGAGACAGTCCTTCATTCCAAGAATCAGCCTGATGAGCCTTATCTGAACAACTTCTAATGCTACTACATTCCCCATTAAGTAAGGAAACCAAAACTTGGTGTGGTGTCACCAATGCCCTGTAGGATTGTCACAAGACTTACCTACTGTTATACTCCATCCTTTTGCAACATTCCATTTGCCTTCCTGATTACTTGCTGTACCTACTGGCTAACTTCATGGAATTTATGTATGAATCTTGCATAGACTCCTTACTGTGTGGAATGAGACCATTCAGCCCATTATGTCTGCATCAGCTCTCTGAAACAGCATCCAACCCAGGCCTTATCCTTGTAACCCCACATATTTTTCCCCACTAATCCCTCTAACCCACATGTCCTGGGACACAATGGGACAATTTTCATGGCTAATTCATCTAACCCACACATTTTTGGACTGTGGGAGGAAATTGGAGATCCTGAGGAAAACCATAGAACATGGAAGAAGGTGCAAACTTCACACAGCCACCCAAGGTCAGAATTGAACCTAATTACCTAGTGTTGTGAGGCAGCAATGCTAGCCATTGTGCCACCCACTAGTTACTGTAGCATTATCTACATTTTCTAGATTTAAAATAATACTCTGCTTTTTTATTATTCCAACCATTATGGACAACTTGCATTATACTCCATGCACCAAATTTTGCCCCTCATTTAACCAAAACAGATCCCAAAGTTAGATCCCTACCTAACTTTGCATTGTGAGCAAATTTAGACACAATATCTCTGTACTTTCATCTAAGTCATTGAAATAGATTGTAAATAGTTGAGGCTCCAGCCCTGATCCCTGCGGCATCTCACCGGTTACAGATTACCAATCTGAAAATGATCCAATTCTCCCAACTCTTTCCTTCCTGTTAGTTAACAAATCCTATATCCATGTTAGTTTAGTACCCACAGCACTATGTCTTTGTGTAATGACCTTTAATATGACACATTATTGAATTCCTTTTGGAAATCTAAATACAAGACATCTACTCGTGCTCCTTTATCCACCTTGCTTGTTACATCCTCAAAGAACTCTAATGAATTTATCAAACACTATTTCCTTTCCATACAATTTTTACAGAGTCAAGATTGCTTTATTGTGATTTTCTAAATGGTTTGCTATTACTTCCTTACTAATGGGTTCTAACAATTTCCCATTGTCAGGTATTAAGAACATAACATAAGAACATAAGAAATAGGAGCAGGAGTAGGCCATCCAGCCCTTCGAGCCTGCCCCGCCATTCAATAAGATCATGGCTGATCTGTCGTGTCTCAGTTCCACATTCCCGCCCTCTCCCCATAACCCTTAATCCCCTCGCTTATCAAAAACCCGTCTTAAAAATATTTAGTGAGGCAGCCTCCACCACCTCAACGGGCAGAGAATTCCAGAGATTCACCACCCTTTGAGTGAAGAAGTTCCTCCTCAACTCCGTTCTAGACCGCCCTCCTTTTATCTTGAGGCTGTGCCCCCTAGTCCTACTGTCCTTTCTGAGCAGGAAGAGCCTCTTCACCTCTATCCTATCCATCCCATTCATCATTATATACGTCTCAATGAGATCTCCCCTCATTCTTCTAAACTCTAACGAGTACAAGCCTAGTTTATTCAGCCTCTCCTCATAGCTCAACTCCCTCAACTCCAGTATCAGCCTAGTAAACCTCCTCTGCACTCCCTCCAAGGCCAAAATATCCTTGCGTAAGTACGGCGACCAAAACTGCACACAGTACTCCAGCTGTGGCCTCACCAATGCCCTGTACAGCCGCAGCAAGACCTCCCTACTTTTATATTCAATCCCCCTCGCTATGAAGGCCAGCATCCCATTTGCCTTCCTGACCACCTGCTGCACCTGCAGGCTGGGTTTTTGCGACTCATGCACAAGGACCCTAAGGTCCCCCTGCACTGTCGCCTGCTGCAGTTTTTCGTCCCGTAAGTAACAGTCCTTCCTACCATTATTCCTACCAAAGTGGACCACCTCGCACTTGCCAACATTAAATTCCATTTGCCATTTCCTGGCCCATTCGCCCAGCCTATCTCGATCCTTCTGCAGACTCTCCACACCCTCCGTGCAATTTGCCGTTCCACCAATCTTGGTGTCATCAGCAAATTTCGACACCATACACTCGGTTCCGTCCTCCAGATCATCTATATAAATGGTAAATAGCTGAGGCCCCAGCACCGACCCCTGAGGCACTCCACTAGTCACCAACCGCCAATCCGAATAGCACCTGTAGACCCCCACTCTCTGCCTCCTATTTGACAACCAATCCTCTATCCACGCTAACACCCTACCCCAACTCCATGCCCCCTTACCTTCTGCAATAACCTCTTGTGAGGTACCTTGTCAAACGCCTTCTGAAAATCAAGAAAGACCACATCCACTGGCTCTCCTCTATCCACCGCCCTAGACACATCCTCATAGAACTGCAATAAATTTGTCAGACACGACTTCCCCTTAACGAAACCGTGCTGTGTCTGCTCTATCAAGCAATTCCCCTCAAGATGCCTCGTTATTTCCTCCTTGATGACAGATTCTAACATTTTATCTACAACAGACGTTAAACTAACCGGCCTATAATTCCTTGCCTTTTGCATGGCACCCCTCTTAAACAACGGCGTAACATTAGCCGCTTTCCAATCTTCCGGCACTTCCCCGGAATCCAGTAACGTCTGGAAAATAACCACCAAGGCATCCACTATCACCTCCGCCATTTCTTTCAGAACCCTTGGATGCATTCCATCCGGCCCTGGTGACTTGTCCACAATCAGTCCCTCCAGTCTGTCGAGCACCACCTCTCTAGTAACAATAATGTCATTGATTAAGCTGACTAACCTATAGTTTCCTGCTTTCTGTCTCCCTCCTTTCTTGAATAGAGGCCTTGTGTTTGTAGTTTTCCAATCTACTGGGTCTCTTCCAAAATCTAGGGCATTTTGAAAGAGTTCAATCAATGACTCTCACTATTTCTGCAGAGCATATCATCCAGGAAACTTGACAATCTTTCAATCACATTAATATTCAAGTACTTTTTCTCTAATTGTTTTTTGTTCTTCCCCTTTGCTCATTGATTTCCTCTTATTCTTTGGATGCTTTTTATGTCTTTTACCTTGAAGACAGATATATGAAGTGCTTGTTCAAAGCCTCTGCCATTTCCTGTTCCCCATTATTAATTCCCAGTTTCATCCTCTAAGGGAGCTAATTTCTCCCTTTTTATAGACTGCAGAAACTATCACAGTTTTTATATTTCTTGCTAGAGTAAACTTTTAGTTTTTGACACTCTACCAAAAGGGAATTCTCCACTAAACAAAATTTCTGTAGTGTCTGTTTCTTGACTGGAGGTTTTCTCATTCCTCAGAAGCTGGCAATAACACTTGTTCCCTGGCAGCACTACACTCTTACAACCACAAAAATTGTCAGACTCATATGTAGTTGTTATATGTGGCCTGCACTCATTCTGGTGTCAGTTTCCCAGTGCTGCGGCAATGTGTTCCCTTGGTGCTGCTCTAGACATTTGTATGCTCCTGCACTTTCTCAAAACCTCAATGTCTGCAACACCACAATATTACCCAGAAGCTTTCTGATCGTGAAAAATTTGGAACTCATAGGGAACTGGAATATTTGATTAAACAGCACCACACATTCCCCACAGATACTGGACAACATAAGTTTGGCTGTAGTTTACTTATTTTCTTTATTCATAGCATATGAGCGCCGCTGGAAAGCCAGCATTTGTTGTTCATCCTTAATTGTCCTGGATAGAGTGGCCATTACTGTGAGCCATTACATGTCGGCCAGACCAGGCAAACTTCCTTCCCTAAAAGGCATTAGCGAACCAGGTGGGTTTTTACAATAATTAATGATAGTTTGATGATCACCATTACTAAGACTAGCTTCTTTTATATTCCAAATTTTATTAATCAAATTTAAATCCCACCACCTGTTGCAGTGGGGTTTGAACCTATATCTCCAGGGCATTAGCCTGGCCTCTGGTTGACTAGTTCAGTGACACTATCACTGTGCCACCATCTGACTGCTCTCACCTTTTAATATGTCCCTCTGTTATTTATTTTGTCATTCTTTGCTGGTTTCTAAAATTTCTCAAATTTCTGGCCTATCATTATTCTTTACAGCATTGTACCTTTTTTTTCAACTTGGCATCATCTTTATTTCATTAGTTAGCCAAAGATGGTGCATTCTTCTCATGGCCTTTCTTTCTCAGTGGAATATATATCTTTGTTGCAAGTTATGAAATATCTCCTTAAATGTTTGTCACTGTTTCTCTAACCATCTTATCTTTTAGCTTACTTTTCACTGTGAAAAAAACAAGTTATTAAAACTAAATTACATGAAAACGAAGTTTGATTAGAAAAGGATCAACCCTCAAAAAATTTTAAAATTTCCTCACTCTGCAAATTTCCAAGTTAAGTACATTGTCAAAGCAGTATGTCATTGAGCTGTACCACCTACCATACCTAAGCCTAAATTTACCTTGCCTCTAGTAGTTGCTTTTCACAGCACAGTATTTTATCATCCTTCTCTGACTCCGTCTTAGCGAAAGTGAGATATTTATCAATTATCAAGACAGACTGTCAAATTGCTTGTTTAAAATCTTTGGAAAAACCATTGTCAATTCCATATTAAACAACCTTTATCCGGATAGATCTTTTCCCATGGAATATACTCTGCATAAATATCTAAAAAAAAACTTCCAATGCATTCTGTGGAAAAATTCCATGGGCGGCATTGTTGCCTCACAGTGCCAGGGACCTGGATTCAATTCTAGCCTCGGGTCACTGTGTGGAGTTTGCACATTCTCCCTGTGTCTGCGTGGGTTTCCTCTGGGTGTTCCAGTTTCCTCCTCCTGCCCAAAGATGTGCAGGTTAAGTGGATTGGTAATTCTGAATTGGCCCTGGTGTTAGGGAATTAGCAGGGTTAATATGTGGGGTTACAGGAATAAGGCCTGGGTGGGACTGTGGTCAGTGCTGACTCAATGGGCCAAATGGCCTCCTTCTGTATTTTCTATGAAAATGAGTTTTAAAAAACTCAAATCTCCTCTTCTCTGTTCTTAGCAAATCATTTACATATTCTACCAGAGCATAAAATATGATAATTAGGTAGTTTATTCAGTTTGCCTCAAAATTTAGATTGTCTTTGTAAAGTTATCTCAGTTACAATGAGAAAAACTCTCATTTGTTCTCTCCATCTATCTCATTTGCTATCTCTATCTCTCACTCTGCCATTGATTTTCTCCCTGCCTCCTTCTCATTCTCTGGAGCTTAATGCACCTACTAAAGTTTATATAAAACCAATGAACAGCTGCAATAAATACAGCACTGTGAATTATGGGTGCTTAGAATCCTTTTTGATGAGCTATTTTAGATTTTCTTACATGAAGCATCTAGATCTCATTTGCCAAGAAGGTGGGGAGACAGCCCAGAACTAAGCATTGTCCCTGTGTGACTGACTAATTATTGTACCCAGCAGCATCCCTTGTGACTGATGGATTGTAACCAGGGTGTCCAAACAGAGTCCTGCCATTCCAGCATAGCACACAACCACTGTTCAGCTATAACACTGTCCTCTGGTTTCTGAATCCAGGTTACTATGTACATTAGAAACAGCAGTGGTACTAGTGGGGCTCGGGAGATTTGAAGATTGGAGAGAAATTTGCAGGATCCAGTAATCGTCATCCATGTTGGCACCAGCAACATAAGTAGAACAAGGAAAGAGATACTGCTTGGTATGAGGAGCTAGGCATTAAATTTAAAGTCTGGATTATTACCTGAACCATTAGCAAATTGGCATAGGTCCATAAATTAGAGAGGTGAGCGGTGTGGGAGAAGTAGATTGCAGTTGAATGGGCACTGACACCAGTACTGGGGAAAGTGGGGGCTCAACCATTGGGATAGTCTGTACCTGAACCATGCTGGGACTTTTCATCATATGAGTCACGTAATTGGGGAAGTGAAGAGTTTAAACTAAATTGTTGGGGACAAGGGATCAAATCTGGGAACGAGTGATACCTCAAAGAGTAGAGACAAGGCAAGAGAGAAGGGTAGTAATGTGGGATATGACAGGGATGAATGGGGAGTACAAATCTTATATACAAGTGGATGTTACCAAAATAATTAAAGGAAAAAACTAAAGGCTCTATCTGAATGCATATAGCATTCCAAATAAAACTAATGAAGTTGCAAATAAATGAATAAGTGTGACTTGATACTATAACAGAGATATGGCTTCAGGATGATATAGATTATGACCTGAATATTGAAGTATATGGCATTTAGAAAGGACAGGAAACCAGGAAAAAGTGGAAGGGTGACTTTCTAAATAATGATGATATTAGTATAATAGAGGGGTGACCCAATTTCAAGAAGCCAGAATGTAGGAACGGTTTTGGTAGAGATGAATGATACAGGCAAGAGGTCACTCAAGGGAGTGGTGAACAAAGCCCCCAACTGTAACCATATGGTAGGGCAGGGAATAAATGAAGAAATAATGGAAGTTTGTCAGAAAGGTATGGTGATAATTATGGGGGATTTTAATCTACATACAGACTTAAACACAGTAAGCGAGATGAGAAATTCGTAGGGTCTTTTCGGGATAGTTTCTTAGAACTGCACGTTCTGGTGCCAGCCAGAGAGCAGGCTATACTCATCCTGTAATGAGATAAGATTAATAGTGAAAGTCTCCTTAAGTAATAGTGATCATAATATGATTGACGTCTGTGTGGGTTTCCTCCAAGTGCTCAGGTTTCCTCCCACAGTCCAAAGATGTGTGAGTTAAGTTGATTGGCCATGCTAAGAAATTGCCCCTTCGTGAGCAGGGATGCGTAGGTTAGAGGGATTAGTGGGTATAATGTGTAAGGATATGGGTTAGGGCTGAGTGGGATTGTGTTCGGTGCAGACTCAATGGGCCGAAGGGCCTCTTTCTGCACTGTAGGGTTCTATGATCTGTTGAGGTATGAGGCATTCTACTCAGTACTTTGCCAAACCCATCCATGCTCCCCACACTCTGAAACAAATTGGATAGTTAACTCAGCTTTATACTTTAACTCACTACTTAAGTTAGTTTTAGGGAAAGCATAATTTTTAAGCCAGTATCAGAGAAGTAACTGTTTAGTGCAGTTTACCAGATGAGAAAAGGGGGCAAGGATGTTGAACTGAGTCATGAAGTAGTTTTATGTGAAGTTGGGAGAATTGGGCACTGGAGCCACAGTTCTCCTTGGGTTTGAATGCCCTTTTCTGGTCCCTGATTCTCCAAATGTTCCTACTAAAGCGTGGGTATTGTTTGGCTGAGCACTCTCTATTTAGCTGGTTACCTGGACCACCTTCTGAAAATTTACTTTGTTCTTGTTCCAGCAAATTGCAAGACGGTGAGAAGAGAAACCTAGAGTTACTGTCTGAGATCGAAAAACTCAAGAAGGACATGGAGGAAATGAAAACGGAAAAGGGTATGGGCACCCAGGGCAATTGGCTACTGATCTTATTTGTGCTTCAGTATGCTTTCATCATTCTCTTCAAAATTCTCAAGACTTGCAATCTTTTTATGCCATTATACAAATTAAACAGTGGTGCCAAGGGAGTAGTCTCGATTGTGGATGCATGATATACACTCTCTTGCTTAATAAAAATAGGTCAGAAGTCATATAGTGAACTGACCATTGCTGATGGTTAAGGTTCAGATGTTGAGCTGGTAACTGGAATTGATGATGATTGAAGTAATTGTATTCTCTTAAAAAAAGATGCAAACAAATTGAATTCTAGGTTAGTAAATCTCCATTTTTATGGTGGGTAATGTGCCAAGTACTGTGGCAAGTAACTCATTACTTGACAAAGTTTGTTCACCATCTATAAGGCACAAGTCAGGAGTGTGGTGGAATACTCCCACTTGCCTGGACGGGTGCAGCTCCAACAAAGCTCAAGAAGCTCAACACCATCCAGGACAAGCAGCCCGCTTGATTGGCTCTACATCCACAAATATTCACCACCAACGCACAATGGCCATTGTGTGTGCCACCTACGAGATGTAGTACAAGAAGTCTCAAGGTTCCTTAGACAAAACTTCCCAAACCCACGACCGCTATCATTTAAAAGGACAAAGGTAGCTGACAAATGGGAACACCACCACCTGGAACTTCCCCATCAAACCATTCACCATCCTGACTTGGAAATATAGAACTATAGAATCCCTACAGTGCAGTAAGAGGCTATTCAGCCCATTAAGTTTGCACCAACCACAACCCCACCGCTCCTTCAGTCACTGGGTCAAAATCCTGGAACTCCCTCCCAGTGTACCTACACTGTATGGACTGCAGCGTTTTAAGAAGGCAGCTCACCAACACCTGAAGGATAATAAATGCTGGCCTAACCTGTGAAACCCACATCTAATGAATTGAGCTCAGAAAGAATTATTATACCTTGGCTTTGCAACTGGCTGCTACAGTACTTGGCACTAGCACCAGTGTGATCTAAATGATGTTTGAATGTTTCCTCTCAAATTATCACCTCTTGTTCCTTGGTTTTGTTCCATTTTGCATAAAGATGTCACATTTAGGGAACTGGAATCTGTTATTCACTTTATAATATTGTCCTTTAATCTGTAAGTTTTTCCCTTGTTTGGCTTGATTGTGTCAGGTTGTGTAAGTTTTATAACAATCTTTTTTGATATAGTTTAAATAGACAGCAATCTTGCGAGGAAAGGTTTGCAGAAATGACTAGTGTCCATTCACAACATGGTCTAGGAGTCAAAAAGTTGAAATATTGCAATTTGGTTTTGATATTGCAGGAGCTAAAGTTTAAGTGTAAAGTCATTACGCTGTGGTGTTCACTCCTGTGGCCCTCTTGTTCAGTTGAATGGTCCTCCAGGGAAAGCAAATGCTAAATATTTCTTTAAGTTTTAAAAAAAATGCTGCTGTTTTTCTAGGTGTAAAGCACCAAGACTCACAGAATTCTTTCTTGGCATTTTTGAATACACCTGCCTCTCCTCTGGATCAATTCGAAGTGAGTAACTAAATTATACAAGCGTTTAATATAATTGTAAAAATTCTCCTTCCCTTTTGCCCACAGATTTGATCTGTTTTTTGTTTTAGGTGTTTCTAATCCTTTACTGAGTTAAATTGTTCTAAGTATGTGACTGAATGAGAGAGTGACATCGTTAATAAGTTAGCTCTGAAGGAGTTTCTTGTCACTTTTAATTTAATTTCTTCCTTCCTCCCTGCCCTGCCTCTCCCCCTCCCCCCCGCCCTCACCAAATGATGCTACTGTTTCACTGTGGGGAATAGGATTCTCTGTCTTCTTCTTCTTCTTCACTGGTAGACTTTTGGAATGATGTAAGTTCAGAAGCTCTCAACTGATGAGCTGTACTCCTTGATGAGTGCCAACTCATTGGTTTTGGGAGGGGAAAAACCCCTGTCTGGAAAATACAGTCAATTCACAGAAATCCATACACGCCAATTTCAAAACCTCTACTTAACATTTCAAAATGAGTCTTCAGTATGGAAACACAGTATCTACAGAAATGGAGCTCATCTCCCAGCTAGAAGCAAGCAGTTTTTGGGAGTGATAAGGGGACTTATGAATGAGATTGGAGATGGCTTCAGAGAGCAGGATTGTCAGCATTTGCCTTGCTTGCTCAAATCACAATAATTTAATTCTCACTGTCTAACTTTGTTCTTGACAATTGTAGGGAAGCCTGCTCCTAGGTAGTGAATGTGGTAGTGTTGTGATTATGGAACTGAAGTTCCTCTGCCATTCTGTGAAATTGAATTCAATAAATTTGGTAATTGTTGACTGCTCCTGCAGATGGATTACTCATGCATGTCCATGGATTTAGGAATAACCCAGCTGATTCAAGGGAAGGAAACCTGCCCCTTAGCCATTCTGTTGTGCATATGAGGATTAATGGCTGCATCTGAATGCCATGTGAAATGGCCGATCAAGTCACTCACCCGTAAAAGTAATAATTCTAAAAAATATTTAAAATTATTATTTTTACACATGAGCACCTTGTTAAGTTATTTCAGAGGGCATTCATATATAAAGCAACCTATCCCATCTCACAGCAACTAGGGATGGACAATAAATCCAGCCACATTTGAAAAACTAATTCAAAAATCATGATTCACATTCTACAAATGCACATAACATTCAGAGAAAAAGTATTGCCAAGCAATAGAACCTGGAGGTGGTTCATTTCCCCACAGAGTTACAAATTCCATGTTAACATTTACATTGATACAGAATCAATTACACATTTACTGAAGCTGGATAGGCAGGCAGGCTCGAAGGGCTAGATGGCCTACGCCTGTTCCTATTTCTTATATTCTTATGTAACCCCAACAGTCTTAGCTATACATGATATTTTTAGAATTAAGGTACAACTGCTGCACCTCAGCCACTTTAATTCAAAATGTAGCACTTGATTTTGTATCTTTATCAATCACTGACTCAGTGCTTAAAATTTACATTTAAAATGTGTATCTTCCACACTTTGCAAGCAGCCACAGTAATCTGGATCCAACTGCCAGGGGCCTGAAGGGATAAGCCAGGTCAACAGCAGATCATCCCAGATATATTAAACCTCTATAAAACATTGGTTTGATGTCAACTAGATTATTGATTCCAATTCTGGGCACAACACTTGAAAGGTGTGAAGGCTTTGGAGAGGTGCAGGAAAGATTGACGAGAATGGTTCCAGGGCTGAGAAATTTCAGTGACATAAATTGGAAAAACTGGGACTGTTATGCTTTGAGAAGAGAGGTTTAAGGTGATTTGATTGAGATATTCAAATTCATGATCTGGATAGAGTAAATTGGGCGAAACTTCCCATTGTGGAAAGATTGAGAACCACAGGGCACAGATTGAAGGTAATTGGCAAAGGAAGCAATGGTTAAAGTTTATTTATTAGTCGCAAGTAAGGCTTACATTAATGCTGCAATTAAGTTACCTCATCATCACAGTGCGGCACCTGTTTGGGTCAATGCACCTAATCAGCACATCTCTGAGTATGGGAGGAAACCGGAGCACCCAGAGGAAACCCACGCAGACAAGGGGAGAACGTGCAAACTCCACACAGACAGTGACCCAAGCTGGGAATCGAACCCAGATCCCTGGAGCTGTGAAGCAGCAGTGCAACCCACTGTTCTACCATGCCGCTCTGAGCACATGACATGAGGACATGGTGACATGAGGAAAAACTTCTCATGCAGCAAGTGGTTAAGATCTGAATTGCACTGCCTAAGAGTGATGGAGGCAGGTTCAATTGAAGCTTTCAAAAGCAAATCATCATCTGAAAAGGAAAACATTGAGGGGTTACAGGGAAGACTATAAAAGACTTAGAAACAGAAGTAAACCATTCAGCCCATCGAATCTGCTCTGCCATTCAATGAGAAAGGGACAAGGCAAGGGTTGTGACATTAGCTTATTTGCTCTATTAGGGGCTGAACACAGATGTAGCCATCCCAGCTCCAGTCCACAGTTTTTCCTGTAACAAATACAATGGAAGAACCTGTAGGTAAATTATTATAACACAATCTCAGAAACAAGGCAATATTACATATAAATTAAACCCAAAGTGAAATTGACTGTATTTTATTTTTTAGGTCCTTGTGAGTGTGACCCATCCTGTAGTATTTAGCTTTATTTTTTGTCGTACTGTATTTTGGTGCTTTTTAATAAACCCTATGTTGGCAGAATTAGTCACCTAGGTTTGCTGTGCTGATGGCACTATTAATGAGCAGTTGTGCAGAATCCTAATGTAAGGTAATTGAACTGAAATGTTAGTTCTTGTTTCTTTCCCTACAGTCACTGTCTGACCTGCTGAGCATTTCTGTTTTTATTTCAGATCCCCAACGTCTGTAATATTTTGCTTTCATGCAGTATATAAGTTTACCTTGGATAACATGATGGATTGATCCTAGGTTTCACAAGACACTGGGATAGATTACATCAGTATTAATTTTTCACCCAGTATAGCACAAAGCAAAGGCACCATGCACTATAAACCTCTTGGCAATATTTCTGGTTTAATTAGATAAAAGAAAAACAATGTTAAAAGTGTGAATAAGTTATGGGTTTAATCTATTAAAATGGAGAGTGAGGGCAGTGACTTGATTGGCCAACAGCTTGCACCTACCCACTTGCACACGTGTATGCTGGTGGCCCTTAAGCTCCACACTCGAGAGAATGTCTCCCTAAACTCAACATATCAAAAAATGGAACTCTTGGAGAGGAGGATGAGTTGCTTTTGAATACAGAACAGCCATGATTTAATGGAGCAGGGGAGAATGTGGAGTGGCTCGTGAAGTTGGGGGTAATATATTAGCATGGGTACAGTGTTGGTTAACAGACAGGAAGCAAAGATTCAGGATAAAAATGGGGCAGCTTTAAACTGGCAGACTGTGACTAGTGGAATACCACAAGGATCAGTTCCGGCGCCTCAGCAAATTACAATCCATATTAATGACTTAGATGAAGAGGCAGAATAAAGTATCTAAGAATGTTGACAATATGAAGCTGGTTTGGAATGCAAGCTGTGAGGAAAGCACAGAGACACTGCAAAGAGATATCAGTAAGTGAGTGGTCAACAAGTTGGCTGATGAGTTATAATGTGGCGAAGTGAGGGTTTATTCACTTCAGCTGTAAGAATTGACAAAAATATATATTTTCAAAAGGAATGAAACTTATAACTGCTGATGTTCATGAGGAACATGGATGTACTCATTAAAAAAAGCACTGAAAGTAAGCCTACAGCCACAACAATTGAGACCACAAATAGCATTTTAACCATAATTGCAAGGGGAGAGATACAAATAAAGAAGACTGGCTGCAGCTGTGTACAGCTTTGTTGAGATCATAGCTGATTGGGGACCTGATTAGGGACAGTCAGCATTGCTTTGTGAGTGGAAAATCGTATCTTGCAAATTTAGTTGAGTTTTTTGAAGGGGTAACCAGGAAGGTAGATGAGGGCAATGTAGTTGATGTTGTCTACATGAACTTTAGCAAGGCCTTTGACAAGGTACCGTGCAGTTGTTGCATAAAGTTAAATTCACAGGATCCAGGGTGAGGTATCTAAATGGATACAAAATTGGTTCTAGTGGGTTGTTTTTCAAACTGGAGGCCTGTGCCCGGAGGTGTGCCTCAGGGATCAGTGCTGGGTCCACTGTTGTTCGTCATTTATATTAATGATTTGGATGAGAATATAGGGGGCATGATTAGTAAGTTTGCAGATGACATCAATATTGGTGGCATAATGGACAGTGAAGAAAGTTATCTCCGATTGCAATGGAATCTTGATCAGTTGGGCCAGTGGGCTTACGAATGGCAGATGGAATTTAATTTAGACAAATGCGAGGTGATGCATTTTGGTAGCTTGAACCAGGGCTTACTCAGTTAGTAGAACATAGAACATTACAGCGCAGTACAGGCCCTTCGGCCCTCAATGTTGCACTGACCAGTGGAACCAATCTAATGACCCTCTAACCTAAACTATTCCAATGTTATCCATATGCCTATCCACAGACCATTTGAACGCCCTTAAAGTTGGCGAGTCCACAACTGCTGCAGGCAGGGCATTCCACGACCTTACTACCCTCTGAGTGAAGAACCTACCTCTGACATCCGTCCTGTAATTACCACCCCTTAATTTAAAGCTATGTCCCCTTGTGTTAGCCATCACCATCCGAGGTAAAAGGCTCTCATTTCCACCCTATCCAATCCTTTGATCATCTTGTATGCCTCAATCAGGTCACCTCATAACCTTCTTCTCTCCAATGAAAATAACCTCAAGTCCCTCAGCCTTTCCTCATAAGACCATCCTACAATACCAGGCAACATCCTGGTAAACCTCCTCTGCACCCTTTCCAATGCCTCCACATCTTTCTTATAATGAAGTGTACGCAATACTCCAAGTGCAGCCGCACCAGAGTTTCCTACAGTTGTAACGTGACCTCATGGCTCCGAAATTCAATCCCTCTACCAATAAAAGCTAACACACCGTACGCCTTCTTAACAACCTTATCAACCTGTGTGCCAACTTTCAGGGAGCTATGCACATGTACCCCGAGATCTCTCTGCTCGTCAACACTACTAAGCGTCCTTCCACCCTATATTCTGTACTCCTGTTATTCTTACCAAAGTGAATCACCTCATACTTTTCCGTATTAAACTCCATCTGCCACCTCTCGGCCCAGCTCTGCAGCTTATCTATGTCCCTCTGCAAACTGTAACATCCATCCTTACTGTCTACAACTCCTCCAACTTTGGTGTCGTCAGCAAATTTACTAATCCATCCTTCTACACCCTCATCTAGGTCATTTATAAAAATGACAAACAGCAGTGGCCCCAAAACAGATCCTTGAAGTACACCACTTGTAACTGAACTCCAGGTTGAATATTTTCCATCAACCACCACCCTGTCTTCTATCAGCTAGCCAATGCCTGATCCAAACTGCTAAATCACCCTCAATCCCATGCACCTGCTTTTTCTGCAATAGCCTACCATGGGGAACCTTATCAAACACTTTGACAAAATCCATATACGTCACGTAAACTGCCTTACCCTTATCCACCTCTTTGGTCACCTTTTCAAAAAACTCGATAAGGTTTGTGAGGCACGACCTACCCTTCACAAAACTATGTTGACTATCCCTAATCAATTTATTTCCCTCTAGATGATTATAAATCCTATCCCTTATAATTCTTTCCAAAACTTTGCCCACAACAGAAGTAAGGCTCACTGGTCTATAATTCCCAGGATGGTCTCTACTCCTCTTCTTGAACAAGGGGACAACATTTGCTATCCTCCAGTCTTCCGGCACTATACCTGAAGCCAATGACGACATGAAGATCAAAGCCAAAGGCTCTGCAATCTCCTCCCTAGCTTCCCAGAGAATCCTAGGGTAAATCCCATCCAGCCCAGGGGACTTATCTATTTTCACACTCTTAAGAATTGCCAACACCTCCTCCTTATGTACCTCAATCCCGTCTAGTCTACTACCTGGTATCGCAGTATTCTCCTCAACTACACTGACTTTTTCCTGTGTGAATACTGACGAAAAATACTCATTCAGTGCCTCTCCTATCTCTTAAGGCTCCATGCATAACTTCCCACTGCTGTCTCTGACTGGCTCTAATCTTGCCCTAACCAATCTTTTATTCTTGACATACCTGTAGAAAGCTTTAGGATTTTCCTTGATCCTATCCGCCAAAGTCTTCTCATGTCATAAGAACATAAGAAATAGGAGCAGGAGTAGGCCATCTAGCCCTTCGAGCCTGCCCCGCCATTCAATAAGATCATGGCTGATCTGTCGTGGCTCAGTTCCACATTCCCGCCCTCTCCCCATAACACTTAATCCCCTCTCTTATCAAAAACCCATCAACCCACTTCTTAAAAATATTTAGCGAGGTGGCCTCCACCACTTCAACGGGCAGAGAATTCCAGAGATTCACCACCCTTTGAGTGAAGAAATTCTTCCTCAACTCCGTTCTAAACCGCCCCCCCCCCCCTTTATCTTGAGACTGTGCCCCCTAGTCCTACTGTCCTTTCTGAGTGGGAAGAGTCTCTCCACCTCTATCCTATCCATCCCATTCATCATCTTATATGTCTCAATGAGATCTCCCCTCATTCTTCCATGTCCTCTTCTAGCTCTTCTTAACTCTCTCTTTAGCTCCTTCCTGGCTAATTTATAACTCTCCAGTGCCCAAACTGAGCCTTCACATCTCATCTTTATATAAGCCTCCTTCTTCCTCTTCACCAGAGATTCAACTTCCTTAGTACACCACGGTTCCCTCGTTCAACCACTTCCTCCCTGCCTAACAGGTACATATTTATCAAGGACTCGCAGTGGCTGCTCCTTGAATAAGCTCCACATTTCAGATGTTCCCAGACCTTGCAATTTCCTACTCCACTCTATGTATTCTAAATCTCTCCTAATAGCCTCATAATGACCTTTCCCCCAGCTATAACATCTGCCCTTCGGTATATGCCTATCCCTTTCCATCACTAAGGTAAACGTAACCGAATTGTGGTCACTATCACCAAAGTGCTCACCTACCTTCAAGTCTAACACCTGGTCTGGTTCATTACCCAGTACCAAATCCAATGTAGCCTCATCTCTTGTTGGCCTATCTGTGTCATGAAACCTTCCTGCACACATTGGACAAAAACTGACCCCTCTAACGTGCTTGAACTGTAGCTTTTCCAATCGATATTTGTATAGTTAAAGTCCCCCATAACACCTACCCTGTTAGTTTCGCACCTATCCAGGATCATCTTTGCAATCATCTTTGCAATCTCTACATCTCTGGAACTTTTTGGAGGCCTATAAAAAACTCCCAACAGTGTGAACTCTCCTTTCCTGTTTCTAATCTCAGCCCATACTACCTCAATAAAGAGGTCCACATCAAACGTCCTTTCTGCCACCGTAATACTGTCCTTGACTAATAATGCCTCGCCTCCTCCTCTTCTACCACCTTCTCTGCTCTGACTGAAACATCTGAACCCCAGAACCTGCAACAACCATTTCTGTCCCTGCTCTATCCATGTCTCTGTAATGGCCACAACATCAAAGTCCCAGGCACCAATCCAGGCTGCAAGTTCATCCACCTTATTGTGTATGCTCCTCACATTAAAGTATACGCACTTCAAACCACCCTCCCACCTGCCAATACTCCGCTGTGACCTAGAAACCTTATCCATGACCACCCTATTCTCATCCTCTTATACATTGGAGCTACAGTTCAGGTTCCCATCCCCCCTCTGAATCAGTTTAAACCCCCCTGAATAGCATTGGCAAATTTCCCCCCCCAAGATATTAGTTCCCCTTTGGTTCAGGTGCAGACCATCCCTCTTGTACAGGTCCCACTATCCCAGAATGAGCCCCAATTGTCGAAGTATCTGAACCCTTCCCTCCTGCACCATCCCTTTAAC
Source organism: Prionace glauca (assembly GCA_037974335.1). NCBI lineage: Eukaryota > Metazoa > Chordata > Chondrichthyes > Carcharhiniformes > Carcharhinidae > Prionace > Prionace glauca. The sequence goes on from CM075725.1 coordinate 12,931,353, forward strand.
CACGAGTTCAAACGCTCTCTCTATTCTTCTCCATTCTATCCCGCAGCACAGTTAACAAACCAGAGATAACGACTCTGCTTGTTCTAGCCCTAAGCTTCCACCCTAACTCTCTGAATTTCTGTTTTATATCCCCGTCTCTTTTCCTACCTATGTCATGGGTGCCTACATGAACCACAACTTGGGGCTGGTTCCTCTCCCCCTTAAGGATCTCAAACACTCGATCAGAGATATCATGGACCCTGGCACCTGGGAGGCAACATACCAATCGCGAGTCTCGCTCGTTCCCACAGACTCTCCTATCTATCCCCTTAACTATGGAATCCCCAATCACTAATCCTGTTCTTTTCTTTCCCCTTTCCACCTGAGCATCAAGGACAGGCTCTACTCCTGAGATCTGTACTCCATGGCTTACCCCGGTTGAGTCTTCCTCCCCAACAACATCCAAAACAGAGTACTTATTTTGGAGAGGAACAGCCTCAGGGGATCGCTGCTCTGACTGCTTCTTACCCCTTCCAGCAGTCACCCATACATTACTTTTAGGAGTAGTGTGTTGGGGAGAGTTACAGAACAAAGAGATCTAGGGGTACATGTTCATAGCTCCTTCAGAGTGGAGTCACAGGCGAACAGAGTGGTGAAGAAGGCATTCAGTATGCTTGGTTTCATCGGTCAGAACATTGAATACATGAGTTGGGATGTCTTATTAAAGTTGTACAAGACATTGGTAAGGCTATACTTGGAATACTGTGTGCAGTTCTCGTCACCCTATTATCGAAAGGATATTATTAAATCAAAAAGAGTGCAGAAAAGATTTACTAAGAAGCTATCGGGACTTGATGGATTGAGTTATAAGGAGAAGCTGAATAGACTGGGACTTTATTCTCTGGAGCGTAGGAGGCTGAAGGATGATCTTATAGAGATCTAGAAAATAATGAGGGACATAGACAAGATAGATAGTCAATATCTTTTTCCAAAGGTAGGAGAGTCTAAAACTAGAGGGCATAGGTTTAAAGTGAGAAGGGAGAAATACAAAAGTGCCCAAAAGGGCAATTTTTTCACACAGAGGGTAGTGAGTGTCTGGACCAAGCTGTCAGAGGTAGTAGTAGAGGCAGATACAATTTTATCTTTTAAAAAGCATTTAGATAGTTACATGGGTACGATGGAGATAGAGGGATGTGGGCCAAATGCGTACAATCGGGATTAGCTTCTGGGTTTAAAAGAAAAGGACAAGTTGGGCTGAAGGGCCTGTTTCCATGCTCTATGGCCTGGAAGGGTATGTGTGATTTTGGACTCCATATTTAAGGAAGGATATGCTTGCATCTGAGGCAACAAACCAAAGGTTCACTAGATTTGTCACTGGGATGAGACAGTGTCCTATGATGAGAGGCTGAGCAAAATTGAGTATATGTTCTCTGGAGTTCAGAAAAGTGAGAGGTGATCTGATTGGAATATACAAAACTCTGAGAAGTCTTGACAGGTTCGACACCAAGAAGTTGTCTGCCCTTGTTGGAAAACCTAAAATGGGGTTTGATAATTTAGAACTGACATACATAGAAATTTCTTCGAATAGTTGTTTAGTAATACAGAGTATTGCTGAAAAAATACATTTCGTTGAAGCTTTTCATCTGGCATTCATCAGATCAATCACAACAATATCAATATCATGAAAGAATACAATTTTATATTCTGAGAAGAGTGTGCTTCTTGGTTACCAAGTGGATTCTGGTTGGGTGTTGCCATGGAGAATGCTCGATTTATTGGTGACTGACAGTTAACTGCCATGAACTGTTTGAAAATTTCAAACCAATCAGCTTGGCTATGATCATGGTTCTGACTGGTCATTCCCTGAGTACTGAACCAGTGAATGCCTATCGTTTAATTTGTTTAGCCGAAACAACACAATGTGTGTACATGTTCTTTCTGTCTGCAAAGAACAGGTCCTTATGTATTAATATATGTAACTTCCATAAAAGAAAATACGCCACACTCACACATACACATTCACACACATACCTATACTCACACTCACACACACACTCATACTCACATACACACATATACCTATACTGACAGACACACACACATATATACCTATACTCACACTTGTGCACACACACACACGTACAGTTCTCTCACACACTCAGCAACTCTAGTACATGCACAAATACACACTCACACTTACACACACTCATACTCGCACACTCCGCACACACACACACGTTCATACACACTCACGTTCACACACATACTCACACACCTACACACATACATACTCTGTCTCCCTCTCACACACACACGCATGCACTCACATACACACACAGCCACACTAACATGTACATACTCACAGACATTCTCAGACACTCACACACACAGTCATTCACACACCTACTCTCTCTCACACACACACACACTCTCTCTCTCTCTTTCATACACTCTCACACACACACAAAAATAATCTTTTAACTCCACAAATCGTCTCTACTATCACATACCAGGCTTTGGGATGATATAAACTGAAATGCAAATAAATGATTATTTAGCTTCAACATATTGTTGAGATTCTCTAACCCAGGGAATAATGTCTATTTTCTAATAGAGATAATTGCCCTCTCGAGACTCCCTTGCTCCAATGAAAGTTTAAGGATGGATCATACATCATTCACAGTTTTCACTATTAATTCTGACAATCTTTGCAAAGCTATCTATAAGTTAGCTTTTAATTATAATTGACTTCAAGCTTGTTTGAATGCATTTACTTCAGGGTTGCATATCAGTTTCTCAATCAAATCCTGCCATTTATCTGCAGTTAAAACTTTAATTCCTGAAACAAAAAGTTAGAACCTAAAACACAAAAACCAATAACTAAATTTCCACAAAACTATCAAAACCATTTATTATTTTAAACACCTCTGTCAATCTCCCTTTAACCTTCTCTGCTCTAAGGAAAGCACTACTAACTTCTCTAGTATAGCCACATAACTACGTCCCTCATTCCAGCACAACAACACAAGAAATAGAAGCAGGAGTAGACCGCCAGGCTGTTCAAGCCCACCCTGATGTGAATATGCCTGCGTTGGACTGGGGTAAACACAGTAAAAAGTCTGACAACACCAGGTTTCAGTCCAACCGATTTATTTGATAGTAAATTCACTAGCTTTCGGGTTAGCCCTTTCGTCAAGTGAATGGAGAGTTCTGGCCTCAGACAGAGCATATAAAGCACAGACAGTTTACAATTTCGCAGTTGCTCTACATCCTGAGCGCAAGTTGAGAAGTTGTAAACTGTCTGTGCTTTATATGCTCTGTCTGAGGCCAGAACTCTCCATTCACCTGACGAAGGGGCTAACCCGAAAGCTAGTGAATTTACTATCAAATAAATCGGTTGGACTGAAACCTGGTGTTGTCAAGCCAACCCTGCCATTCATCCATACCATTCTGGTAACTCCTGTGTATACACTCTCCAAGACAGTGACATCCAACTGACCACAATGCCAGCTTGGGTTTAATCAATATCTTAAAGATTTGACAGAACTTCCTTGCTCTTTTACTCTTTGTTTGGTCAGTGATTATTATGGGATGTTTGGTGAGTGATGACTGTGCATTTACCATAGGGTATTTGTGGCTGGCCTGTAATTATTATGGGAAGTTTGAATATCCAGCTGGTTTACTATTATAATTGGACATTCGAGGTTAATCTAGAACGTCATTAACTTTGGAAGAAATAAGAGCGATGTGCTGCTGCTTCAGAACTTTGTGGAGTATTCCTCTATCCTGTTGTGATTGGCTGATGTTTTCCAGACCATTGTATGCTTCCATTCATTTAATTTGAAGACAACTTCCTAAGACACATAGCTGTGTTTCATTTTTCTTACATTTAACCCTTCTATTTTATAACAAAACAAATATGCCCTCAGTGAAAAGGTAGAAACTGTGCTGTGCTAATACCTGTACCAGTGGAATTTTATGCAGATTGAGTTGGAAGGTAGAGGGCATTTAACTCTTGCTTCACATTTCAGTTAACTCCATTGGCCGTGGTTACAGAATAATGCCTGTTTTATTACTCCTGCCAAATCCCATCAGTAGCTTGAAAAGTGAGTTCAGTTGTTTAAGAAATACAGAAAGAGAAATCTCGGCCCCTCTCCCGCTGCGGGAATCGTAGCAGGCAAGACCAAAAATCCGGCAGATGGTTCATAAGTCTGTTCAGCTGGTGCGGGAATTTCTGGTCTTGGGGCGTGCATGGCTGGAAAATTCCATTCAGGGTATTGGGAAAAGTGATTGTGAAGCTGTTGATTTGTAAAAACCCAACTACCCTACAGTTAACTAACATCTAACCGGGAAGGAAACATGCCATCCTTACCAGGAACCTTCAACATGTTCATGTGATTGACTCGTAACTGCCCTCTGAAGCTATTCAGTTACCAGTTCCATTACTTTACTAAATGCCATCCCTGTCTGATATGTCTACACCCTGGGAATGATTTTTGAAAAGGTGTTCAGTAATGAATGGTAATAGAAATGATCGATTGTATGGAACAGTTTAATTTGTGTTGTAAGTGCAGCTTACTTTGACAACTTGGGGTGTTTCTTTTTGGGAAGGTTTTTATTCCATGTGCCTCAAGGACTGTAACAAGTTTGGAAAGGGGAGAAGTGAAAGCAGGCAGTATCAAAGTAGTAGTCATTGGTTTATTAGTCGTTAACTTGTGTTTCCTTTCTCTGTTGAAGCGTTCTCGTGCCTGTGTTCCAGCTAGCAAAGGCAGACGTGTAAGATTCTGTCTTTGTTTTACTGCGTGTGTATTTATATACATACATATGTATATGTGTGTGTGTGTGCATTGCTATAAGCTCCAATGCTTCTTTTTGTCAGTGCTGCAGCTACATGTTCAGTGTCCTTTTTCTGCCTGAATTCACTTCTTTTTCTCCCGTCTTCAGTGTGCATGTTGCATCTGTTTATTCTTAATTGCTTATGCTGTGCTATTCCAGTCAGGAAGCCATAGTGGTCACATTGTTAACCCTTTTCAATTGTGTTAACCTAGAGGGAAGAGATGACCTTTGATTCAATTTTTACAAAATCAGTATTTTAAGAAAGAATTCTTTTTGCTTCATCACAAGTGTACGTGACTTAAACTACTTTCGTTTCAAAGGTGCGAAGCATTCAGACTTTCACATTGCCTGCAATGGGATTGTGATTGTAGGGTGTGCTCATACCTCACTCAATGGCTAGTCATGTGGGAAAATTGATATCACTTGATTTTCATTCCATGTATATGTTTTAAAGTAAAACAGAAATTGCTGGAAATATACAGAACATCAGGTGTCACCTGAAAGAGTTGATTTAAAAATGAAGCTACTTAAAACACGCAAAACTTTAAGGTCAGGTGCAAGTATATTTGTTATCGGGCAATAGAATGACCAAATTAAGTAACACTGACACACTTAGTAAAAATCAGACTGAAATGCAGGTACAGATGGGATCATTTTGATTAGAGAGCCACAAACCCTTCCATTAGATATAAGCTTAAAATAACTGTCCCTGTTTTCTGACCTCTGAGCCTTTACAGCACACTTCCAAGCCTAGCCACGACCTGAATTCTGTGGGGTCAAATTGGTTTTGCCTTTGGATCAGGTGCTGAGCCATTTTCATTATAGATGCATGTTATCAAAGAATAAATGGGCACCAGAGAAAGTGAGCAAAAAGATTGGCGAAGATGATGCCAGAACTAAAAGATTATAATTACTGGGAAAGACCCTAGGAAAGAGAAGAAGTCTTTAAAATTATGAAGGGGTTTGATAGAGTAGATTTGGGAGAGTGGGCGAGGTCTAAAATGAGGAGTCATAAATAGAAGGTTATCAATAATCAATCCAATTGGAATTCAGGGGAGAATGTGGATCTCAATATTAAATGCAGTGGTCGATGTCCTTTAGGGAGGGAAATCTGCTATCCTTAACTGATCTGTTCTATATGTGACTCCAGACCCATCCTTCTCCTTCAGTGGTCACTCAATAACGATTTTGACTGTCAACGTAAGAAACTGCGTGATACTGGTCATGGGTTCTGTGGCTCCTTGCGTGGTTAACAAACCCAATCCCAGAGCCACGTCTTTGACCGCACACAGCAGGTGGTTTCAGGAGGTGGGTTCTGTCTTTGGACTGTAGAACACTGGGATTCCTTTACCAGGTCTCCTCTCGCCATTGGTGTCCTCAAAGAGTTGTTTCCAATCAGGAGGTTCTTCCAAGTAGGTCCCCTCTGAGCAAGGGTCTGGGAGACGTTGATGTCTATGTTTTATTTCTTGAGGGAAGCCTTCAGAGTGTCTCTGAGGCACTTCCTTTGCCCTCTTGTTCAGGCAAAGATTTGCTTTGGCAGTTGGACCTCTGATCATCCAAAGCAGATGGCAGGTCCAGTGGAGTTAGTTTCAGATGATCATGGCCTCGATGCCCTTGGCTCCTTCAGGGATTTTAAGATGCCTGTCCTCCCTGCTCAGTAAGAAGTCTCACAACCCCAGGTTAAAATCCAACAGGTTTATTTGTTAGCAAAAGCCACTAGCGTTCGGTGTGCTTTCTACCCCTTTGTCAGATGAGTGGGAGTTCTGTTCACAAATAGGGCATATAAAGACACAATTCAATTTACAAAATAATGATTGTAGAAACTTGCAGTGTGTGTCAATATGTCTGTGTCTGGGTCAAGGGTGACTCAGCCAGGAGTTTAAGACTCCTGACGGCATCCCTTCTATAATGTGGATTCCAGAACTATACTCTAGCTGTGGCCTATCCAATATTTTATACAGTTCCAGCACAACCTCCCTGCTGTTAAACTCTATGCCTTGGCTAATATAGACAAGTATACTATATGTTTTCTTAATCATTTTATTCACTTGTCCTGCTTCCTTCAGGGACCAGAGTACGTGCACACCAATCCTTACTGCTTTCCAGGGTCCTACCAGTCATTGTGTATTCCCTCATCATTTTTGTCTTGTCCAAGTATATCATCTCAGACTTATCCGGATTGAAGTCCATTTGCCACTCATCAGCCATCTGACCAGCCCGTCTCTATGCTCCTGTAATGTAAGGCTATCCTCCTCACTATCTACCACCCTAACAATTTTCATATCATCTGCGAACTTCCTGATCAACCCTCCTGCAAAAAGCATTTATATAAACCGCAGACAGCAGTTATATAAACCCCAACACTGATCCCCGAGGAGCCCCACTGGATACAGTCTTCCAGTCAGACAAATACTCTACGACCATCTCCCTCTGCTTCCTGCCACTTAATCAAATCTCTACCAATTTACCAAATATCCTTGGATCCCATGTGTTCTTACCTTCATTACCCCTAAATTATTCTCCCCTTAATCTGGTTTCCAATGGGGGTACCATAAGCATAGACATGGGTCAAGGGTGCAGGAGGAAAAACACATTGTTAAGATGGCGGCGCAGGCTCGTTGGGCTGAAGGGCCTGTTTCCCTTACTGTGTTGTTCTTTGTTCTGTCAGTCTCCCATGTGGAACCTTACTGAAGTCCAACTAGAATACATGGACTCCGCCTATATACCCTGCGCCTGCATGCCTCTTTCCACTTCACTGATGAAGGAGCAGTGCTCCGAAAGTTAGTGATTTCAAGTAAACCTGTTGGACCATAACCTGGTGTTGTGTGACGGCTCATCTTAGCAAAACCATGCTGATATCTCCCATGGCGCAGGATATCAGAGTAGCCATGACACAGCTTAAGAACATAAGAAATAGGAGCAGGAGTAGGCCATCTAGCCCTTCGAGCCTGCCCCGCCATTCAACAAGATCATGGCTGTTCTGAAGTGGATCAATTCCACTTTCCCACTTTCTCCCCGTAACCGTTAATTCCCTTGTCTATTAGAAATCTATCTACCCTGACTTAAATATATTCAGCAAGGTAGTCTCCACCACTTCAATGGGCAGAGAATTCCAGAGATTCACCACCCTTTCAGTGAAGAAGTTCCTTCTCAACTCCGAACTAATCTGTCCCCCCCTTATTTTGAGGCTGTGCCCTCTAGTTCTGCTATCCTTTCTAAGCGGGAAGAATCTCTCTACCTTTACCCTATCTAGCCCCTTCATTATCTTATATGTCTCCAAAAGATCCCTCCTCATCCTTCTAAACTCCAACAAGTACAGACCCAGTCTATTTAGTCTCTCTTTATAGTCTAACCCCCTCATCTCCGGTATCAGCCTAGTGAAACTTCTCTGTACTCCCTCCAAGGCCAATATATTCTTTCGCAAATGCAGCAACCAAAACTGTACACAGTACTCCAGTTGCAGCCTCACCAGTGCCTTGTACAGTTGCAGTAAGACCTCCCTGCTTTTATATTCTATCCCCTTCGTGATAAAGGCCAACATCCCATTCGCCTTCCTGACCACCTGCTGCACCTGCAGACTGGGTTTTTGTGATTCGTGCACAAGGACCCCCAGGTCTCTCTGCACTGTAGCATGCTGCAGCTTTTCACCCTTTAAATAATAATCTCTCCTACTATTATTTCTACCAAAGTGGATAACCTCACATTTGCTAATATTATACTCCATCTGCCAGGTCCTCGCCCACTCACTCAGCCTATCCAGATCTCTCCGCAGACTTTCCGCGCCTTCCATGCAATTTGCTTTTCCATTCATCTTCGTGTCATCAGCAAATTTTGTTACCGTACACTCAGCCCCCTTCTCCAGATCTTCTGTGTATTTGGTAAACTGTTGAGGCCCCAGCACCGATCCCTGCGGCACTCCACTAGTCACCAACTGCCAACCAGAAAAGCACCCATTGATTCCTACTAGACAACCAATCCTCAATCCACACTAACACCTTACCCCCAACTCCGTGCTCCCTAACGTTTTGCAGCAGCCTTTTGTGCGGCACCTTATCAAACGCCTTCTGGAAATCCAAAAACACCACATCCACTGGTTCCCCTTTGTCTACCGCACTAGTCACATCCTCATAGAAATTCAATAAGTTTGTTAAACATGACTTCCCCCATGACGCAGGATATCCCCCGTGATGCAGGATGTCAGGGCAGCCGCGTGGTGCAGGATGTCAGAGCAGCCGCAGGATGTCAGGGCAGCCGCGTGGTGCAGGATGTCAGAGCAGCCGCAGGATGTCAGGGCAGCCGTGTGGCGCAGGATGTCAGGGCAGCCGCAGGATGTCAGGGCAGCCGTGTGGCGCAGGATGTCAGGGCAGCCGCGTGGTGCAGGATGTCAGGACAGCCGCGTGGTGCAGGATGTCAGGACAGCCGCGTGGTGCAGGATGTCAGGACAGCCGCGTGGTGCAGGATGTCAGGACAGCCGCGTGGTGCAGGATGTCAGGACAGCCGCGTGGTGCAGGATGTCAGAGCAGTCGCGTGGTGCAGGATGTCAGGGCAGCCACGTGGTGCAGGATGTCAGAGCAGCCGCGTGGTGCAGGATGTCAGAGCAGTCGCGTGGTGCAGGATGTCAGGGCAACCGCGTGGCGCAGGATGTCAGGGCAGCCATGTGGCGCAGGATGTCAGAGCAGCCGCGTGGTGCAGGATGTCAGGGCAATCGCGTGGCGCAGGATGTCAGAGCAGCCGCGTGGTGCAGGATGTCAGGGCAGCCGCGTGGTGCAGGATGTCAGGGCAGCCGCGTGGTGCAGGATGCCAGGGCAGCCATGTGGCGCAGGATGTCAGAGCAGCCGCGTGGCGCAGGATGTCAGGGCAGCCGCGTGGCGCAGGATGTCAGGGCAGCCGCGTGGTGCAGGATGTCAGAGCAGCCGCGTGGTGCAGGATGTCAGGGCAGCCGCGTGGTGCAGGATGTCAGGGCAGCCGCGTGGTGCAGGATGTCAGGGCAGCCGCGTGGTGCAGGATGCCAGGGCAGCCATGTGGCGCAGGATGTCAGAGCAGCCGCGTGGCGCAGGATGTCAGGGCAGCCGCATGGTGCAGGATGTCAGGGCAGCCGCGTGGTGCAGGATGTCAGGGCAGCCGCGTGGTGCAGGATGTCAGGGCAGCCACGTGGTGCAGGATATCTGAGCAGCCGTGTGGTGCAGGATGTCAGGGCAGCCGCGTGGTGCAGGATATCTGAGCAGCCGTGTGGTGCAGGATGTCAGGGCAGCCGCGTGGTGCAGGATGTCAGGGCAGCCGCGTGGCGCAGGATGTCAGAGCAGCCGTGTGATGCAGGATGTCAGGGCAGCCGCGTGGCGCAGGATGTCAGAGCAGCCGCGTGGTGCAGGATGTCAGGGCAGCCGCGTGGTGCAGGATGTCAGAGCAGCCGCGTGGTGCAGGATGTCAGAGCAGCCGTGTGATGCAGGATGTCAGGGCAGCCGCGTGGTGCAGGATGTCAGAGCAGCCGCGTGGTGCAGGATGTCAGAGCAGCCGTGTGGTGCAGGATGTCAGGGCAGCCGCGTGGTGCAGGATGTCAGAGCAGCCGCGTGATGCAGGATGTCAGGGCAGCCGCGTGGTGCAGGATGTCAGAGCAGCCGAGTGGTGCAGGATGTCAGGGCAGCCGCGTGGTGCAGGATGTCAGAGCAGCCGCGTGGTGCAGGATGTCAGAGCAGTCGCGTGGTGCAGGATGTCAGGGCAGCCGCGTGGTGCAGGATGTCAGAGCAGCCGCGTGGTGCAGGATGTCAGAGCAGTCGCGTGGTGCAGGATGTCAGAGCAGCCGCGTGGTGCAGGATGTCAGAGCAGCCGCGTGGTGCAGGATGTCAGGGCAGCCGCGTGGTGCAGGATGTCAGAGCAGTCGCGTGGTGCAGGATGTCAGGGCAGCCGCGTGGTGCAGGATGTCAGAGCAGTCGCGTGATGCAGGATGTCAGGGCAGCCGCGTGGCGCAGGATGTCTGAGCAGCCGCGTGGTGCAGGATGTCAGGGCAGCCGCGTGGTGCAGGATGTCAGAGCAGTCGCGTGGTGCAGGATGTCAGAGCAGCCGCGTGGTGCAGGATGTCAGAGCAGCCGCGTGGTGCAGGATGTCAGAGCAGTCGCGTGCTGCAGGATGTCAGGGCAGCCGCGTGGTGCAGGATGTCAGGGCAGCCGCGTGCTGCAGGATGTCAGGGCAGCCGCGTGGCGCAGGATGTCAGGGCAGCCGCGTGGCGCAGGATGTCAGGGCAGCCGCGTGGTGCAGGATATCTGAGCAGCCGCGTGGTGCAGGATGTCAGGGCAGCCGCGTGGTGCAGGATATCTGAGCAGCCGCGTGGTGCAGGATATCTGAGCAGCCGCGTGGCGCAGGATGTCAGGGCAGCCGCGTGGTGCAGGATGTCAGAGCAGCCGCGTGGTGCAGGATGTCAGAGCAGCCGCGTGGTGCAGGATATCTGAGCAGCCGCGTGGCGCAGGATGTCAGGGCAGCCGCGTGGAGCAGGATGTCAGAGCAGCCGCGTGGTGCAGGATGTCAGGGCAGCCGCGTGGCGCAGGATGTCAGGGCAGTCGCGTGGTGCAGGATGTCAGGGCAGCCGCGTGGTGCAGGATGTCAGGGCAGCCGCGTGGTGCAGGATGTCAGAGCAGCCGCGTGGTGCAGGATGTCAGAGCAGCCGCGTGGTGCAGGATGTCAGAGCAGCCGCGTGGTGCAGGATGTCAGGGCAGCCGCGTGGCGCAAGATGTCAGAGCAGTCGCGTGGTGCAGGATGTCAGGGCAGCCGCGTGGTGCAGGATGTCAGGGCAGCCGCGTGGTGCAGGATGTCAGAGCAGCCGCGTGGTGCAGGATGTCAGAGCAGCCGCGTGGCGCAGGATGTCAGGGCAGCCGCGTGGTGCAGGATGTCAGAGCAGCCGCGTGGTGCAGGATGTCAGAGCAGTCGCGTGGTGCAGGATGTCAGGGCAGCCGCGTGGCGCAGGATGTCAGGGCAGCCGCGTGGCGCAGGATGTCAGGGCAGCCGCGTGGTGCAGGATGTCAGGCCAGCCGCGTGGTGCAGGATGTCAGAGCAGCCGCGTGGTGCAGGATGTCAGGGCAGCCGCGTGGTGCAGGATGTCAGGCCAGCCGCGTGGTGCAGGATGTCAGGGCAGCCGCGTGGTGCAGGATGTCAGGGCAGCCGCGTGGCGCAGGATGTCAGAGCAGCCGCGTGATGCAGGATGTCAGGGCAGCCGCGTGGCGCAGGATGTCAGAGCAGCCGCGTGGTGCAGGATGTCAGGGCAGCCGCGTGGTGCAGGATGTCAGGGCAGCCGCGTGGTGCAGGATGTCAGGGCAGCCGCGTGCTGCAGGATGTCAGGGCAGCCGCGTGGCGCAGGATGTCAGGGCAGCCGCGTGGCACAGGATGTCAGGGCAGCCGCGTGGCGCAAGATGTCAGAGCAGCCGCGTGGTGCAGGATGTCAGAGCAGCCGCTTGGCGCAGGATGTCAGAGCAGCCGCGTGGTGCAGGATGTCAGGGCAGCCGCGTGGTGCAGGATGTCAGGGCAGCCGCGTGGTGCAGGGTGTCAGAGCAGCCGCGTGGCGCAGGATGTCAGAGCAGCCGCGTGATGCAGGATGTCAGAGCAGCCGCGTGGCGCAGGATGTCTGAGCAGCCGCGTGGTGCAGGATGTCAGAGCAGCCGCGTGGCGCAGGATGTCAGAGCAGCCGCGTGGCGCAGGATGTCAGGGCAGCCGCATGGTGCAGGGTGTCAGAGCAGCCGCGTGGCGCAGGATGTCAGAGCAGCCGCGTGATGCAGGATGTCAGAGCAGCCGCGTGGCGCAGGATGTCAGAGCAGCCGCGTGGCGCAGGATGTCAGGGCAGCCGCGTGGCGCAGGATGTCTGAGCAGCTGCGTGGTGCAGGATGTCAGGGCAGCCGCGTGGCGCAGGATGTCAGAGCAGCCGCGTGGTGCAGGATGTCTGAGCAGCCGCGTGGCGCAGGATGTCAGGGCAGCCGCGTGGTGCAGGATGTCAGAGCAGCCGCGTGGTGCAGGATGTCAGAGCAGCCGCGTGGTGCAGGATGTCTGAGCAGCCGCGTGGCGCAGGATGTCAGGGCAGCCGCGTGGCGCAGGATGTCAGAGCAGCCATGTGGCGCAGGATGTCTGAGCAGCCGCGTGGCGCAGGATGTCAGAGCAGCCGCGTGGTGCAGGATGTCAGGGCAGCCGCGTGGTGCAGGATGTCAGAGCAGCCGCGTGGTGCAGGATGTCAGGGCAGCCGCCTGGCTCAGGATGTCAGAGCAGCCGCGTGGTGCAGGATGTCAGGGCAGCCGCGTGGTGCAGGATGTCAGGGCAGTCGCGTGGTGCAGGATGTCAGAGCAGCCGCGTGGCGCAGGATGTCAGAGCAGCCGCCTGGCTCAGGATGTCAGAGCAGCCGCGTGGTGCAGGATGTCAGGGCAGCCGCGTGGCGCAGGATGTCAGAGCAGTCGCGTGGTGCAGGATGTCAGAGCAGCCGCGTGGTGCAGGATGTCAGAGCAGCCGCGTGGTGCAGGATGTCAGAGCAGCCGCGTGGTGCAGGATGTCAGAGCAGCCGCCTGGCTCAGGATGTCAGAGCAGCCGCGTGGTGCAGGATGTCAGGGCAGCCGCGTGGTGCAGGATGTCAGGGCAGCCGCGTGGCGCAGGATGTCAGGGCAGCCGCGTGGTGCAGGATGTCAGGGCAGTCGCGTGGCGCAGGATGTCAGGGCAGCCGCGTGGTGCAGGATATCTGAGCAGCCGCGTGGTGCAGGATGTCAGGGCAGCCGCGTGGTGCAGGATGTCAGGGCAGCCGCGTGGCGCAGGATGTCAGGGCAGCCGCGTGGCGCAGGATGTCAGGGCAGTCGCGTGCTGCAGGATGTCAGGGCAGCCGCGTGGTGCAGGATGTCAGAGCAGCCGCGTGGCGCAGGATGTCAGGGCAGCCGCGTGGCGCAGGATGTCAGGGCAGCCGCGTGATGCAGGATGTCAGGGCAGCCGCGTGGTGCAGGATGTCAGAGCAGTCGCGTGGTGCAGGATATCTGAGCAGCCGTGTGGTGCAGGATGTCAGGGCAGCCGTGTGGCTCAGGATGTCAGAGCAGCCGCGTGGTGCAGGATGTCAGAGCAGCCGCGTGGTGCAGGATATCTGAGCAGCCGCGTGATGCAGGATGTCAGAGCAGCCGCGTGGTGCAGGATGTCAGAGCAGCCGTGTGGTGCAGGATGTCAGAGCAGCCGCGTGGTGCAGGATGTCAGAGCAGCCGTGTGATGCAGGATGTCAGGGCAGCCGTGTGGCGCAGGATGTCAGAGCAGCCGCGTGGTGCAGGATGTCAGAGCAGCCGCGTGGTGCAGGATGTCAGAGCAGCCGCGTGGTGCAGGATGTCAGAGCAGCCGCGTGGTGCAGGATGTCAGAGCAGCCGTGTGGTGCAGGATGTCAGAGCAGCCGCGTGATGCAGGATGTCAGAGCAGCCGTGTGATGCAGGATGTCAGAGCAGCCGTGTGGTGCAGGATGTCAGAGCAGCCGCGTGGTGCAGGATGTCAGTGTAGCCGCGTGGTGCAGGATATCTGAGCAGCCGTGTGGTGCAGGATGTCAGAGCAGCCGTGTGGTGCAGGATGTCAGGGCAGCCGCGTGGTGCAGGATGTCAGGGCAGCCGTGTGATGCAGGATGTCAGAGCAGCCGTGTGGTGCAGGATGTCAGAGCAGCCGCGTGGTGCAGGATGTCAGAGCAGTCGCGTGGTGCAGGATGTCAGGGCAGCCGCGTGGTGCAGGATGTCAGGGCAGCCGCGTGGTGCAGGATGTCAGGGCAGCCGCGTGGTTCAGGATGTCAGAGCAGTCGCGTGGTGCAGGATGTCAGGGCAGCCGTGTGGTGCAGGATGTCAGGGCAGCCGCGTGGTGCAGGATGTCAGGGCAGCCGCGTGGTGCAGGATGTCAGAGCAGCCGCGTGGTGCAGGATGTCAGGGCAGCCGCGTGGTGCAGGATGTCAGGGCAGCCGCGTGGTGCAGGATGTCAGGGCAGCCGCGTGGTGCAGGATGTCAGGGCAGTTGCGTGGTGCAGGATGTCAGGGCAGCCGTGTGATGCAGGATGTCAGAGCAGCCGTGTGGTGCAGGATGTCAGGGCAGCCGTGTGGCGCAGGATGTCAGGGCAGTTGCGTGGTGCAGGATGTCAGGGCAGCCGTGTGATGCAGGATGTCAGAGCAGCCGCGTGGTGCAGGATGTCAGGGCAGCCGTGTGGTGCAGGATGTCAGGGCAGCCGCGTGGTGCAGGATATCTGAGCAGCCGTGTGATGCAGGATGTCAGGGCAGCCGCGTGGTGCAGGATGTCAGGGCAGCCGCGTGGTGCAGGATGTCAGGGCAGCCGCGTGGTGCAGGATGTCAGAGCAGTCGCGTGGTGCAGGATGTCAGAGCAGCCGCGTGGTGCAGGATGTCAGAGCAGCCGCGTGGCGCAGGATGTCAGGGCAGCCGCGTGGCGCAGGATGTCAGAGCAGCCGCGTGGCGCAGGATGTCAGAGCAGCCGCGTGATGCAGGATGTCAGAGCAGTCGCGTGGTGCAGGATGTCAGGGCAGCCGCGTGGTGCAGGATGTCAGGGCAGCCGCGTGGTGCAGGATGTCAGAGCAGTCGCGTGGTGCAGGATGTCAGAGCAGCCGCGTGGTGCAGGATGTCAGAGCAGCCGCGTGGCGCAGGATGTCAGGGCAGCCGCGTGGCGCAGGATGTCAGAGCAGCCGCGTGGCGCAGGATGTCAGAGCAGCCGCGTGATGCAGGATGTCAGAGCAGTCGCGTGGTGCAGGATATCTGAGCAGCCGCGTGGTGCAGGATGTCAGGGCAGTCGCGTGGTGCAGGATGTCAGGGCAGCCGCGTGGCGCAGGATGTCAGAGCAGCCGCGTGGCGCAGGATGTCAGAGCAGCCGCGTGATGCAGGATGTCAGAGCAGTCGCGTGGTGCAGGATGTCAGGGCAGTCGCGTGGTGCAGGATGTCAGGGCAGCCGCGTGGTGCAGGATGTCAGAGCAGCCGCGTGGCGCAGGATGTCAGAGCAGCCGCGTGATGCAGGATGTCAGAGCAGTCGCGTGGTGCAGGATGT
Source organism: Prionace glauca (assembly GCA_037974335.1). Taxonomy (NCBI): domain Eukaryota; kingdom Metazoa; phylum Chordata; class Chondrichthyes; order Carcharhiniformes; family Carcharhinidae; genus Prionace; species Prionace glauca. Next base: position 12,947,183 of record CM075725.1, read on the forward strand.
CAGAGCAGTCGCGTGGTGCAGGATGTCAGGGCAGCCGCGTGGTGCAGGATGTCAGAGCAGTCGCGTGGTGCAGGATATCAGAGCAGTCGCGTGGTGCAGGATGTCAGGGGAGCCGCGTGGCGCAGGATGTCAGAGCAGCCGCGTGATGCAGGATGTCAGAGCAGTCGCGTGGTGCAGGATGTCAGAGCAGTCGCGTGGTGCAGGATGTCAGAGCAGTCGCGTGGTGCAGGATGCCAGAGCAGTCGCGTGGTGCAGGATGCCAGGGCAGCCGTGAGTGAGGATTGGATCTGCCTCACCAATATTAAAGTAACCACAGTCCATTCCTCAATCACATAATCTGTTGCTGACCCTTCCCCCGAGCCCCATTCCCCCCTCCAAATTTGCTTCTCATGGAACAGAAATTAAACTCTTGCTGACCAAAGTATCGGACAGATTTGAGTTTGATCTTCAGCAGGGTTAGCTGAAGCAATATTTTAGCAGCAGAATTTTGCATTCTTCATTTTCTGCTATAAAAGAACCAGTCATTATTAAAACATTCAATATTATGGAACATGTATCATCCAATTTGCCATGAGCCTTATTATTATTAATGGCAGGGGGGACAAGCCAGTGTTTCACAATTTATTTTCTGTGACTTAAAGCCTTTCTCTTGCTGTTTCACACTCATTGTCAACTATGGCTTCTGTTATATAAATTGCAGTTGTGCTGTTGAGAATTTTGCAATGGCCTGCGAATTGCTAATTAAACATCAGGGGCTTGGTTTAATAAAGCTGAAGTTAAACATGTGCATGTGGTATTGGAATGGAAGCTGGGGTGGGCGTTGACACAGCAACCTCCACAATAACTCTGTTTATCCTGAAGACAAAAGCTGCAGTATTCCTTTCAACGTCTACTCACCTGTTTCTCCTTTAAACTTAAAATCAGTGCTAACTTTATATTTTAATTGGTCGCATAAATTTCTGTAATAATGGCTACCTTTATTTTTAGCAATTAAGATACAGGTAGACATTCAAATGTGGAGCAAAGTCGGTGAATGTCAGGTTTAAGGACTTCATGGATGCTGTCATTTCAAGGCAGCTGAACTGCTGATCCTTGTGGTCTAAGATCACAATGAAAAATAACCATTTGGGAATGACATCATTGGACCATCAGTGCCTTAGGAACCGTATCCCACCAGCATTCAGTACTTTCAGAGAAGAGAAATTCCTCCTGTCTGAAGATTTTACTCAAGGAAATGTAAATGGCAATTAATGATGTCCTTCTGATTGCTGGTTCCTTCTCAGATTACAGCAGAGGCAGTATATAGGCAGTGATTTGCAGGAAACAGGCTCCATCACTTCAGCAATTAGTTTATGGTTTATAGTCTATTCCTGTTAAATTACTCATTATTTGCTTGAGAAAGATGCAATACGTAGTTCAAATTAATATTAAAAGTAAAGCGCAACAGAAGGAATTCTTTCCTCAAAGTCATACGGTATCCTAATTCAAACATAGACCACTTCCTGTATTGTTGTTAGGTCAAATTCATGGAACTCTCTGTCTAACAGCACTGTGGGAACACATCGCCACACAGTTCATGTGGTGGGTCCACTACCTCTGGAGCAGTAAGCATGGATTCTGAACTAATGGTTATCAGTGACACCAATAAACTAAAAAGCTCATATTAATAGATAATTCAAGCTTGGTAACTGAGTTAAGAGGAATCGACTGTGTTGCTGTAGGCTCTGACTAGTTATTTGTATAATACTGCAGTGCAGGAAGTTGCAAAGCAAAGGAATATGCAACTTTGACAGTTTCTTCATCTTAGTCAACATTAAGAGTTGCTCACTTTGAGAAAAAGTGGGAAGTCAGTGTAGTGATAATGTCACTGGATAGTAATTCAGACATCCAGGTTAGTGCTCTCGAATCATGAGTGATGGAATTTGCATTCAACTAATAGATTTGGATTTTTTTAAATTAATTTACAGGATGTGAGCATTGCTGGCTAGGCCAGCATTTATTGCCCCTCCCTAAATAATATAAAGCTAATGTCAGCAATGGGAGCCTTGAAATTATCCACTGGCTCATCAGTATCCCTTAGGGAAGGAAATGTGCCTCTTTACCTGTGACACCAGACCTACAGCAATGTGGCTGACTCTTCACTATCCTCTGAAACAGTCAAACCACTCCTTTCAAGGGCAATTAGGAAGCAGAAACGCATGTTGGCTTTCCTGGAAATGCCTACACCACATACAAAAATAAAAAAACTGCTAAGACTTCACAGCATGATGCCTCTTTCATATTCTTTGATGCATCGGTTTATGGATCTCTACAGTTTAGAATGTCAGGTTTCCAAATGAATTCTGTCCAATTCTTAACTCCATTTCAAAATATCAACAGAAGTTAAGCTCATATAACCCTTTTAAATTGATTATCCTCTGACTACTGTGTCTTAGTGAGAGTACACTCTCTGTTTGGATGTGCCAGCTCCTTGCATGATGTAAGAGCTTGGGTTTGTACCTGTGACCTTCCCACACAGTGGCTCCCAATCTGAATTAACCTTTTGGGAGAGGCAGTGAGTGTGAAAAGAAAAACAGAATTCCACAGCAGCACTGGCACAACCAGGCCGTGTCTGCCTCACTCTCAAAGAGAAGATACTGTAAAAGGATGAAAGGAAGGTAAATTGTTTGATAGTTAGATCATTCCTGTATATTTGCATGGATCATACTGTTTTTAAGTTAATAAAATTTGTTAGATCTGAGTCACCTGCACACGTATTATTTAAAGGAGTTTCTTTTCATAGATTGATTCCATTGAGAATTTCAACCTTTCCAATTCTCCATCTGGTGATGAGGTGAAATCACAGGTATATTCTCGCTCTCGATCGCCATCAACAGCAAGTGACGTTGAACCTGTGGAGGTGAGTGCATGGCAGCCTTTGGGCTATTTCCTTCTTCTAAGAAAAAAAGGAAAGTATATCTCTGCTACATTGTACATCTCTCTTTTCTCCCTGATGACAAACTATTTGCAGCTGAGAACGGAAAAGCAAGGAGCCCAATCCCAGTCCTTAGCCACAGCCCTTCACAATCTACGGTGGTACTGTTGGGTGGCATGGTGGCACAGTGGTTAGTACTACTGCCTCACAGCGCCAGGGACCTGGGTTCAGTTCTCCGGGTTTGGAGTCTGCATGTTCTCACCGTGTCTGCGTGGATTTCCTCCAGGTGCTCCGATTTCCTCCCACAGTCTGAAAGGCACGCTGGTTAGGTGCATTGGCCATGCTAAATTCTCCATCAGTGCACCCAAACAGGTGCCAGAGTGTAGCAACTAGGGGATTTTCATGGTAACTTCACTTGCAGTGTTGTAAGCCTCCTTGTGACACTAATAAACTTTAAAAGCTTGCAGTTACTGCCTCAGGAACAAAAATCCTGTGTCTTTGTTTCTCTTCCCACTGTTAAATATTGACTCTAATCTCTCTTCACAGATCCTGTCAGATCTGTTGAGATGCTCCAACATTTTCTTTTTTTGTGTGTCTGGAATAGTAGATGTAGTTTTGGTCTCCATATTTAAGAATAGAACTTGCATTGCTGCACCACTGGTTCATTAGATTTGTCATTGGGATGGTAGGGTTGTCCTATGATGAGAAGTCTATATTCTTTGAAATTTAGAAAAATGAAACATAAAAGACATAATATACCGAGGAGACCTGAGAAGATAAATACAGGTTGTCACGCCTGGCTGGGGAATCTAGAACACAGGGACAATTATTTCTTCATTCAAAAGGTTGTGTGAATATTTGGAATTCTGTACCCCAGAGAGTTGTGGATGCCCTTTGTTGAATGTATTTAATCATATAATCTCTACAGTGCTGGAAGAGGCCATTTGGCCCATCCAGTCTGCACTGACTCTCCGACAGAGCATCTTACCCAGGTCTATCCCCCTGCCCTATCCCCTTAACTGAATGAATTTACCAGGACCAATCCCCCAAATCCACGTATCTTTGGATGCTAAGAGTCAATTTAACATAGCCAATCCACCTAACCGGCACATCTTTGGACAATGGGAGGAAACCGAAGCATTCAGAGGAAACCCATGCAAGACACAGGGAGAATGTGCAAACACCACATAGACAGTAACTCAGGGCCAGAATTGAACCTAGATCCATGGTGCTGTAAGGATCAGTGCTAAGCAGTGTGCCACGGTGCAGTTGGTTAAGATGGTCAGATTTTTGGTGGGAACCGAGGGATAATGAGGATGGGTGGAAGGTGAAGTTGAGGTAGAAGATCAGCCCAGATCTCTGAATTTGCAGAGCAGATTCTAGGGCTCTTAATTCTTGTGTTCTTCTGGGCTAATGTTACAGGATGTATATTTTATCTTTGAATTCGTTTTATTCAATGTAAATATCTGCCAGTTTTAAACTAAATATGTCTAAATCTAAGGAATTCAGTGGGAACTTATTCCCTACCCTTAGTCCCAACGGAGGTGGATGATTGACTGTGGTTTATGGATACTTAAAACAGATTATACCATTTAAGGCTAGTATATTTAAAGTTAATCTCTTTAAGAGGAGCAGGCAGTTGAAGAAGAATATTTTGCCAGTTGTGAGGATATTTCCAGTATGATGATGGTGCTGTGATTTCCTTTTATTCTGTCATAGCCAATCATGCCAGTGATTAAAGCTAATCACCTCTGTTTGAACCTTATTAGGGAACTGACCACCCTCAACGTACAGTCCTGACACCAACTATCAGGTCGTCCTATAGCGGTTCCAGTGTCTCAAACCCAAAGGTAAAACCCTTCACAACTTGGTCTCTTAAAAATTCAGATTTGATCTCCTTTGCAAATTTTATGTGTGTTCTCCTCTTCCTGCACCACTCTCCCACCTTAACCCCTGCCACTGGAGACTGATCTTTCTTTCTGGCTTGTAGGTAAAAAAGGTAGAAGCCAACCAACTGCCCTGGTGTAATTCAATTGGGGATTTTGCAGTTCTTGGCATTTTTCTCCAATTAATGCTCCTGTAATCTCATCTGCAGAGCAGAAAGATGCACAAACTTTTTGCATTGAAACGAAAGATTACAGCATGAAAGCTTAATACATTTTTATGCAATTCACCTGTTTAATTAAATGAGCTTGTGCCTCCTTTCAAGTTACAAAGAAGCAAATTGCTTGCAACTTCATTCTACAGTCACTAACCTTCACTCAAGGTGATTTTCAGGGAGACTGTTTTTAGATCTAGTGATCTATATTTAAAGGAATGTTTGGTAAGAGCAAAGGATCAGATTATTTCACTGTGAGAACATGCGTTAACTCTTCCAATATAAGAAATGAGCATTAAATGCTGTTCAGAGTTTAATAGTTTTCTATTTCAATAGAAAATTCTCCCGTGACCTGTGCCACGGGAGAATGAGGGCAGGAATGGAACAAGGTGGAGGCTAAATGCATGGCTGAGGGACTGGAGCAGAGGGCAGGGATTTCGGTTCCTAGATCATTGGGACCTCTTTAGGGGCAGGCGTGACCTGTACAGTAAAGACGGGTGGCACTTGAATCCCAGGGGGACTAATATCTTGGTGGGAAGACTGGCTAAGGCTACCGGGGGGACTTTAAACTAGAAAGGATGGGGGGAGGGAATTGTGATGGGGAGACTGGGACCGAGGAGGTTAGCTTCCAGGTAGGGAAAGACTGCAGGCAGTATGGGAGGGAGGTTAGACAGGGGGTGGAGAAGGGAAATGCCCAGACTGAGGGGCTGAAGTGTATCTATTTTAACGCCAGGATTGTAGTAAATAAGGTAGATGAGCTTAGGGCATGGATTGCTGCTTGGGAATGTGATGTGGTGGCCATTACGGAGACTTGGATGTCTCAGGGACAGGACTGGGTACTTCAGGTGCCAGGATTCAGATGCTTCAGGAAGGACAGGGAGGGAGGCAAACGAGGTGGTGGAGTGGCACTGTTGATCAGGGACAGTGTCATGGCTGCAGAGAAGGAGGATGCCGTGAAGGGACTATGTACAGAGTCTCTGTGGGTGGAAGTTAGGAACAGCAAAGAGTCGATAACTTTGCTGGGTGTATTCTATAGGCCGCCCAATAGTGACAGGGAAGCTGAGGTGCAGATAGGGAAACAGATTCTAGAGAGATGTAGTAATAACAGAGTTGTCGTGATGGGAGACTTCATTTCCCAAACATCGATTGGAATATCCCAAGGGTAAGGGGTTTGGATGGGGAGGAGTTTGTTAGGTGTGTTCAGGAAGGTTTCCTGACACAGTACGTGGATAAGCCTACGAGAGGAGAGGCTGTAGTTGACCTGGTACTGGCGAATGAACCAGGACAGGTGACGGATCTCTCGGTAGGAGAGCATCTTGGGAATGGTGACCATAATTCTATCTTCTTCACAATTGCATTGGAACGAGATAGGATCAGGCAGGCTAGGAAGGTGTTCGTCTGGAGTAAGGGTAAATACGAAGACATCAGGAAGATAATTGGACAAATAAATTGGAAGGAGGCGTTCTTAGGGAAAAGTACCGAAGGAAGGTGGCGGATATTCAAGGAATGTTTGTCTGGAGTTCTGCACGACAACGTTCTGATGAGACAAGGGGGTTTTGGTAGGTCACGGGAACCATGGTGCACGAAGGTTGTGGTGAACCTAGTCAGGAGGAAAAGGAAGGTGTACAAAAGGTTCAGGGAGTTAGGAGATGGTAAGGATCTTGAGGAGTATAAGGATTGTAGAAAGGAGCTTAAAAGGGAAATTAGGAGAGCCAGAAGGGGTCATGAGAAGGCCTTGGCGGGTAAGATTAAGGAGAATCCTTATATAAATATGGAGAGGCCTTCTATAAATATGTGAAAGGTAAAAGGATGAGAAGAGAAGGGATAGGACCTATAAAAGGTAAAGGGGGAAAGGTCTGTGTGGAACCAGAAGAAATGGCAGAGGTGCTTAATGAGTACTTTGCCTCAGTATTCACGGTGGAAACTGATGTGGGAGATTTTGTTACAGATTTGCAGCAGATGGAAAAGATTGAGTATGTGGATATTAAGGAAGAGGATGTGTTCGAACTTTTGAATTCTATCAAGATAGATAAGTCGCCAGGACCAGATGGGATGTACCCCAGGTTACTGTGGGAGGTGAGGGAGGTGATTGCAGAGCCCCTGGCGATGATCTTTGCGTCGTCAATGGAGACAGGAGAGGTTCCGGAAGATTGGAGGATTGCAGATGTGGTTCCTATTTTCAAGAAAGGGAACAGAGATAGCCCGGGAAATTACCGACTGGTGAGTCTGACCTCAGTGGTTGGTAAGCTGATGGAGAGGCTTCTGAGGGACAAGATTTACGAGCATTTGGAGAGGTTTGGCATGATCAGAAATAGTCAGCATGGTTTTGTCAAGGGCAGGTCGTGCCTTACGAGCCTAGTTGAGTTCTTCGAAAATGTGACTGAACACATTGACGAAGGAAGTGCAGTGGATGTGGTGTACATGGACTTCAGCAAGGCGTTTGATAAGGTCCCCCATGCAAGACTTCTTGAGAAGGTGAGCGGGCTTGGGGTCCAAGGGCCTTTGGCCTTGTGGATCCAGAACTGGCTTGCCTGCAGAAGGCAGAGAGTGGTTGTAGATGGGTTTTTTTCTGCATGGAGATCACCAGTGGAGTGCCCCAGGGATCTGTTCTAGGACCCTTGCTGTTTGTCATTTTCATAAATGACCTAGATGAGGAAGTGGAGGGATGGGTTAGTAAGTTCACCAATGACACGAAGGTCGGTGGTGTTGTGGATGGTCTGGAAGGATGTCAGAAGTTGCAGCAGGACATAAGTAGGATGCAGGACTGGGCGGAGAAGTGGCAGATGGACTTCAATGCGGATAAATGTGTAGTGGTCCATTTTGGCAGGACCAATGGGATGAAAAGTACACTATCAAGTAGTCTTAGTAGTGTTGAAGAGCAGAAGGATCTTGGGGTCTGGTTCCACAGGACTCTTAAATCGGCCTCGCAGGTGGAGGATGTGGTCAAGAAGGCGTATGGTGTACTGGCCTTCATTAATCGAGGGATTGAGTTTAGGAGTCGGGAGGTAATGCTGCAACTTTATAAGACCCTTGTCAGGCCTCACTTGGAGTACTGTGCGCAGTTCTGGTCGCCTCACTATAGGAAGGACGTAGAAGCTATTGAGAGGGTGCAGAGGAGATCTACAAGGATGTTGCCTGGATTGGGAGGTATGCCTTATGAAGATAGGTTGAGGGAGCTGGGACTCTTTTCCCTGGAGAGACGAAGGTTGAGAGGCGACCTGATAGAGGTTTATAAAATGTTGAGAGGAATAGATAGGGTGGACTCTCAGAGGCTATTTCCCCAGGTTGAAATGGTTGCTACGAGTGGACACAGATTTAAGGTGCGGGGAGGCAAGTACAGAAGTGATGTTAGGGGTAAGTTTTTCACTCAGAGGGTGGTGAGTGAATGGAATCGGCTGCCGTCAGTGGTGGTGAAGGCGAACTCGCTGGGGTCTTTTAAAAGACTTTTGGATGAGTATGTGGGATTGGGGGTCATAGATAGGTCTATGGATTGGTAAGTGTTGATGTGATCGGCGCAACTTGTGGGCCAAAGGGCCTGTTTGTGCTGTAGTGTTCTATGTTCTATGTTTTTTCTTTTATAGCCCAAAGCTCATCAGTTTGTCGTGAAGTCCTTTAATACACCAACAAAGTGCAATCAGTGCACATCTCTGATGGTTGGATTAGTGCGTCAAGGCTGCACTTGTGAAGGTGAGAATTATCAATTAGTACTACCTAACGGGTAGTCATTTCAAATGTGAATTACTTTGGGGTTTCAACATAATTCGAACTATTTTCGTTTAATATTGGCAAGGGATTCTTTCTTAAATCCCTTAAACTTATTGATAAGTAAGTTATACATTTCTCACTGCTTGTATTGAATGATTTGGAATTTGGCCACCGTATGGGGGGGAATGCACCTCTGGTTTCTTGTGCATTTGCCAATCCTTTCATCCTATCATTGGTGGCCATGACTTCAGTCAGATGGGCTCTGAACTCTGTTATTCTCTCCATTAGTCTCTACACTTTTCCCTCCTCTTTTAAGACTGTCTTTGAAGCCAAGCTTTTGGACAACCTTCCTAACACACATCCAGACCATAAACACACTGAAGCAGAAGTGGCTTGGCACCCTTTAGCTTGGTGTCAGTTATGTTCCTGTGAAGCATCCTGGAGCATATTATGTTAAAGTTGTTATTTGAATGTTAGTTGACCAGTATAAACAGTGGGCTGCATTAACCATTGACTAATTAAGTGCTGGAGATTGCTGCTCTTGTATTACAATCTCCTGGAGGAGTGCAGTGATGAAGGATAATTCATTAACGAATTCTTCAGAGAGTTTGAAGCTCTCTGAAGCTTCAGAAAAATAGCATTATCCTCACCCTGTTGTACTTAAAAATGGTTTGAATCTTTCCTGGCAAATGTCTCTGTCATGTTAAGGTACATGGAGCGTGAACTGAATTCAAAATCAGTGTAAGGAGACATGCTTGATATAATATGGATTACTCTGTCTTCTGATGTCCCGTGGCTTCACTTTCTGTTTTAATTTTATGTTTTCTGTTTCCTTCACTTCCCAGCTGGCAGTGCTAGGATATTAATCGCTACTGTTATTAGCATATCATCTGTTGAATTATCCCATATTATTTGTGGTGCTGAACACTGTTCATGTTGTAACAATTTGTCTCTTCCTCCCCTGCTTTTCAGGCTTCCCTCTGCCCAAGCCTACACTAGGCCACCTGCCCTTCTCCTGGAAACCATGTCCAGATCCACCACTATCCAACCACCAAACCCAATCGCTTCTCTCCTCGCACATACATCCTTCCATACATCAAGCTTGTGGCGCTTTCCAAGAATACATTGAGCGATTTGTTACGTGTTTAGTGGCATCGTTAATTGTGTTGCCAAGCCACTTCTGCTTCAGTGTGTTCATGGTCTGGATGTGTGTTAAATGGGTACTGTTTATGGTGCGGATCATCTATTGAAGTAATGTCGTGGCATAAATGGATCAAGCAGCAGTTCAAGGAAGCAGCTGACCACCACCTTCTTTAGGGCAGTTAGGGATGGACAATATATTCTGGCCTGGCCAATGCCTTGCACACCCTATGAAGGAATATTAAAGAACAGTCCAGAAACTGGCACCAGATTGACTATGCTGCAGGGATGTCCACATCACCCATACCATGACCCATACTGACAACTGCTTATCAATCTGCTTATCTGCTTCGCCATCTCCAGACTGGCGTCCAAACAATGTAGACAACAGAAGCAATGCTGTGATAAAATTAAAATCATAGGAGTTAAAGATCCCTCCAAAGTAGCCTTTCTCAGTTAGTGTCTCACTGCCAATCTCTCAACCTTCAGCCAACAGCAAATACAATGTGCCCATTGTACTTGGCCACCATAAAGTCCACCATGGCAAGTTCCTGCAAAGGAGTCCTTGGCCTCTCTGCTAGGAAATATCATGACTGGCTTGACAGAATCAAGGGAGAGGTACTGGACTTAATCGTATTTAAATGCAAAGCTGTCGCAGACTGGAAACTTCACCACACCTCGTGGGGAAAACAGCAGTCCTTCAGAAATCTGGAAGCAATGTTACAGCTTAAAGCCTACAACATGAAAAGTAATGAGCAAAACAAGTGTCAGAGATCCAACTAATAGTGGAGAGCTGTAACATGCATAGTTTCTTGGACACTATCATACTTATCTGTGGCCCAAGCTTTCATGAGCTCACTCAACCATGAGCCAAGTTGAAATCTCCAACATAGAAACTAGAAACAGGAGGACGCCATTCTGTTCTTACAGCCTACTCCGCCATTCAATTTGATCATTGAATTCAATAACCTGATCTGCCCTTTCTCCCATATCTCTTGATCCCTTTAGGACCCAGAGCCATATCTAATTTCTGCTTGAAATCAGACAATGTTTTGGCCTCAATTGCGTTCTATGGTAATGAATTGGACTGCAACAATTCAAGAAGGCAGCTCACCACCATCTTCTCAAGGGCAACTAGAGGTGATCAATAAATGCTGCCCAGCCAGCAACTGTCCCACGAATGAATAAAAAAAATTCCACTCCTAGTTCTGGACTCCCCCACCATTGGGAACATTCTTTCTGAATCTATCCTATCTAACCTTCTCACTCTTCTCACTCCAGTGAATATAATCCTAACCAATTTAGTCTCTTATATAACAGACCTGCATCCCAGGAATTAACCTGGTAAACCCTCAGTCTATTCCCTCATTGCAAGGACATCCTTCCTCGGATAAGGACGCCTAAACTGCACACAGTACTCCACTGTGGCCTCACTAATGCCCTATACAGTTTCAGTACAACATCCTGATCCCTATACTCAAATCCTCTTACTATGAAGGCCAACATACCATTTGCCTGCTGTACCTGTGCACTTCCTTTCAGTAACTGAAACTAAGATCAAGATTTACTGGGCAGCAGTGATCCCCGCATACCAATATGCTTCAACTACATATGGGTGCAGGTGAGTGAATAAGTACCCTGAAACTGGGAGCGAGTCTTTTTTTCTTTATACCTCAACATTTTATTGAAATTCATGTTTAATGTTGCCAAACCTTATCTTTCCAAAATATGCTCACCAACCCCTTGGGTAAGAAGAAAGATGAAATGTGCTCCTGGCATGAAAAGGTTGTACAAATCTGGTCTAGATAGTAATCAATGTACTTCAAGCAGAGAGTAAGTTTCAGTGGATTTTTTTTAGGCTTGACAAAGATTTGTAGTGGTGTTTCCCAGCGGACCCTTGCTTTTCCTGATATACGTTAATGATCAAGATCTTGATGTGCAGGAGACAGTTTCAAAGTTCAAGGATGGCTTAAAACTGTGAAGTGGACAATATAACACCCCAAAAGGACATAGACATGTTGGTGGAGTGGGCAGATAGATGGCAGATGAAGTTCAATGTGGAGAAATGTGATGTGATGCATTTTGGTAGGAAGAACATGGAGAGACAATATAAAATAAAAGGTAAAATTCTCAAGGATGCAGGAGTAGAGAGACCTAGGTGTATATGTGCGTAAATCAGGGAGATAGTGACACAATGGTACACAGGGAACTTGGGGAAATAAACAGTGTTGTCTTGAGGAGTGTACATATAACAGAGAAGGAGGTGCTGGAAGTCTTCAAGCGCATTAAGATAGATAAATCCCCAGGACCTGTTGGAGTGTATCCCAGGACATTGTGGAAAGCTAGGGAGGAAATTGCGGATCCCCCAGCAGAGATATTTGAATCATCGATAGTCACAGGTGAGGTGCCTGAAGATTGGAGGTTGGCAAATGTTATGCCTTTGTTTAAAAAAGGCTGCAAGGAAAAGCCTGGGAACTACAGGCCAGTGAGCCTCACATCTGTAGTGGGTAAGTTGTTGGAAGGTATTTTGAGAGACAGAATCTACAAGTATTTAGAGATGCAAGGACTGATTAGGGACAGCCAGCTTGGCTTTGTGAGTGAAAAATCATGTCTCACAAATTTCATTGAGTTTTTTCAAGGGGTAACCAAGAAGGTAGATGAGGGCAATGCAGTTGATGTTGTCTACATGGACATTAGCAAGGCCTTTGACAAGATACCACACGGTAGATTGTTATATAAGGTTAAATCTCATGGGATCCAGGGTGAGGTAGCTAAATGGATACAAAATTCGCTTCTTGACAGAAGCCAGAGGGTGGTCGTAGAGGGTTGTTTTTCAAACTGAGGCCTGTCACCAGTGGTTGTGCCTCAGGGATCAGTGCTGGGTCCACTGTTAGTTATCAATTATATTGATGATTTGGATGAGAATATAGGAGGCCTGGTTAGTAAGTTTGCAGATGACACCAAGATTGGTGGCATGGTAGACAGCGAAGGAGATTATCTCGGATTGCAGCGGGATCTTGATCAGTTGGGCCAGTGGGCTGACAAATGGTAGATAGAGTTTAATTTAGATAAATGCAAGGTGATGCATGTTGGTAGATTGAACCAGGGCAGGACTTGCTTAGTTAATGATAGGGCATTTAGGAGAGTTACAGAACAAAGAGATCTAGGGGTACCGGTTCATAGCTTCTTGAAAATGAAATGACAGGTGGACAGAGTGGTGAAGAAGGCATTCAGCATGCTTGGTTTCATCGGTCAGAACATTGAATACAAGAGTTTGCACATCTTGTTGAAGTTGTACAAGGCATTGATAAGGCCACACCTGGAGTACTGTGTACAGTTGTAGTTGCCGTATTATAGAAAGAATAGTATTAAACTAGAAAGAGTGCAGAAAAGATTTATTAGGATGCTACCAGGACTTGATGGTTTGAGTTATAAGGAGAGGCTGAATAGACTGGGACTTTTTTCTCTGGAATGTAGGAGGCTGAGGAGTGATCTTATAGAGGTCTGTAAAATACTGAGGGGCATAGATCAGCTAGATAGTTAATATCTTTTCCCAAAGGTGTAGGGCAGTCTAAAACTAGAGGGCACAGGTTTAAGGTAAGAGGGGAGAGATTCAAATGTGTCCAGAGGGACAACTTTTTCACAGGGTGATGAGTGTCTGGAAGAAGCTGCTGGAGGTAATAGTAGAGGCAGATACAATTTTGTCTTTTAAAAAACATTTAGAAAGTTATATAGATAAGATGGGTATAGAGGGATATGGGCCAAATGCGGGTAATTGGGACTAGTTCGGGGTTAGCTCCACAATATGAACAAGTTAGGCTGAAGGGCCTGTTTTCATGCTGGAAACCTCTGTGACAAAATCTGGGGACCTGGGTTAAAATCCCACCAAACCAGATGGCGAAATCTGAATTCAGTAAAGAAATTCTGGAATTGGAAGTCCAGTGATGACCATTGTCAATTTGTCATTTAAAAAAAACCACCTGATTCACTAATATTCTTTTGGAAAGTGTGTGGACAAGAATATTGAAGGGGAGGATGGTAGAAGAACACTGACAGTTGTTTAGGGAGATGTTAAGGACATCTCAACTAAAGTACATTCCTGGGAGGAAGAGGAATTGCAAAAGGGTGAAAAATCATCCATGGCTTAATAAGGAAATTGAGGATAACATAAGGGCAAAAATGAGAGCATATAATAATGCAAAGATTAGTGGCAGATGGAGGATTGGGAGAACTTCAAATGCCAACAAAAGGTGACTAAATAAAATATCAAAAATCCTAAAATGGACTATGAAAGGAAGCTAGCTGAAAACATTAACACTGACACCAGAAGTTTGTATCAGTGTATAAAGAGGAAGAGATGTTGGCCCTTTAGAGGATGGAAGTAGTGGGGTAATAGTGGGAAACATGGCAGAGGCACTGAACCAATACTTTGTCTCTGTCTTCACAGGAGAAGATAATAATCCTGTCCCAAAAAGTACAGTGAAATTTGGTGAAATTACTATAACCAGGGAGAAGGTATTCAGTAAACTGAAGGGTTTAAAAGTAGATAAGTCCCCAGGAACTGATGGCCTACACCTTAGGGTATTAAAAGAGATGACAGCAGAGATTGTTGATGCATTAGTTATGATATTCCAAAATTCCTTGGATTCTGGTGAGGTCCCAGTAGGCTGAAAACATGCTAACGTGACACTCTTATTCTAGAAAAGAGAGAGGCAAGAAGTGGTAAACTATAGAGCAGTCAGCCTGACCTCTAATGGGAAAGGTGTTGGAGTCAATCATTATGGAGAAGGCGACTGAACATCTGGAAAAGCAAAACTCAATTCACCAATGTCAACATGGTTTTGTAAAGGGCAAGTCTTGTTTGATAAAGCTGCTAGACTTCTTTGAAGATGGAACCAGCAAGGTAGATAATGGGGATCCTGTGGATGTGATCTATCTGGGCTTCCATAAGGCATTTGATAAGGTACCATACAAGAGGCTGAAGGTTATATCCCAAGGGGTTGAGGGTAGTGTAGTGGCTTTGATTGAGGATTGACTGATTGATAGAAAGCAGAGGGTTGGGATAAATGGGTCCTTCTCCAGGTGGCAATCTGTATCTAGTGAGGTCCCGTAGGGTTCAGTTCTCAGACCTCAACTATTTACAATCTATATCAATGATACAGCAGGACAGAGTGTTACATAACAAAATATGCTGACGACACAAAAATAGTGGGAAAGCAAGTGATGAAGAGTTAAAAAGTTTACAAATGGATATTGACAGGCGAGGGAAATGGGCCAGAATCTGGCAAATGGAGTTTAATGAGGATAAATGCAGGTTATCCATTTTGGCCAGAAAAAAGGATAAATTACTGTTTAAGTAGGAAACAGATTCAAAAGGTATCTATCCGGGGGGATCTGGGTGTTATTGTGCATGAATCTCAGAAAGTGGCAATGGAGGTGCAGAATGTTATAAGGAAGGCAAACGGAATCTTGGCATTTATTGTAAAGGGTCTAAAATATAAAAGTAGAGAAGTGTTACAGTTGTATATGGCATTGGTGAGTTAACACTTGGAGTATCATGTTCAGTTTTGGTCACCTTTAAAGAAGGATTGGTGGTACTAGAGGCAGTTCCAGGTTTGAAGAGGCTCTTGCATGAGGAGCAGTTAACTAGCTTGGTCTTGTACTCACAGAAGAATGAGGGGAATTTGATTGAGGTATATAAAATATTCAACAGGATTGATAAAGTAAATGTTAACAACATGTTCCTACTTCTAGAACAGTCTGGGACAAGAAGTCATAGTTGTACAGTAAGATGGGGGATGTTCAAGACAGAGAGCAGCTTCAAGATGAGGAGCAGCTACTTCACACAGAGGATTGAATCTATGGAACTCTCTCCCAGAATGCAGTAGATACAGAATCAATCAATGGATTCAAGAAAGAGATTGATAAATATTTGATAAAAAGCAGGGATAAAGTTAGGATATGATGGAGATCAGCCATGATCATACAGAATGGAGTGGGCTCAAAAGATTGAATTGCCTACTCTTGATCCTAATTCTTACGTTCCTAAATTTGCCATTCTTACCTAGCCCGGCCTACATGTGACTCCAGACTCTCAGCAATGTGGTTGATTCCTAAAAGTGCCCTCTGAAATGGAAAACAGTTAGGGATGGGCAATAAATGCTGGCCCACAGCAACACCCACATCATGTGAATTAATCTTTAAAAAGCCATTAAAGATGGCAGGATTGGTGGAGAGTGCAGTTAATAAAGCATAAAATTCTGGACTTTGTTAATAGGAGCATAGAGTAGAAGAGCAAGGGGGTTATGCTGAACTTTTACAGGGCACTAGTTAGACGTCAGTTGGAGTACAGTTCTGGGTGCGACACTATCAGAAAGAAGTTGGGGGAAGATTGTAAAAGAGGTCATAGTGGTTTACAGCTTGGAAACAGGCCCTTCAGTTTATAACAGTGGTTCCAGGGATGAGAAACTTCAGTTATGAGGATAGATTGGAGAGGTTGGGACTGTTCTCCTTGGAGAGGAGATGGTTAAGAGGAGATTTAATAGAGATGTTCAAAATTGTGAGTGAGCTGGACAGCATAGAGAGGGAGAAACTGTTCCTGCTCATAAAAGATCGACAGCGCGAGAGCACAGGTTTAATGATTTACAGAAGAAGCAAATCTGATAGGAAAAACAAAATTCACACGGCAAGTGATTCAGGTCTGGAATGCACTGCCTGGAAATGTAATTATGGTTCAATCGAGACATTCAGGAGGGTATTAGATGATTACTTGAATAGAAACAATGTGCAGTGATATGGGAAAAAGGCAAGGGGATGGCAGCAAGTCACAGTGCTCTTTTGGAGAGCCGGTGCAGATACGATGGACCAAATGGTCTCATCTTTCACTGTAAAAATTCTGTGATTCTGCAGATTCATTATGTGAAAGGTTCTGAGATGAGAAAATCTGAGAAATGTAATAAGTTACTATAATTGCATGTTTTCTTTCAATTATGTGATTAAGACTTCTTGTATTGTTAAACCTCTCAATCGCTGTCATCTTGCACTTATGCTGAGATAATAAGAGACGAGATGTTACAGCCGCACTTGATGAGAAGAGGCACTTTGTGTTGGTATTTCAACTTGCACTCAATGGAAATTTGAACTCATCCGAAACTCTGCTACCCATATCTTATCTCGCACCCAACCCCATTTACCCATCACCCCTGTACTCACTGACCTATATTGACTTCTAATTAATCAATGCATTGATTTTAAAATTCTCATCCTTGTTTTCAAAACCCTGTTGCGGCTTCCTATTTGTATATTCTTCTCTGAGCCCATAGATTTACAAAATATCTACACTCCTTCAATTCTGGTCTCTTCAACATCCCTGATTTTAATCGTTCTATCGTTGATATCCTGCCGTAAGCTGCTTAAGCTCTGATTGCCTCCCTAAAATGTTGTCTACCTCTCTTTGCTCCTTTAAGTCACATGTTAGAACCTTTCTTTCTGATCAAGAATTTTGGTCACATAACCCATCAAACTTCAACTGAAAGTCCTTCCTTGAAATGCTTTGGGAGGTTTTATCACATCAAAGATTGTTATTTTTGGTCACAGGGTTGTTTCATTGATTTAAGTTGCTGCTTCATTTTCAGTGTGTGGATTCTCGTGCCACGTGACTTGCGCAGACAAAGCACCAGCCGTGTGCCCCATTCCACCTGACCAAACAAAGGGACCACTGGGGATCGACCCACAGAGAGGCATCGGCACAGCCTATGAGGGTCATGTTCGGGTAAGAGAGAAACAGCACAAAGCTATGCTTCACAGGTCCAGCTGTATGCAAGAAACCGGTAATTACTCTTCTGTCATCACTAAAAGAAGTCACATTTATGGTACTGTATTTAGAAGACATAATTTCTTGCAGCTAAATATTATTCCTTATAAACATTGAAGTTTTAATTGGGGTAAAAAGTCAGAAAACCCAAATGTATATTTCATTGGAAGACCTTACAATTTATTGAGGTACTTGTTCCGCTCTATTGTTTCAGATGTTTTCAGTTGTTGGCACAGTCACCTCTATGTAGAAATGTGTCAATCCCTAGACGGAGGTACATGATCCACATTGACATTCCGTTGCAGTAGTGTATCATTGCCAGAGGTCCCATCTGAGAGAAGAGAGAGATAATCAAACCTTTTGTGGCTGTTCAAATTGACGTTGAAGATCCTACAATACCATTTATCAGTATAACACAAGTGTGAATGCCCTTTCACTCTCACTATCTTATTAAAAAGATTAGATTCTCTTGCCCACCTTGCTATTTTTGCACAGTCTCATTGGGTCATTGCCAGCTATCAAACTATTCAGGTAACAAGAAAAATAGTGTGTAGTTCAGAGAAGGAAAGGTGAAATCGGCACTGAAACCAGCAAAATTATTTTAAACTTTTTAAACACTTCGAAGTATTGGTGATTTAAAAAGAAATTCCCCATGTGTTCTTGGCGATAAACTTTGCCTTCCTGCTTGCTCCCAGCCTAAATCCCAACCACCAGCTTTTTATCCTCATTAACGCATCTACTGATGGTTGCCAGGAACCCTCTAACCAGTTCACTGCATATTTCTGACCCACTGAATATTTCCCATCATCACAGAGTATGGAGCAATGCTTGTCAGTATCCACTTATGGTCATGCAATGGGAATTGTACAGACAGTGATCAGATTACTCAGCATCCAGAAGCAAAGCAATTCTGTCACTTTTAAGGGAAGGTGGCATAAAGCTGATGATTTTCTCCTGTAATTTATTATTTGCTTATTAGAGGGGGGCAGAGATGGTAAGGCTGCAGGAGTGGGAAGGAAGGGAGGAGAAAGTATTTGTTCAAGATGTTTCAGACACCAGGGTGTGATGTAGGTTAGTTGTACAACTGATCTTTCTATGCCCTTCATATAATCCATCCAAGCACTTTAAATGCCCTTGTATCCTTCTTTCTATCTTTCAAAATATTGCCTCAAAACTTTTCATCTTTAACTCATCAGAACAGTTTACAAGAATACCAGTTGTAAAGGAAACAACAATTTATACTGCAAGAGAAAAGAGTTGGTTGGCAAGTGGGCTGTGATTGGCCTCTACATGACTGTGCCATATCCCATGCTTTGTGCCTTTTTCAATTAAACAAGAGCTTGGGAGACCACCATTCCTCAATTCATTGTTTGTTGGAGCAGAGGAGTGAAGGAGCAGAGAGAGAGATAAGAATTTACCTGTTAAAAACCTGTTTAAATAAGTTTAAAGCACTTTGTTCCTCGTAGAACTGTTTAAAGCATTTAAAAGAATTTTTGCGGGCTTTTTGTATTTACCGCTTTAAGAATTCTGAGGGAGTGGTTAGAAGGGAGTTGTGGCCCAGCAAGCTTTAAATCAGCGCCAGGTTTAAAAAGAGGCCTGGTATAGACAGCGGGCAGCGTCAGAGCAGGCAGTGGAGTGAGAGGGAAGCAGAGTGAGCTACTAGGACTTAATATCAAAAGGGCTGGAGAGAAAAAGGGCCAGGTAAGTTCATGTGGAAATTTTCAATACTACTAAGCGAATAATGGAGGGGCGTCTGATGTGTTGTTCCTGCATGATGTGGGAGCTGGTGGACCCCAGGGTCCTTCCCAGTGACCATGTCTGCAGTAAGTACAGGTTGCTGGAGGAGCTCCAGCTCAAGGTAGATGAGCTGGCCTCGGAGCTACAGACACTGAGGCTCATCGGGGGAGAGAGGGTGCCACTGTCAATGGGGTGCAAGTGACACCCACCCCCTCTAGACTGGCTAACTCTAAGGGTCAGGAACAAGAGGGGACTGCCGAGAGGAGGAAGGGGGGTGGGGAGAGGAGGAAGGGGGGTGGGGAGAGGAGGAAGGGGGGTGGGGAGAGGAGGAAGGGGGGTGGGGAGCGGAGGCCTCAGCCTCTCAATCTGCATAACAGGTTTGAGGTTCTTGCTTCCAGTCTGGATGAGGACGAGGGAGGTGAGGTCGGTGAGCAAACTGCACACGGTACAGTGATGCAGCAGGACACAGGTAAGGAGAAGGTGAAAAGGAACGTAGTAGTGATTGGGGATAGTGGGGTGAAGGGTATCGACACTGTCCTTTGTCACAATGACAAAGTGCACAGAAGGGTGTGTTGTCTGCCTGGTGCTCGGGTCCGGGATGTTGCATCTGGGCTGCAGAGGAACCTGGAGTGGGAGGGTGAGAATCCGGTCGTTGTGGTTCATGTGGGTGCCAACGACGTAGGCAAAATGCGAACTGAGTATCTGGGGAGGGAGTATGAGAAGCTGGGAATGGAATTAAAAAGCAGAACCGACAAGGTGGTTATCTCTGGACTACTGCCTGAACCGAGTGCAGATGGGTGTAGGGTTGATAGTATTAAGGAAGTGAATGGGTGGCTCAGGGATTGGTGTGGGAGGAATGGGTTTGCATTTATGGGGCATTGGCACCAGTATTGGGGTAGGTGCGACCTGTTCAGGCGGGATGGGGTTGGTCTGAACCGTGCTGGGACCAGAGTGCTGGCGAATCGAGTAAAGAGGACTGTAGACAGGGCTTTAAACTAATGGGGGGGGGGAAGAGGGTGCGAGGGTAGGTGACATTACGGCGTCTAAAGTTAAGGAGAGGGTACAGGTAAGGGAAGAGGCCGAGGATGTCCCAATAATAGAGGGAGTAGGCGGCGTGAGTATGGTTGGTGGCGTTACGGCAAATAGGGTCCAAGTGAAGGCTGGGATGAAGGCACTTTATCTGAATGCACGAAGCATTCGGAATGAAGTGGATGAGCTGGTGGCGCAGATCGGCACAAATGGATATGATCTGGTGGCCATTACAGAGATGTGGCTGCAAGGTGACAGGGACTGGGAGCTGAATGTCCAGGGGTATCAAGTGTTTAGGAAAGATAGGCGGGAGGAAAAAGGGGGGAGGGGAGCGTAGCTCTGCTGATTAAGGACAGCATCAGGGTGGTAGCAAGGGATGATATTGGAGCCAAGGAGCAGAAAGTGGAATCGTTGTGGGTAGAGATTAGGAACAGCAAAGGGAGGAAGACGCTGGTGGGTGTCGTCTATAGGCCTCCGAATAATGATCTGGAGGTGGGGCGGGCTGTTAACGAGCAAATAAGTGCGGTGTGCAGGAATGGGACGGCCGTAGTTATGGGGGATTTCAGTCTACATATAGATTGGTCGACCCATGTTGGATGCGGTGGGCTCGAGGAATGCTGCCGGGATAGTTTCCTGGAACAGTGTGTATTGGAGCGACGAGGGAGCGAGCTTGGATCTGGTGTTATGTAACGAGGCGGGTAGAATTAGGGACCTTGCGGTGAAGGATCCTCTTGGGGAGAGCGACCATTGTATGGTGGAGTTTCTGGTGCAGATGGAGGAGGAGAAAGTGGGTTCCCGGACGCGCATCCTTTGTTTGAACAGAGGGGAATATGGTAGGATGAGAGAAGAATTGGCGAATGTGGACTGGGGGAGCGCGTTGGAAGGTAGGTCTGCTGAGGAGCAGTGGAGGATCTTTAAGGAGATCTTTCTTGGTGCTCAGCAGAAATTTATTCCGATGGTCAAAAAGAACCGTAGGAGGAGAGGTAATAAGCCGTGGATAACGAAGGAGATGAAGAAAGTGTTAAATTAAAAGCGGAGGCTTTTAGAGTAGCTAAGAGTAGTGGGCGAGAAGAGGATTGGGAGAGGTTTAAATGTCAACAAAGATTGACAAAGAAGTTGATAAAGAAGGGTAGGAGAAACTATGAAGCTGGGCTAGCGCTTAATATAAAAAAGGATAGCAAGAGTTTTTATAAATATATAAAAAGGAAGAGGCTGGCGAGGGTGAACGTTGGTCCCTTAGAGGATGAGAAAGGGGACTTAGTGGTAGGAGATGGGGATATGGCTGAGGTCTTGAATAACTTTTTTGTTTCTGTCTTCACGGAGGAGGACGTGAATAATTTGCCGGGTGTTAGAGATGGAAAGGTGGTAGGACTGGAGGGTCTTAATGACATTACTGATACTAGAGAGGCAGTGCTCGACAGACTGGAGGGGCTGATTGTGGACACGTCCCCAGGACCGGATGGAATGCATCCGAGGGTTCTGAAAGAATTGGCGGAGGTGATAGTGGATGCGTTGGTGGTTATTTTCCAGACGTCGCTGGATTCCGGGGAAGTGCCGGAAGATTGGAAAGCGGCTAATGTTACGCCGTTGTTTAAGAAGGGTGCCAGGCAAAAGGCGGGGAATTATAGGCCGGTTAGTTTAACGTCTGTTGTAGGTAAAATGTTAGAATCCGTCATCAAGGAGGAAATAGCGAGGCATCTTGAGAGAAAGTGCTTGATAGAGCAGACGCAGCACGGTTTCGTTAGAGGGAAGTCGTGTCTGACAAATTTACTGGAGTTCTATGAGGATGTGTCTAGGGCGGTGGATAGAGGAGAGCCGGTGGGTGTGGTCTTTCTTGATTTTCAGAAGGCGTTTGACAAGGTACCTCACAAGAGGGTATTGCAGAAGGTCAGGGGACATGGAGTTGGGGCTAGGCTGTTAGCATGGATAGAGGATTGGCTGTCAAATAGGAGGCAGAGAGTGGGGGTCAATGGCTGCTATTCGGATTGGCGGATGGTGATTAGTGGAGTGCCCCAGGGGTCGGTGCTGGGGCCTCAGCTATTTACCATTTATATAAATGATCTGGAGGAGGGAACCGAGTGTAGAGTGTCGAAATTTGCTGATGACACCAAGATTGGTGGAACGGCAAATTGTGCGGAGGGTGTGGAGAGTCTGCAGAAGGATCTAGATAGGCTGGGCGAATGGGCCAGGAAATGGCAAATGGAATTTAATGTTGGCAAGTGCAAGGTGGTCCACTTTGGTAGGAATAATGGTAGGAAGGGTTATTACTTATGTGGCGAAAATCTGCAGCAGGCGACGTGCAGAGGGACTTCGGGGTCCTTGTGCATGAGTTGCAAAAACCCAGCTTGCAGGTGCAGCAGGTGGTCAGGAAGGCGAATGGGATGCTAGCCTTCATAGCGAGGGGGATTGAATATAAAAGTAGGGAGGTCTTGCTGCGGTTGTATAGGGCATTGGTGAGACCGCAGCTGGAGTATTGTGTGCAGTTTTGGGCGCCGTACTTACGCAAGGATATTTTGGCCTTGGAGGGAGTGCAGAGGAGGTTCACTAGGCTGATGCCGGAGTTGAGAGGGTTCAGCTATGAGGAGAGGCTGAATAAATTAGGCTTGTACTCGTTAGAGTTTAGAAGAATGAGGGGAGAACACATTGAGACATATAAGATGATGAATGGGATGGATAGGATAGAGTTGGAGAGACTCTTCCCGCTCAGAAAGGATAGTAGGACTAGGGGGCACAGCCTCAAGGTAAAGGGGGGGGGGCGGTTTAGAACGGAGTTGAGGAGGAACTTCTTCACTCAAAGGGTGGTGAATCTCTGGAATTCTCTGCCCGTTGAAGTGGTGGAGGCTACCTCGCTAAATATTTTTAAGAAGCGGGTTGATGGATTTTTGATCAGAGAGGGGATTAAAGGTTATGGGGAGAGTGCGGGAATGTGGAACTGAGCCACGACAGATCAGCCATGATCTTATTGAATGGCGGGGCAGGCTCGAAGGGCTAGATGGCCTACTCCTTCTCCTATTTCTTATGTTCTTATGTTCCCCATGAATGACAATGCCTTGACCAATTAAAACCAACCTGTCTGTTTTGAATTTAAATAAAGGCTTGGCAGTTAACTGTTCCCTGATGCTTTCTCCATGGCAATTACTTCACCATTCCAAGCCCATTTGCTTACTACTCAGCACTCTCTTCTCTTGCAGTATAAATTGTTCCCTTTACATTTGGTATTCTTGCGAACTGTCCTGATGAGTACAAGACCAAAGCTTCAACAGCATGTCCGTTTTTTTCAGTGGTCCTCAAGTTCTGTACAACCAAACGATTATCTGTCAAAATATACAAATGTTTTCTTTTAGGTACCTAAACCTGCTGGAGTGAAGAAAGGCTGGCAGAGGGCACTAGCCGTAGTCTGCGATTTCAAATTGTTTTTGTACGAAATAGCAGAAGGAAAGGCTTCTCAGCCAAGTGTGGTGGTTAGCCAAGTTATTGACATGAGGTATGTGCAAGTAACTCTTCCTCTTGTGTGTAGTGACCTGCTGTTTTATTCTGTTCGCAGGGACCCTAGCCAATTCCCATGTAGAGGAAGTGTTTCCCTATCAGTGATACTCTGCTGATACCCATTCCTCTTTTAGCATCAGCTATTGTTCAGTTGCTAATACTTCCATCCTCTGAGTCTGAAGGCTGTGTGTTCAAGTCCCAATCCAAAGACATGAGCATAAAAATCTAGGCTGATAACTCGGGTGCAGTACTGAGGGAGCGTGGCACTGTCTGAAGTGCAGTCGTTCGAATGAGGTGTTAAACTAAGGCCCTGGAACCCTCTTAGGTGAATTTAAAATAGCATAAGGCATTTTTTCGAATAAGAGTAGTGCATTTCTCCCCAGTATCCTGACCAATATATCCCTGCTCAATCAACATCGCTAAAACAGATTAACCGATCATTATTTCCATGCTGTTTGAAGGAACTTGCTGTGCACAAATTGGTTGCAATGTCTCTTAATTACAACAGCGACTTGTGCTTCAAGGAAGCATCTTGTTGGCTGTGAAGTGCTTTGGGACATCCTGAGATTGTGAAATTCATTATACGAATGTCTTTTTAAAGACAATGTGAATATTTCTGTTAAATTAATTTGCATTTACAAATAACCAGAGCACAAATGCAGTTTGCTATCATGCCTTCTGTTTGCTGCTGGCCCTTGAAGGCAGCCTGATCATGGATTCTTCTTTGCCCTCTGACACTCAGCAGATCAGTGAGATATCGGTAAGGGCAGAATATTGTTGTTTTGTTTTCTTAAAAAAAAAAGTATTTTCTTTTTAATTTCCCCCAGGGATGAAGAGTTTTCAGTTAGCTCTGTATTAGCTTCTGATGTTATCCACGCCAATAGGAAGGATGTCCCCTGTATCTTCAGGGTAAGTGGTAGTGTCGCTATATCCTGAGGTGGGAGGGGAGGAAAGGCTTTAACAACAGCAGAGGGACAATTTTAATAAATGACAGAGGGATTACCGTGAAACCCTATCATCAGAATGTCTTGTTACTTTGGGGCTTCCCTCGTTTGATGGCTTATTTAAATAATCATTGTTTAAAGCCTTTCAAACATTGCAGCGCATTTATTAATTCTTATATTTGTTACTCTAACAATGCAGTTTCCTGTACCTTTATCAGATTATTTCTATATGTTGCTGTTACAATTGTGTACTTTTCCTCTTTTTAATGGATGCTTTCCCACTGTGTTTTCCCCACTATAACTGAACTAGAAATACATTAAGAAAAAAATATAAGAACACAGGGACCCCACATTGACCCAAGATTTGCTGGAGCATAATTCATAACTCCCTCAAGGTTCTTGGCCCAGACACTAGGCTTCTTTTAGCAGCTAGGTCCCTCTGGGCCCATTTCAATCATTTTCTTTGTTAGTTCATACTGTCTTTTACTATCCATTCCGTCCTCATTTCCCCCATTGTTTTCTCTATGCATTTCCTTTCATAGAAACATAGAACATTACAGCACAGTACAGGCCCTTCAGCCTTCAATGTTGTGCCGAGCTATGTCCAATCCCAAGATCAAGCTATCCCACTCCCTATCATTCTGGAGTGCTCCACGTGCTGATCCAATAACCGCTCGAAAGTTCCTAAAGTGTCCAACTCCAGTATCACAGCAGGCAGTCTATTCCACACCCAACCACTCTCTGAGTAAAGAATCTACCTCGGACATCCCTCCTATATCTCCCACCATGAACCTTATAGTTATGCCCCCTAGTAACAGCTACATCCACCCGAGGAAATAGTCTTTGCACATCTACTCTATCAATCCCTCTCATCTTATAAACCTCTATTAAGTCACCTCTCATCCTCCTCCACTCCAAAGAGAAAAGCCCCAGCCCTCTCAACCTTTCCTCATAAGACCTACCCTCTAAACCAGGCAGCATCCTGGTAAATCACCTCTGCACTCTCTCCAATGCTTCCACATCCTTCTCATAATGAGGTGACCAGAACTGAACACAATATTCCACATGTGGTCTCACCAACGTCCGGAATAGTTGCAGCATAACTCCAAGGCTCTTTTTTTTAAACTTTATTCCAATCCAATCAAATCACACCAAATCCAATTCAGAGTCTCCACAAGTTGAGACGTTCCCAATCCAAGCTTACAAGACAGGGCTCTCACCACCTGTCTTGGGATGATCTACATGACCCAAGCTGATTGGAGTAGGTGTAGCTCCTCCTCCAAGGCTTGATCTCATTTGCATCTTAGCCAAAAGGCCGAGATGCCGCTTGAAAAAATTGCTTCAAATGAAGCTAAAATGTAACCTAATGACTTCGACCAAGCGCAGCATGTCGATACTACACTTGATCTTAGCCAGAAGGCCCTCTCGCTGTCACCCATCTATTTTCATTTTTTAGAGTCCCAAATCCCTGAAACTCTTGGCTATGATCAATCACCTCTGCCTCCTGAATGTTGCAAAGTTCATCCAGCTCCAGTTCCCTAACGCAGTTTTTAAGGAGCTGGAGATGGGTGCACTTCCCACAGGTGAATTCAGCAGGGACACTAACAGCATTCCTCACCTCAAACATCTTTCTTCTCCTTTCATTCTCAATATTTATGGGCCTTTGGCCTACTGCTAATCCTATTATTTATGTTCTGTCTCCTCTGTCATAATGTCACGTCTCCATTATTGTAATTGTCTGTCCCTAATTCTCCCTTTGTTTGCACCCTCTCTAGCAATGCCTTCTGTCTCTCCAATTCTCCTTTACTTTTCCTTTTCTCTTTCTCTGCTTCTTGCTCCACTTTCTGCATTTTCTCTTTCTGCTTCATGCCACTGTCTCTCTCACACTTGATCCCTATTTCTACTCTCTCTCTTCCTCACCCTCTACACCAGTCATGTTACTGATTCTATTGGTTCCTCCTTTGGGATAAAATAGCTACAGTGGTGCAGGTTGGAGTGGCACTAGTTAAGTGCTCAGTGAATCACGAGCACAATACTTTAAATTAGCTGTAGCAAGGAGGTGCTATTTTCCTGTAAGATAATGGAATCTACCTTTTTCTAATAGCTTAAGAATTCCCATAGATACCTGAATAAACATTAATTTCCTGTACATTGCAGTATTGCTATCGAGGTTATTTGTGATTTCACCATCTGGGTTTCTCAGTAGTGTTAAAGCCCAAAAGACATGAATAAAGCTCATAGAGTTAGGACAAATTGTTAACGTGTACCAATAAATGCTGAATTTGTGGTTGATTTACTTTGAAGTGGGAGCTTACAGCCAAATAATGTTGTATCACAAGGTGCCCTGATCAGGGTTCATGCCTGCAGTCTGCATGTGTTGACTTCCTGATGTTAGCCACATTGTTGGGGGAGAGCACATATGAAGTGCTAACTGGAGCCCTGGTTTATACCCCCACCTTCCTTTATGAAGATCAGAAGCAGAGTCAACCTGAATTGCATTAGTTTACTTTGTATAGGCCTAGCTGCTGACCTAGCACTGGGGTCTGGCTTTAGGATCATTCTGTTGCAATGCAAAACTTCCACAATTTGATTTATTCTGCCTCAAAAAACAGTGGGAAAACCCTATTTGAACTGAGGAAATGGAAACCTGCTCTTATCTAAGTGTTAGAAATTGATGGAGTACTATATAATTATAAATGTTCTCCCTTTGTCTGACATGTATCTACGTCTTCCCATTTTGTGGCACACTGTCTCAGTAAGGGATCACCCAAAAAGCATTTTTTTAATCTGCAACCATTGCTCATGTTAACCAAGCCACCTTAATTGTGAATTGCTTGTTTTATCTGCGTGACGTGAAGCACTATGTTTGCAGCCTTAATGTCTTTGTAAATCAGCTCTTTTGAAATGGTGGCAGGGTTATTTCCTGTGTCTTCTAGATTCCTTGCATGTCATATACCATGGCGAAAAGAAAGGTGAGCTGTTCCCAGGCTCCTGTCAGTACAACTAAAAGATGATTTGCCCCGTGGTTCATATTGTTCTTTCCTTCATTATGTCACCTCCCACCATCACCACTTGCTCCACGTGTGTTTGAGGATCAAGTAATTGGCGCCTGTTAGTGTGCCTAACAGTTTTGTGTCAGTGATTGCCCTGTTTATAAACAACATCATGTTGGGTAATGCCTTCAGTAAATGTGATCAACCGAACAACAAAGGGTTATTCACCCACTATACCTCTAATGTAAATCTGTGAGTTTCAGCATAAACAATGGAATTGCCTCTAAATTTTTATATCCTAGTGAAAAGTGCCCCAGTTTTCTCACCTCATAATTTCATAATGCTTATAGAATGCACATTAAAACAGGAATAGATAAGTCAGCCCCTTAAGGCTGTTCTGCCAATCAATTAGACCATGAATGTCATCTGTCTCTACTCCAGTAACTCACTATGTTGCATAAAATTTATTGATTTCAACCTTGAAAAGCTTCAATTGTCTCAACATCCATTGCCTTTTTCTGAAGAACATTCCAGATTTCCGTTACACCTCCTGTGGAAAAGTGCTTCCAGATTTCACTCCTAACTAGCCAGCACTGATTTTAAGAATTTGTTCTTCCCTCTCGATTCCCCAGTCAGAGAAGATAATTTGTCTACCTTTACTTCTTAATGATTTAAAATAACTTGATTTGATCTTTCCACAATCTCTCATACTCAAAGAAATACAAGCCATGTTTATGAAACCCGGCCCTCCACCTGTAATTTAACCTTCTGAACCAGTGGTGGACAACTCAGGGTTCTGATCTTTTTGATCTTAGTCAAAAAGTTACCATATTATATTCATTTCCACCCGTGTAGCTTTTTTCCTACTGGTATAGTGAAGTGACACGCATGTAAAGCAAGTACACATGTAGGGGCATGCTGATTGCACACAACATTGACTGTGAGAGTCATGTGTTCCCTCTGTGTTCAATCAAGCATAAATGTTTTTACCTCTTAATGTTGATGACAGCTATAGTAATATATGAATGGTGAAGAATTTTCTATAACTTTATAAAGTATTCAGCATGTATTAAATGTATTCAATCTTATCCAAGGGTCATAGTTAGTAAATGTGCCCAATTTCAAATCTTGCACCCCTGAGTTGAAGGAGAGCCATTCACACAGCCCATTCACTAGCCTTGGTTGCCCATCACTGGTCTAAACCCTGATAGCATCTTAGTGAATTTCTCCTATACCCTTTTCCTGGCCTTGATATCCTTCTTAAAGCAGTTACCAAAGCTAAATACAATATTCCAATTCTAGCCTAAGCAATGATTTCTAAAATTCTCCCCATCAGATTTTTTTCTGTCATAATCTTATACCCCACATGATAAAATCGAGGATACCATGTTTTCTAACTTAACCTTTTCTGCCATTTTTAAAGATTTCCATATCTGAATTCCTGTTGTGCCATATTATAGTCTGTAGAAGCCCACAATGTTAGACTGGAGGCATGATTGTTATCTGGTTTAACCCTTTTGAACCAAAAGTGTTACATTTGCAATCTTTCTAGATCCAAATGTCATAGAGTGATAGAGGTTTACAGCATGGAAACAGGCCCTTCAGCCCAACTTGTCCATGCTGCCCTTTTTTTTCAAACCCTAAACTAATCCCAATTGCCTGCATTTGGCCCATATCCCTCAATACCCATCATACCCATGTAACTGTCTAACTGCTTTTTAAAAAATAAAATTGTACCCACCTCCACTACTACCTCTGGCAGCTTGTTCCAAACACTCACCACCCTCTGTGTGAAAGAATTGCCCTTCTGGACACTTTTGTATCTGTCCTCTCCCACCTTAAACCTCTGCCTTCTAGTTTTAGACTCCGCTACCCTTGGGAAAAGATATTGATTATCTACCTTGTCTATGCCCCTCATTATTTTATAGACTTCTCTAAGGTCACCCCTCAGCTTCCTATGCTCCAGAGAAAAAAGTCCCAATCTATTCAGCCTCTCCTTATAACTCAATCCATCAAATCCCGGTAGCATTCTAGCAAATATTTTTTGCACTCTTTCTAGTTTAATAATATAAGGACGTAAGAAATAGGAGCAGGAGTTGGCCATCTAGCCCTTCGAGCCTGCCCCGCCATTCAGTAAGATCATGGCTGATCTGTCGTGGCTCAGTTCCACATTCCTGCCCTCTCCCCATAACCCTTAATCCCCTCTCTTATCAAAAACCCATCAACCCGCGTCTTAAAAATATTTAGCGAGGTAGCCTCCACCACTTCAACGGGCAGAGAATTTCAGAGATTCACCACGCTTTGAGTGAAGAAGTTCCTCCTCAACTCCATTCTAAACCGCCCCCCCCCTTTATCTTGAGGCTGTGTCCCCTAGTCCTATTATCCTTTCTGAGCAGGAAGAGTCTCTCCACCTCTATCCTATCCATCCCATTCATCATCTTATACGTCTCAATGAGATCTCCCCTCATTCTTCTAAACTCTAACGAGTACAAGCCTAGTTTATTCAGCCTCGCCTCATAGCTCAACCCCCTCAACTCCGGTATCAGCCTAGTAAACCTCCTCTGCACTCCCTCCAAGGCCAAAATATCCTTGCGTAAGTACAGCGCCCAAAACTGCACACAGTACTCCAGCTGCGGCCTCACCAATGCCCTATACAGCTGCAGCAAGACCTTCCTACTTTTATATTCAATCCCCCTCGCTATGAAGGCCAGCATCCCATTCGCCTTCCTGACCACCTGCTGCACCTGCAAGCTGGGTTTTTGCGACTCATGCACAAGGACCCCAAGGTCCCTCTGCACCGTCGCCTGCTGCAGTTTTTCGCCACGTAAGTGATAATCCTTCCTACCATTATTCCTACCAAAGTGGACCACCTCGCACTTGCCAACATTTCTATAATAGCGTATAATATCCTTTCTATAATAGGGTGACCAGAATTACACACATTATTCCAAGTGTGGCCTTACCAATGTCCTGTACAACTTTAACAAGACATCCCAACTCCTGTATTCAATGTCCTGACCGATGAAACCAAGAATGCCGAATGCCTTCTTCACCACTCTGTCCACCTGTGACTCCATTTTCAAGAGGCTATGAACATGTATCCCTAGATCTCTTTGTTCTGTAACTCTTCCCAACGCCCAGCCATTAACTGAGTAAATCCTGCCCTGGTTCAATCTACCAAAATGCATCGCCTTTCATTTGCCTAAAATTGAACTCCATCTGCCATTCGTTAGCCCACTCGCCCAATTGATGAAGGTTCCGCAGCATTTGGAGATAACCTTCCTCCCTGTTCACCATGCCACCAACCTTGGTGTCATCTGCAAACTTACTAACCATGTCCCCTGTATCCTCATCCAAATCATTAATATAAATGACAAATAACAGTGGGCCCAGCACTGATCCCTGAGGCACACCCATGGTCATAATCTGAAAGACAACTCTTTCTGGCTTCTGTCAAGAAGTCAATTTTGTATCCATTTAGATACCTCACCCTGGATCCCGTGAGATTTAACTTTATGCAACAACCTCCCACGCGGCACCTTGTCAAAGGTCTTGCTAAAGTCCATTGAGACTTTGAGAGATTGTGATCAAAACCTTTATTATTTACACTCTGACTTCCCTAGAAAGTTGGAATACTATTGGAGTCCCACTATCTCTTTCACTACATGCTCACCAATGTTTCAGTATTATACTGCTATTTATAAATTAACCCATATAAGTGCTTCTGTGAAAATCAGTAGCATCTCCTCTGTTCCTTCCACCTCTATGAAAAAAATTTCCTTTTTTAATCTTCAGTAAGCCCCACCCTCTTCATTGTTTATTTTAAGTAAATGTAATAGAACACTACTATTTTCACTTCAGTTTCCCTGGCTTGCTTCAAAGCTCCTCACTAAAGTGAAGAAGCTCATCCTCAGCTCTGGCAACAGTCCAGATGACCAAAAAGTCCACCCTTTCCCTCGGCTTCGATATCAGCTGTTCAGAAGCCAACCAATATGGGACTAAGACAATTATATTGTCTAATTTAGCCAGACTTTGGCCTTATACCTGCTTTCCTGGTATTTTGTGATGAGCAATAATTCTTCAACTCAAACTGACTAGAGAGCAATAATAACATCTTTATGTTGATATGGAATAATTCTCATAATGAGGTCAATGGATCTGATCTAAGTGAGTAGTGGCAAGAAGTTTGGAGCGTGGTATACATTCTGTAGTTTAATACTAATGCACAATAACTCAAATTGAAAAATGAATACTACTTTTTAAAACTTTTTCATGGGATGAGGGCTTTGCTGACAAAGCCAGTATTTGTTACCCATTCCTATCAGCCCTTGAACTGAACGGGTTGCCACACCAGATCAGAGGACAGTAAAGTTTTAATTGCAATGCAGCAGAATCACATGTAGGCCAGACCAAGTAAGGATGGCAGGTTTCCTTCCCTAAAAACCATTAGTGAACCAGGTGGGTTTTTAACGACAATTGACAATGGTTTCATCATCACTATTACTGAGACTAGCTTTTAATTTCAGTTTATTAATTAAATATAAATTCCACCAGCAGCTGTGGTGGGATCTTAGCCCTTAACCACAGAACATTAGCCTGGGTCTCCTGGATTATTAGCCCAGCGACATTACCATCAAGCCACTGTCTTTATTATTATCATGCAAGCCCACGTGTTCTACACTGAAGATAGCTTCCATGTCAATAGACTTTGATTCTGTCCCCAGGTATTACATTTTTGTCACTGTAATGTTTTGCCTGCTGCCACCATAGTTTTTTGCCTGATCCAACTTATTGTTTGTTTGGTCTTCTTTGGAGAAGATTGTCAATCAGACAATCAGATATTGGTCTGAGGATGTTCTTATTATTGCCTGAGTATATTCCCTTACTATGAAAACTATCACCATTTCTCAGTTATATCACTTGGTTACACTGGCTGTGAAAAGTAACAAATCTTTGTGATAGTGGGCCGTCATCATATTTTGGACCCATTTCTACATTCACCCTTCTTCCTCTTTTCATCCCCATCTTTGGCAAAGGGGCTGTGGTAGTTCAACCCCTTCTGACAGGTAGACATCTGATATAGCTTTTCTCTTCTCTGCCTTAGGTTCCGCTTACAGCAGAACCTGGTAGGTGGGTTGGGCCCATTAAACAGACCCCGAAACTCCATTCCACACGCGATCGTAAAACTGCGACACATATTAAGGTATTTTTACTCTGTACAATTAATGCTGCTCCTTCCTCAGGGAGATGACAGTTCCACATCTTTGCAACCCCTGGTATGTACTCCTTGGTGAGGTACACCCTCTAAGGACTACTTACCCACTCTAGACCAGAACTGAATATGATGCTTCTCTTACTCTTCCCCAGAATAGAACTAAGACTGAACAAGACTTCTTAAAATACTTCATGGACGTCTTTTTTCCTTCCTTATTTAATTTTTCTTTCTCCACAAGTGCACTGCGACCACATAACTCATGAGCAGTTGTTTTTCAAGTGAACTTGTTTATTGATGAATAAAAATCGTATTTTGCGCTAGATGACAATTGCAGTGGGGTCACAGTTATTCATTAATGAAGATTGATGCTGGAATCTGCTAGACAATTGAAAATTCCCAAATTCCCCTTCAGGTTCAGATTAATTTATCTGGCATGATCAGTTTTTCCAGAGCAAGAAGAATTTCTTTACCTAATATCAAGATGCAGTGTATCGTGACCACAAGGACTGCAGCAGTTCATCTCTGCTTCTTTGGGCTTCTAAGGCTGTGCAGTAAAAGCAGATTTAGCAGCATGCCATTGCCCCAGGAACATTTTGTTTTAAAAGTGCTGATGACTCCCAACTCCAACTAACTATCAATCCCTCCAAATTGACTTGAGGGTACAGTTAATGGGGACATGGATAAGTGATGTTCCGTTATTGATGAAGTAAAGCTGGCTCTGAAAATTGACCATGTACAGCACAGTGGTTAGCATTGTTACCTCACAGCACCAAGGACTCGGGTTCAGTTCTGGCCTTGGGTGACTGTGTGGAGTTTGTATGTTCTCCCTGTGTCTGTGTGGGTTTCCTCTGGGTGCTCTGGTTTCCTCTCATAGTGCAAAGATGTGCAGATTAGACAGATTGGCCATGGCAAATTGTCTCTTGGTATCCAAGTTGTTTAGGTTAGGGAGATGAGTGGAGTTAATGTGCAGGATTACAATGATAGGGTGGGGAGCCTGGGTAAGATGCTCTGTCAGAGAGTCAGTGTAGACTTGATGGGCCAAATGGCCTCCTGCACTGAAGGGAGTCTATATTTTTCAGAGCCATAGATTTTCCTTGGCTCTCTTTCCTGTGGGATGTGTGAATAGCACAAGTTGAAAGATCCTCCCTGGATCACTGGAAGTGACAGTGAAAATTTCACATTTACCAGTAGAGCATTAATCTAAATTACTGAACTCTGTGAAAATCTGTTTTGGAAAAGTTTCCATGATATTATCAGGACTGCAATCTTAATGCTGATTGGATTTGGATTATCAAACTCACTTTAACATGGGATTATTAATCTGTGCCTGGTTTAATCACTCTCATCGTGATGTGGGAAGATGGAGGGAGGGAAAGCATTCAGTTCCAAACTGTGGTGTAATTGGTGAGACAGGAGCTGGGTGATTTGAATTACTTCTTTCTTGCAACCCCCAACCTCCATGAAGTATGTTAGAAATGACAGAAGGGGGAGCATTCAGCACATTCAGCCTGTACGGGATAGGATGCCATGTTTCTGTTATATGTTGCATGTACTAACACGAACTGTAATCATTAAACCATGTGATTATGTCATCATGAAGCAGTAGCATCATGAATGTGAGAACATTGTTTTGTTTAATAAGTCTGGAATGGTTTTGGAAATACATTAGTTTTTAAAATGGCTACATGTATTTTAATACTCTTTATGGAAGTGATGTGATTATACCACCACTTATAAATCTCATCTTTCAACATTTATCAGACTTGTTGACCAAGGCATTTCTGTAGTTGTGAAAAACGAAGATCATTAGTAGCAAAAGCATGAATTTGTCTGTTTATTATCATTTACCGTTAATACATTAAATAAATAATGAGGCATTTTTAACCACCTTGCAGAGTCAACTCCTCTGAGTCTACCAGGTCACTGTTAGCACCCGAGATAATTAAAAATAAAAATTATACCCTGGAAATAGCATCCTACTAGACGGTTCCATTGTATGTAAAACATACATTCAACTATATGTATAAGTACAAATCTCAGCTTAGCTTGTTGCTTTCTTCCAGGACTGAAGTAGCAGGGCTTCTTCAGAGGTCAAAATTGGTGAATGTAAAAGACCTCATGGAATAAAGAAAATTTCTCCCCACTGATTCAGCGAACGTTTATCCCTCAAACAACACCAAAAACAGACCAGTTGATCTCTTTGTTTCTGGGAGTTTGCAATGTGCTAATTGCAGGCGAATCCACTACATCAGGACAATGACTACATTCTAAAATTGCTTATTGGCCATAAAACATTTTGGGACTCATGCTCATGCGAGGTGTTGTATAAATACAATTCATTCCTCTTCTCACTGCCACCATTAGAAGTTGGTGCAGAATGAGATCAAGCCTCAGAGTTCTGTTTTTAATTTCCTTTTTTCAATTGCTACAGCAATCACTTTTCTTCTCTCTATCTTGTCTTCTCCTCTCCTCAAACGGCTGTTGCAGCAGCAGGCAGCACCCACCCAAGAGTAACCTTCTGTTCGCTTACAAGTCGCTAGTTCAATCCATAGTCTTTCCAATCCTAAAGATACTGAGGCCAGTTTTAATGCTCATTTAGAGCATGAATCTGCTAATCTAATCGCACGCTCAGAAAGTGCAGCTGAAAATAACAGAAAGCTTGGAGACTAACAAGGTGGATTATTTTCCATTCTTGCATATTAGCAAAAGGTTTTAATGTTCCAATGAATGAGTATCAAAATATTAGCAATAAAGGCTTAGTTTAAACTAGGCATCTCTGTGAAAAAGCAAAGTGTGTCGCCATTGAAATGGAAAAATTGATTAATAGGTTTCTGTGACAAATCTGCCTGAAATAGCCAGAGGACTAGATTTGATCCTAATGTAGCCTTTGTAATTGACTCCAATAGCACTGACAAATGGTTAGTACCATTTACCCAATGTGGTTGATAAGTATGGATGATATAAATGGTGTTGAATGTGTTAGTATAAACTGGCCGTTTAAACTATAGACATCTTTATAAAGATTTTTAGGTTTTGATTCTGTTTGTAGGCTAACAGCTGAAATGTTGGGTCTAGAATTATTTTTAAATAGGTGCTGATGTCAAAGAAGGTAGAGCATTATCTATGTCAACATAAGTCAGCCACACAGTGGAATAATCAAAGGGTTGAACAAGCAGGGTTTTTTTGCACGATCTGGTTTTCCACAGTCAATTAGTTCCAGATAATCTAACAGAGCAAGTTAAAGCACATGAGGCGAGGGTAAAATGAAACAGTGCAGACAATTTAACTCTGATTATTGCTGCTTGAGTTTTCCCCTTAACATCGCTTCATTCCTTGCAGGTTACGGCCTCCCAGCTGTCAACATCCAATAATAAGTGTTCAATCCTGATACTGGCTGACAGCGAGAATGAGAAAAATAAATGGGTAGGATTGCTAAATGAGCTACACCGTATCCTGAAGAAGAACAAACTCAAGGATCGATCAGTCTTTGTTCCGAAGGAAGCTTATGACAGTGCCCTGCCACTTATCAAGACAACACAATCAGCTGCCATAATAGGTAGGAGCCAGCTGACTGCCTTTTCAATAAAGTTGATTCCTTTCATCGTGTAACATCATAAAGTACAATCACCTGCCAGTTTACATATTATAATAACAATAACCATAAGGCAGTGTGGGATGTCCTGATAACATGAAAGGTGCTATGTAAGTACAAATTTTTCCTTTTCTTTAAATTCAACATTTCAAGAACTTTCAGTCAGATTTTCCTGTTTTATTTCCAGTGCTAGTTATGCCAGAGCAGTCCAATCAGTTGAGGCTTCATCTTTTCAGGTGGAAGTAAATCACTCCTGAGTCCTGGCCGGCATTTACCAAAAGCTGGTAAATTTAAAGATCAGCTTGCCATTTAACTCGCATTATTTGTGGGACCTTGCTCTGTGTAACTTAGCTGCTGTGTTTGATATTGTGGTAACTTCTTTACAAGAATGCATTGTTTACAAGAAGTTTGATCTCCATATAATTAAATAACAAAGTTTAACAAGTACAGTAACTCAGCAGAACAGTAATAGGAGCACAAGTAAAACAGGTCTTGCTTGCACAACCCTCTCGCCACTCGTGCTCAGAACCTCAGCAGCCGCCAATAAGACAATTACATAGGAGAAAAGTTAAGCCAAAGTTATTCATAACCTGGAGGATAGCTATTGGATTGGGTAGAAGTACAACTGTTGATCTTAAATCCAAAGATGTAAGACACAACAAGTATTTTCTTAATGTTTCTTTGTATACTGTGTGACAAATTCCCAACAGTGATAATATCCTGACTTTAACTTCATTCGGTATGTCACATGCTCACTCCAAATCATTGATGTGAGATCATGCCAGATTTAACTTGAGCTTCATTGTCATAGTGGAAGCCTAATCCTACTTGAATGTGACTGAATAACATGGAGGCAAAGGACCTCTGCTTTTTCCTTTCACTGAGAAAAACATCCCAACCCATTTTATAGAGACTTAATCAGACAAAAATGTACTCCCAAGCCAAGATATGGAGATGTTGGACTGGGGTAAACACAGTAAGAAGTCTGACAACACCAGGTTAAAGTCCAACCGATTTATTTGATAGTAAACTCACTAGCTTTCGAGATCTCCCTCTTCATCGGGTGGCTGGAGAGTTCTGGCCTCAGACAGAGCATATAAAGCACAGACAGTTTACAGATTACTGATAAGAATGCAAATCTTTACATCTAACCTGCTATTCAAGTCTTAAAGTGGCTAACAGTGTGAGTGGAAGGAGCACTGAGCACAGGTTAAAGAGATGTGTATTGTCTCCAGACAGTACAGTAAGTGAGGTTTTGCAAACCCAGGCAAGTCACGGGAGTTACAGATAGTGCGACATGAACCCAAGATCCCTGTTGAGACCGTCCTCCTGTGCGGAACTTGCCTATCAGTCTCTGCTCAGCGACTCTGCACTGTCGTGTGTCGTGAAGGCCACCTTGGAGAATGTTTACCCGAGGATCAGAGGCCGAATGCCCGTGACCACTGAAGTGTTCACCAACAGGAAGGGAAGAGTCTTGCCTGGCAATTGTCAAGAGATGTTCATTCATCCGTTGTCGTAGCATCTGCATGGTCTCCCCAATGTACCATGCTTCGGGACATCCTTTCTTGCAACATATTAGGTAGACAACGTTGGCCAAGTTGCAAGAGTATTTACCGTGTACCTGGTGGATGGTATTCTCACATGTGGTGATGTCATCCACGTCGATGATCCGGCATGTTTTGCAGAGGTTGCTGTGGCAAGGTTGTGTGGTATTGTGGTCACTGTTCTCCTGAAGGCTGGGTAGTTTGCTGCGAACAATGGTCTGTTTGAGGTTGCGTGATTGTCTGAAGGCAAGAAGTGGGGGTGTGGGGATGGCCCTGGCGAGATGCTCGTCTTCATCAATGATATGTTGAAGACACTGGAGAAGATGTCATAGCTTCTCCGCTCCGGGCAAGTACTGGACGACGAAGGGTACTCTGTCCACCGTGTCCCGTGTTTGTCTTCTGAGGAGGTCGGTGCGGTTTTTCGCTGTGGCGCATCGAAACTGTCAATCAATGTGTCAAGCACCATATCCTGTTCTTACGAGGGCATCTTTCAGCATCTGGAGGTGTCTGTCACGATCCTCCTCATCCGTCCACAGGGGATGGCTTCTTTAACGTGTTTAGGGTGGAAGCTGGAGAAGTGGAGCATTGTGAGATTGTCTGTGGGCTTGCCATAAAGTGAGGTGCTGAGGTGACCATCCTTGATGGAAATGCGTGTGTCCAAGAATGCAACCGATTCTGGAGAATAGTCCATGGTGAGCCTGATGGTGGGGTGGAACTTGTTGATATCATCATATATCCAGTACATCTACCTAATCATATGTCTACCTAATACGTTGCAAGAAAGAATGTCCCGAAGCATGGTACACTGGGGAGACCATGCATATGCTACGACAACGGATGAATGAACGTTGCTCGACAATCATCAAGCAAGACTGTTCCCTTCCTGTTGGCGAACACTTCAGTGGACACGGGCATTCGGCCTCTGACCTTCGGGTAAGCATTCTCCAAGGTGGCCTTCACAACACACGACAGCGCAGAGTCGCTGAGCAGAGACTGATAGCCAAGTTCCGCATACGAGGACGGTCTCAACGGGGATCTTGGGTTCATGTCGCACTATCTGTAACCCCTGTGACTTGCCTGGGTTTGCAAAACCTCACTTACTGTACTGTCTGGAGACAATACACATCTCTTTAACCTGTGATCAGTGCTCCTTCCAATCACATTGTCAGCCACTTTAAGACTTGAACAGGTTAGGTGTAAGGATTCGCATTTTAATCAGTAATCTGTAAACTGTCTGTGCTGTTATATGCTCTGTCCAAGGCTAGAACTCTCCATTCACTTGACGAAGCTTGTGAGTTTACTATCAAATAAATCGGTTGGACTTAAACCTGGTGTTGTCAGACTTCTTACTCCCAAGCCAAAGCAGGCAATGTTGGGGGTTAGCTTGGTCAGAGACATCAGTTCAAAGGAGGGTATTAAAGGAGGAACATTTTGTTCTTTAATTTTAACTTAAAACTGAGGTTAGCAGCCTGATATGCTCAGTGAAATGTATCACTTATCTGAGGAGGACCACAGCACATATAGAACTGGTGGCCCGGTAACACAGTGGTTGGCATTACTGCCTCACAGTGCCAGAGACCTAGTTCAATTCCCGGCTTGGGTCACTGTCTTTTGATTTGATTTGATTTATTATTGTCACGTGTATTAACATACAATGAAAAGTATTGTTTCTTGCGCTGTCAGTGTGGAGTTTGCACATTCTCCCCGTGTCTGCATGCATTTTCTCCAGGTGTTTCTCTTTTCTCCCACATTGCAAAGATGTGCAGGTTAGGTGGTTGGCCATGGTAAATTGTCCTTTAATGTCAGGGGAACTAGCTAATGTAAATGCATGGGGTTGTGGGGCTGGGGCCTGCGTGGGATTGTGGTCAGTACGGACTTGATGGACCAAGTGGCCTCCTTCAACAGTGTAGGATTCTATGATTCTAACATGTTCATGGAACCCAAGATCCAGTATTGAGCTGGTCTCAGGCCTTCCAAGTGAAGTTCTTCACTGTTGGCTATAAGCCTGAAAACACACCATAACCAATTTCCATGCCAAAGTCATTTTGGGCAGTCCAAGATTTTAGTCAGCCAAGCAGTACTGCTTAAAATCAGGAGACCCGGAGGACTACTGAACAAAGAGAATTCTGATTGGTACTGTATTACAAATTGGTGCTGAGATGTGCTGTTAAGGCACTGTGACACTGGGTCATATTGATTTGAGACCTCATATTAGCACTATGTGGCTGTATTTAGTATCTTTGTTAGGATGAAATGTTGACCAATAAGATGCAGATGTCAAATATTAACAGCTGTTGCCCTCATTGTTGCTGAATTCCAGATCATGAGAGGATAGCACTGGGAAATGAAGAAGGATTGTTTGTAGTGCATGTCACCAAAGACGGTAAGTGGATTTCTTTCTTACCCACTTCCACTGAGCAAGTCCTATACAATTCCACATGCACTTAAATTTCAGTTTTATTGCCAACATGAACAGCAAATGTGTTCCATACCTTTATTCCTTACATTTTTTAATCCCCTGTAACTGTTTATTTGTCATGTACTTTATATGAAATGTTTCAGCCATGATCTTATTGAATGGCGGGGCAGGCTCGAAGGGCCAGATGGCCTACTCCTGCTCCCATTTCTTATGTTCTTATGTTCTTATGAGATCTTGTAGCTGGAGAAAGTGTGATGGTTTAAGAACATAAAAAATAGGAGCAGGAGTAGGCCATCTGGCCCTTCGAGCCTGCCCCGCCATTCAATGAGATCATGGCTGATCTGTCGCTGCTCAGTTCCACTTTCCCGCCCTCTCCCCATAACCCTTAATCCCTTCTCTTATCAAAAACCCATCAACCCGCGTCTTAAAAATATTTAGCGAGGCAGCCTCCACCACTTCAACGGGCAGAGAATTCCAGAGATTCACCACCCTTTGAGTGAAGAAGTTCCTCCTCAACTCCGTTCTAAACCGCCCCCCCTTTATCTTGAGGCTGTGCCCCCTAGTCCTACTGTCTTTTTTGAGCGGGAAGAGTCTCTCCACCTCTATCCTATCCATCCCATTCATCATCTTATACGTCTCAATAAGATCTCCCCTCATTCTTCTAAACTCTAACGAGTACAAGCCCAGTTTATTCAGCTTCTCCTCATAGCTCAACCCCCTCAACTCCAGTATCAGCCTAGTAAACCTCCTCTGCACTCCCTCCAAGGCCAAAATATCTTTGCGCAGGTGCGGCGCCCAAACTGCACACAGTACTCCAGCTGCGGCCTCACCAATGCCCTATACAGCTGCAGCAAGACCTCCCTACTTTTATATTCAATCCCCCTCGCTATGAAGGCCAACATCCCATTCGCCTTCCTAACCACCTGCTGCACTTGCAAGCTGGGTTTTTGCGACTCATGCACAGGTTCCTCTGCACCGTCGCCTGCTGCAGTTTTTCGCCTCGTAAGTAATAGTCCTTCCTACCATTCTTCCTACCAAAGTGGACCACCTCACACTTGCCAACATTAAATTCCATTTGCCATTTCCTGGCCCATTCGCCCAGCCTATCTAGATCCTTCTGCAGACTCTCCACACCCTCCGCACAATTTGCTGTTCCCCCAATCTTGGTGTCATCAGCAAATTTCGACACTCTACACTCGGTTCCCTCCTCCAGATCATCTATATAAATGGTAAAAAGCTGAGGCCCCAGCACCGATCCCTGAGGCACTCCACTAGTCACCATCCACCAATCCGAATAGCACCCGTTGATCCCCACTTTCTGCCTCCTATTTGACAACCAATCCTCTATCCACGCTAACACCCTACCCCCAACTCCATGTCCCTCGACCTTCTGCAATAACCTCTTGTGAGGTACTTTGTCAAACGCCTTCTGAAAATCTAGAAAGACCACATCCACCGGCTCTCCTCTATCCACCGCCCTAGACACATCCTCATAGAACTCCAGTTAATTAAGTTTATATTAGGTTAAGTTTATTGTTAAGTTTATATTATATCCAGTTTAATTAAGGGATGCTCAGCTTCTT
Organism: Prionace glauca; assembly: GCA_037974335.1. Classification (NCBI taxonomy): domain Eukaryota; kingdom Metazoa; phylum Chordata; class Chondrichthyes; order Carcharhiniformes; family Carcharhinidae; genus Prionace; species Prionace glauca. Next base: position 12,989,395 of record CM075725.1, read on the forward strand.
GGAGTGGGGACTGATATAAATGTCACAATCAGACTAGGTTGCAAGTAGTTACATAGAAATGTGAAGCCCAGTGCATAAAAAAATTCCAAGCTCCTGCTCCATACACACAAACTGCTAGTCTCCCATGTCAGATTCAAGTCCCTTTCAGATCTACAAACTGCAGGAACTCAGAATGCTCAAATGTAATCAGTGTTTGGTGGAACTATTTCCTAAGTAAGAGCTTCCACTATAATCATAGACACCCTACGGTGCAGAAGGAGGCCATTCAGTCCATCATGCTTGCACTGTTGTTAGAGCATTCCCATAACCCCCCCCTTATTTACCATGGCAGACCCCACTAACCCACACATCCTGGGATGCTAAGGGGCAATTTATCAAGGCCAGTTCCTCTAACCTGCACATCTTTGGACTGTGGAGCACCCAGGGGAAGACCCACGCAGACACGGGGAGAAGGTGCAGACTCCATACAGACAGTCACCGTGGCTGGACCTGGGTCCCTGGTGCTGTAAAGCAGCAGTGCTAGCCACTGTGCCACCTCCAACTCATACTAAACTGTTTCAGAAAAGTTAAAAAACATTGGAAATGGGGATGTTCACTGATTGCACAGATGTTTAACACCAATTGCAACTCCAAAGATACTGAAGTAGTCCATGTTCGTGAGACATGAGCAACATCTAGGCTTGGGTTGATAAGTGGCAAGTAACATTCGTGCCACACAAGTATCAGGATTGGCCATCTCCAACAAGAGAGGATCTAAGAATCCCTCCTTAACATTCAATGGCATTACCATTGCTGAATCCCTCACTATCAACATCCTGGGGGTTACCATTGACCAGAAACTCAACCGGACTAGCCATATAAATACTGTGGCTACAACAACAGGTCAGACGCTAGGAATTGTAGAGGTCAACTCACCACCTGACTCCCCAAAGCTTGTCCACCATCTGCAATGCACAAATCGGCTGGAATACTCTCCACTTGCCGGGATGAGTGTAGTTCCAAGGACACTTGAGAAACTCAATACCATCCAGGACAAAGCAACTCGCTTGACTGGCGTCCCATCTATCATCTTAAACATTCACTCCCTCACCGTGGTAGCAGTGTGTACCGTCTACAGGATTCACAGCAGCTACTCATCAAGGCTCCTTCAACAGCACTGTCCAAACCTGTGACCTCTACCAGCTGAAAGGACATGGGAACACCACCACCTGAAAAGTTGTCTTCTGGGTTACATATAATGGTGACTTGGAACTATATTGCCATTCCTTCGTTGTCACAGGGTCAAAATCCCAGAACACCCCTTGCTAACAGCACTATGGGTATATGCACGTCACAGGGACTGCAGCTCACCACCACTTTTTCAAGGGCAATTAGGGATGGCTTTGTCAGTGACACTCACATTCCATGAGCTGAATTAAAAATCAGTGGTTTTTTTTGCATGGAATGTCTTGAGATTGTGAAAGGTGTTATAGAACTGTATGTAAGTGAAATGAAAACTTTTCCTTTCCTTTTCTCTTTGATAGAAATTATCCGTGTTGGTGATAACAAGAAGGTCCATCAGATCGAGCTCATCTCAGGGGAGCAGCTGATTGCTGTCATTTCTGGACGGAACCGGCACGTCCGCCTCTTCCCCACCTCTGCCCTTGACGGCCGAGAAGGCGATTTCTTCAAACTGGTGGAAACAAAGGGCTGCCAAACGCTGGTATCGGGATCAATGCGCCATGGTTCAGCCACGTGCTTGTGTGTGGCCATGAAACGGCAGGTGCAGTGCTACGAACTCAACCAGAGCAAAACTCGTCACAAAAAGTTCAAGGAGATCCAAGTCCCAGGCAACGTGCAGTGGATGGCCATTTTCAGCGAGCGCTTGCTTGTCGGCTATCAGTCCGGTTTTGCCAAATACCCGCTGCAGGGAGACGGAGGTCCCATCAGCCTACTCCATCCTGATGACCATACACTCTCCTTTATCACCCAGCAGCCTAACGATGCAATCTGTGCAGTGGAAATCTCGGGCAAGGAGTATTTATTGTGTTTCACTACTGTGGGCATTTATGTGGACTGCCAGGGTCGAAGGTCAAGGCAGCAGGAACTGATGTGGCCAGCTATTCCCACAACATGCTGTAAGTTGTTTGTTTCTTTTACTTGTAAATTTGGGGTGTGCCAGCTAATCGATTAAGGTAAATCTAATTCTCAGTACTTGACCAACACAACCCAAAAATGCCCTGGTCCCTGTGTGTTGAATTAGTCAATTCCAGCACTCAGGGAGCCTCCAAATAAAAAGAGCGAGCACCTTCACTGGAGGAAACCAGATGGAAAAGAAACAACATTTTTTATATCAACAATATTCCTTTCCTAAAACAGGTGGGAATTTCCCAAAATTTAACTCATATGCAACTTTATTTAGATAGCATCCTTAACATAATAAAACATCCCGAGGCATTTCACACAGCTCTTATAAAGCAACATTTGACAAATATATGAGGGCAGGTGAACAAAAGCAAATACAAAAGTTATTTGGAAGGAAGGTGGTGGTATAGCCAGTGAATTCCAGAGTTGGGGAATTGACGGTTGGAGATGAAGTCACCAGTGGTGGAGGAATTAAAATCTAGAGATGCTCAAGAGACTGGAATGAGAGGACTTGTGTTAGATATAGAACATAGAACACTACAGCAGAAACAGGCCCTTCGGCCCACAAGTTGCGCCGATCACATCTATACCTACCAAGCCATAGAACTATCCGTAACTTACAATCCCATTAGATCCCATATACTCATCCAGAAGTCTTTTAAGAGACCCCAGCGAGTTCGCCTCTACCACCACCGACGGCAGCCGATTCCACTCATTCACCACCCTCTGAGTGAAAAACTTTCCCCTAACATCTCCTCTGTACTTGCTTCCCAGCACCTTAAACCTGTGTCCTCTCATAGCAACCATTTCAGCCCTGGGAAATAGCCTCCGAGAATCCACCCTATCTATTCCTCTCAACATTTTATAAACCTCTATCAGGTCACCTCTCAACCTTCGTCTCTCCAACGGAGAAGAGACCTAGCTCCCTCAACCTATCTTCATAAGGCATGCCTCCCAATCCAGGCAACATCCTTGTAAATCTCCTTTGCATCCTTTCAATAGCTTCCACATCCTTCCTGTAGTGAGGCGACCAGAACTGCGCACAGTACTCCAAGTGGGGTCTGACAAGGGTCCTATAAAGTTGCAGCATTACCTCCCGACTCCTAAACTCAATCACTCGATTAATGAAGGCCAGTACACCATACGCCTTCTTGACCACATCCTCCACCTGCAAGGCTGATTTAAGAGTCCTATGGACTCGGACCCCAAGATCCTTCTGCTCTTCAACCCAGCTAAGACTCCTACCCTTGATATTGTACTCCTGCATCCCGTTGGTCCTGCCAAAATGGACCACTGCACATTTATAAATCTCAGGGGTAGCAACAAAACCCTGGCCAGATTTGAAAGCAAGGATTATAATTTTGAGATTGAAACTTCAATGGGTCAACAAGCACAGGGATTTTTGATTTGGTTCATTATTGTCACATAAATTAGTGTACTGTGAAAAGTATTGTTTCTTGCGCTATAGAGTCATACATACTGTTCATAGAGAAGGAAAGGAGAAAGTGCAGAATGTAGTGTTACAGTCATAGCTAGGGTGTAGAGAAAGATCAACTTAATGCAAAGTAGGTCCATTCAAAAGTCTGACAGCAGCAGTGAAGGAGCTGTTCTTGAATCAGTTGGTACGTAACGTCAAACTTTTGTATCTTTTTCCCGACAGAAGAAGGTGGAAGAGAGAATGTCTGGGGTGCGTGAGTCCTTGATTATGTTGGCTGCTTTTCCAAGGCAGCGGGAAGTGTAAACAGAGACAATGGATGGGAGGCTGGTTGGCGTGATGGATTGGGCTATATTCACAACCCTTTGTACCTTCTTGTGGTCTTGGACAGAGCAGGAGCCATACCAAGCTGTGCTACAACTAGAAAGAATGCTTTCTTTAGTGCATCCATGAAAGTTGATGAGAGTCATTGTGGGCATGCCAAATTTCTAGATGTTAAGTGAACAGGACGTGGTGTGAATTGGGGCATGGGCAGCAAAGCTTTGGATGATCTCAAGCTGATGGAAGATAGAATGTGGAGTACTGGCTCAGACTGTATTAAATAGTCAAATATAGAGATTAAAAAGGCATGGCTGTGGGTTTCAGCAACAGATGGATAGGCATGAACCTCAGGTCAGTAGTTTTAGCTGGGGTAAGGGTAATTATGAGGCTATTAGGAGTGAATTAGGAAGCATAGATTGGACTAGGAGATTACAGGGACTGGGAACGTCCGAAATGTGGAGTTTTTTCAAGGAGCAGCTACTGCGAGTCCTTGATAGGTATGTTCCTGTCAGGCATGGAGGAATTGGGAGATCTAGGGAACCGTGGTGCACGAAAAGAGTTGAGTCGATGGTTAAAAAGAAAAAGGAGGCTTATGTTCCGATGAGATTTGAGGGCTCAGGTAGTGCACTAGAAAGCTTTAGATTGGCTAGGAGGGAGTTGAAGAGTGAGTTAAGAAGGGCTAAAAGAGGACATGAGAAGACTTTGGCTGATAGGATTAAGGAGAATCCTAAGGCGTTCTATAGGTATGTCAAGAATAGAAGGTTGGTCAGGGCAAGATTAGGGCCAGTTACAGACAGCAGAGGGAAGTTGTGTGTGGAACCGGAGGAGATTGGAGAAGCATTGAACCAATATTTCTCTTCGGTGTTCACGCAGGGGGACATGAATATAGCTGAGGAGGACACTGGGTTGCAGGGGTGTAAAATAGACAGTATTACGGTTGATAAGGGGGATGTGCTGGATATTCTTGAGGGGTTGAAAATAGATAAGTCCCCTGGTCCGGATGGGATCTACCCTAGGATTCTCTGGGAGGCTAGAGAGGTGATTGCAGAGCCTCTGGCTCTGATCTTCAGGTCGTCATTGGTCGTCATTGTAGTTCCAGAGGATTGGAGGATAGCGAATGTTGTCCCATTGTTTAAGAAGGGGAACAGAGACTTTGCCGGGAATTATAGACCGGTGAGTCTTACTTCTGTTGTGGGCAAGGTTTTAGAAAAAATTATTAGGGATAGGATTTATAGTTATTTGGAGTGTAATGAATTGATTAGAAATAGTCAGCATGGTTTTGTAGCGGGTAGGTCATGCCTTACTAACCTTATTGAGTTTTTTGATAAGGTGACCAAAGAGGTGGATGGGAGCAAGGCAGTTGATGTGGTATATATGGATTTTAGTAAGGTTCGATAAGGTTCACCATGGTAGGCTTCTGCAGAAAATGCAGATGTATGGGATTGGGGGTAATCTAGGAAATTGGATCAGAAATTGGCTAGCAGATAGGAGACAGAGGGTGGTGGTTGATGGTAAATATTCATCATGGAGTTCGGTTACGAGTGGTGTGCCTCAGGGATCTGTTTTGGGGCCACTGCTGTTTGTAATCTTTATTAATGATCTGGATGAGGGTATAGTTGGGTGGATTAGTAAATTTGCTGATGACATCAAAGTCGGAGGTGTGCTAGATTGTGAGGAAAGGTGTCATAGTCTGCAGGGAGACTTAGATAGATTGCAGAGCTGGGCTGAGAGGTGGCAGATGGAATTTAATGCGGAGAAGTGTGAGGTAATTCACTTCGGTAGGAGCAACAGATGTGTCGAGTATAGGGCTAACGGGAGGACTTTGAATAGTGTGGATGAACAGAGGGATCTCGGTGTATGTGTACATAGATCCCTGAAAGTTGGGAATCAAGCAGATAAGGTTGTTAAGAAGGCGTACGGTGTCTTGGCGTTTATTGGTAGGGAGATTGAATTTAAGAATCGCAGCGTCATGTTGCAACTGTACACTACTCTGGTGCGGCCGCACTTGGAGTACTGTGTGCAGTTCTGGTCCCCACATTACAGGAAGGATGTGGAGGCTTTGGAGAGGGTGCAGAGGAGGTTTACTAGGATGTTGCCTGGTATGGTGGGGAGGTCCTGTGAGGAAAGACTGATGGATTTGGGGTTGTTTTCGTTGGAAAGAAGGCGGCTAAGAGGGGATCTTATTGAAACATATAAGATGATTAGAGGTTTAGATAGGGTGGACAGTGATAGCCTTTTTCCTCGGATGGAGAAAGCTAGCACAAGGGGACATGGCTTTAAATTAAGAGGGGGTAGCTACAGGACGGATATCAGGGGTAGGTTCTTTACCCAGCGGGTGGTGAGGGATTGGAATGCCCTGCCTGCTGCAGTTGTAAATGCGCCTAGTTTGGGGGCTTTTAAGAGATCTGTGGATAGGTTTATGGATGAAAAGGGATTGGTATAGGCTAGTGGGTCATTGTTTTTGTAACTGGTCGGCGCAACATCGTGGGCCGAAGGGCCTGTTCTGCGCTGTAATGTTCTATGTTCTATGAGGTGAAAAAGAGCTAGAGCTAGGCTGTTTATAAAGATGAAATAGATGGTCTTCATGATAGTGTAATAAGTGGTCAAAACGTCAGCTAGGGTCACACATGACACCAGGGTTGCAATCAGTCTGGTCCAGCCTCAGGCAGTTGCTAGGAAAAGTAAGAGTTAGAGGCTCAGGTAGAGAATTTGTGCTACAGAACAAGACAATGGTTTCAGACTTTTCAATATTTAAATGGAGGACATTTCTACCCATCCTGAACTGAATGTCATTCAAGTAGTCTTTACACGGAACATTGTTGTTAGCACAATGAAATGTCCTGAAGATTTTGTTTAAAGCATTTATTTTATTGTATTTACTGCTAGTTTAGAACAGAGTTGTGGACGAGGCTGCTTTAATTTAATTAATTATCAGGGCCACACGGTGAAGCCTTTCACTGTTTGCTGGAGCAGAGAGAGAGAGCTAAGAATTTACCTGTTAAAAACCTGTTTAAAATAAGTTTAAAGCACTTTGTTCTTTGTAGAACTGTTTAAAGCATTTATTTTATTGTATTTACTGCTAGTTTAGAACAGTGTTGTGGACGAGCCTGCTTCAAATCAGCGCCAGGTTTAAAAGGAGGCCTGGTGTAGACAGCGGGCAGCATCTGAGCGGGCAGTGGAGTGAGTGGGAAGCAGAGTGAGCTAATAGGGCTTAATATCAAAAAGGGCTGGAGGGAAAAAAGGACAGGTGAGTTCGTTTGAAAAAACAAGGAAAAAAATTTTTTTTTCAATACTACTACAGCAAGAAACAAGGAAAAATTTTTTTCCCATAAAAAATTACAGTGAATAATGGAGGGGCATGTGATGTGTGGTTTCTGTATGATGTGGGAACTGGTGGACCCCAGGGTCCTTCCCAGTGACCATGTCTGCAGTAAGTGCAGGTTGCTGGAGGAGCTCCAGCTCAAGGTGGATGAGCTGGCCTCTGAGCTACAGACACTGAGGCTCATCGGGGAGAGAGGGTGCCCCTAGACTGGCTAAATCTAAGGGTCAGGGACAAAAGGGGGCTGCTGGGAGGAGGAAGGGGGGTGAGGAGCGGAGGCCTCAGCCTCTTAACCTGCATAACAGGTTTGAGGTTCTTGCTTCCAGTCTGGAAGAGGATGAGGCAAGAGAGGTTGGTGAGCAAACTGCACACGGTACAGTGATGCAGCAGGACATAGGCAAAGAGAAGGGGAAAAGGAACGTAGTAGTGATTGGGGATAGTGGGGTGAAGAGTATTGACACTGTCCTTTGTCACAATGACAAAGTGCACAGAAGGGTGTGTTGTCTGCCTGGTGCTCGGGTACAGGATGTCGCAGCTGGGCTGCAGAGGAATCTGGAGTGGGAGGTGAGAACCCGGTCGTTGTAGTACATGTGGGTGCCGACAACGTAGGCAAAATGCGGACTGAGAATCTGGGAAGGGAGTATGAGAAGCTGGGAATGGAATTAAAAAGTAGAACCGACAAGGTGGTTATCTCTGGGCTACTGCCTGAACCGAGGGCAGACGGGCGTAGGGTTGATAAGATAAAGGAAGTAAATGGGTGGCTCAGGGATTGGTGTGGGAGGAATGGGTTCGAATTTATGGGGCATTGGCACCAGTATTGGGGTAGGTGGGACCTGTTCGGGCAGGATGGGGTTGGTCTGAATCATGCTGGGACCAGAGTGCTGGCGAATCGAGTAAAGAGGACTGTAGACAGGGCTTTAAACTAATTAGGGAGGGGGAGGGTGCGAGGGTAGGTGACGCTATGAGGTCTAAAGTTAAGGATAGGGTACAGGTAAGGGAAGAGGCAAAGGATGTCCCAATTGGTGGTGTTACGGCAAGTAGGGTCCAGGTGAAGGCTGGGATGAAAGCGCTTTATCTGAATGCACGAAGCATTCGGAATAAAGTGGATGAGCTGATGGCGCAGATCGACACAAATGGATACGATCTGGTGGCCATTACAGAGACGTGGCTGCAAGGTGACAGGGACTGGGAGATGAATGTACAGGGTTATCAAGTGTTTAGGAAGGATAGGCAGGAGGAAAGAGGGGGTGGCGTAGCTCTGCTGATTAAGGATAGTATCAAGGTGGTAGCAAGGGATGATATCGGAGCCAAGGAGCAGAAAGTGGAATCGTTGTGGGTGGAGATTAGGAACAGAAAAGGGAGGAAGACGCTAGTGGGTGTCGTCTATAGGCCCCCGAATAATGATCTGGAGGTGGGGCGGGCTGTTAACGCGCAAATAAGTGCAGCGTGCAGGAATGGGACGGCAGTAGTTATGGGAGATTTCAATCTGCATATTGATTGGTCGACCCATGTTGGACGAGGTGGGCTCGAGGAGGAGTTCTTGGAATGCTGCCGGGATAATTTCCTTGAACAGTGTGTGTTGGAGCCGACGAGGGAGCGAGCTATCTTGGATCTGGTGCTATGTAATGAGGCGGGTAGAATTAGGGACCTTGCAGTGAAGGATCCTCTTGGAGAGAGTGATCATTGTATGGTGGAGTTTCTGGTGCAGATGAGGAGGAGAAAGTGGGTTCCCGGACACGCGTCCTTTGTTTGAATAGAGGGGAGTATGGTAGGATGAGAGAAGAATTGGCGAATGTGGACTGGGGGAGCGCATTGGAAGGTAGGTCTGCTGAGGAGCAGTGGAGGATCTTTAAGGAGATCTTTCTTGGTGCTCAGCAGAAATTTATTCCGATGGTTAAAAAGGACAGTAGGAGGAGAGGTAATAAGCCGTGGATAACGAAGGAGGTGAAGGAAAGTGTTAAATTAAAAGCGGAGGAGTTTAGAGTAGCTAAGAGCAGTGGGCGAGAAGAGGATTGGGAAAGGTTTAAATGTCAACAAAGATTGACAAAGAAATTGATAAAGGAGGGTAGGAGAAGCTATGAGGCTGGGCTAGCACTTAATATAAAAAAGGATAGCAAGAGTTTTTATAAATATATAAAAAGGAAGAGGCTGGCTAGGGTAAACGTTGGTCCTTTAGAGGATGAGAAAGGGGAGCTAGTGGTAGGGGATGGGGATATGGCTAAGGTCTTGAATAACTTTTTTGTTTCTGTCTTCACGGAGGAGGACGTGAATAATTTGCCGGGTGTTAGCGATGGAAAGGTGGTAGGAATGGAGGGTCTTAATGACATTACTGTTACTAGAGAGGTGGTGCTCGACAGACTGGAGGGGCTGATTGTGGACAAGTCCCCAGGACCGGATGGAATGCACCCGAGGGTTCTGAAAGAAATGGCGGAGGTGATAGTGGATGCCTTGGTGGTTATTTTCCAGACGTCGCTGGATTCCGGGGAAGTGCCAGAAGATTGGAAAACGGCTAATGTTACGCCGTTGTTTAAGAACGGTGCCAGGCAAAAGGCGGGGAATTATAGGCCGGTTAGTTTAACGTCTGTGGTAGGTAAAATGTTAGAAACCGTCATTAAGGAGGAAATAGCGAGGCATCTTGAGGGGAATTGCTTGATAAGGCGGACGCAACACGGTTTCATTAAAGGGAAGTCGTGTCTGACAAATTTACTGGAGTTCTATGAGGATGTGTCTAGGGCAGTGGATAGAGGAGAGCCGGTGGATGTGGTCTTTCTGGATTTTCAGAAGGCGTTTGACAAGGTACCTCATAAGAGGTTATTGCAGAAGGTCATGGGACATGGAGTTGGGGGTAGCGTGGATAGAGGATTGGTTGTCAAATAGGAGGCAGAGAGTGGGGGTCAATGGATGCTATTCGGATTGGCGGTTGGTGACTAGTGGGGTGCCCCAGGGATCGGTGCTGGGGCCTCAGCTATTTACCATTTATATAGATGATCTGGAGGAGGGAACCGAGTGCAGGGTGTCGAAATTTGCTGATGACACCAAGATTGGGGGAAAGGCAAATTGTGCAGAGGGTGTGGAGAGTCTGCAGAAGGATCTAGATAGGCTGGGCGAATGGGCCAGGAAATGGCAAATGGAATTTAATGTTGGCAAGTGTGAGGTGGTCCACTTTGGTAGGAGGAATGGTAGGAAGGACTATTACTTACGGGGCGAAAAACTGCAGCAGGCGACGGTGCAGAGGGACCTCGGGGTCCTTGTGCATGAGTCGCAAAAACCCAGCTTGCAGGTGCAGCAGGTGGTCAGGAAGGCGAATGGGATGCTGGCCTTCATAGCGAGGGGGATTGAATATAAAAGTAGGGAGGTCTTGCTACAGCTGTATAGGGCATTGGTGAGGCCGCAGCTGGAGTACTGTGTGCAGTTTTGGGCGCCGCACCTGCGCAAGGATGTTTTGGCCCTGGAGGGAGTGCAGAGGAGGTTTGCTCGCCTGATACCGGAGTTGAGGGGATTGAGCTATGAGGAGAGGCTGAATAAACTAGGCTTGTACTCGTTAGAGTTTAGAAAAATGAGGGGAGATCTCATTGAGACGTATAAGATGATGAATGGGATGGATAGGATAGAGGTGGAGAGACTCTTCCCGCTCAAAAAAGACAGTAGGACTAGGGGGCACAGCCTCAAGATAAAGGGGGGGCGGTTTAGAATAGAGTTGAGGAGGAACTTCTTCACTCAAAGGGTGGTGAATCTCTGGAATTCTCTGCCCGTTGAAGTGGTGGAGGCTGCCTCGCTAAATATTTTTAAGAAACGGGTTGATGGGTTTTTGATAAGAGAAGGGATTAAGGGTTATGGGGAGAGGGCAGGAAGGTGGAGCTGAGTCACGACAGATCAGCCATGATCTTATTGAATGGCGGGGCAGGCTCGAAGGGCCAGATGGCCTACTCCTGCTCCTATTTCTTATGTTCTTATACAGGGCCCTGTTCCTTACAAAGAAAGACCACAAAAAGATTCTCCAACCTCAGTAAAAAATGATGAGTTTTTCTGCCATGAACACATACTTAGTACAGGATTTAGAAGTGTTCATCACTTCATATACAAAGCCCCAGGTCTCCTTGTGATGAGTCAGAGAAATCACTGTTAATACTGAGAAGAGCATTATGCAGCATTAACAGTACAATATACTATTCTAAAGGCAAATTATTGCAGATGTTGGAACCTGAAACAAAAACAGAAATTGCTGGAGAAACTCAGCAGGTCTGACAGAGGAGAGAGAATAGAGCCAACGTTTTGAGACTGGGTGACCCTTCATCAGAGCTGAAGAGAAGGAAAGTTGGACAGGATATGTACGATGAGAGTGGTGGGCCATAATTGGAGAAAGGGAATGTAGGTGATGATGAGAAAGGTGCTAAAAGTGTCCATTATGTGATTGGAATGTGCGAATGGCAGAACAGAGATACAGAGGTGACCACTTTGCAGAACACCTTCAGTCCATCTGCAAGCAGGACCAAACCTGTCACTTAACCACACCACTCTTTTCCTCTATCCACATGTCTGTCCTTGTCCTTTTGCAGTGTTCTAGCGAACCCTTAAGCAAACTGAAGGAACAGCATCTCATTTTCCGATTAGGCACTTTACAGCCTTCCAGACTGAACACTGAGTTCAACAACTTCAGAGAATGAACTCTCCCCTCCACCTTCACCCCATTTCTATTTTATTTCACTTTTTCTTTTTATATCATTTGTCCATTTTTATTACTTTCTATTGCCATTTTTATTTTTCCATTTCTGAAATCTCAACCTCTGTCTTGTCTCCAACTGCCCCCCCCACCCAGTAATTCCAATTACTTAATGGACACTTTAGCACCTTTTTCAACCTTTACCATGTCATTGAAATTCCCTTTGTCCAATTACAGCATCACACCTCCCCGCGTCCCCACCCCATGGTATAAGTCTTGTTTGATTTTCTTTGCTTTCAGCTCTGACAGAGGGCCATCCAGACTCAAAGCATTGGTTCTATTCTCTCTCCACAGATGTTGTCAAACCTGCTGAGATTTTCCAGCATTTTATATTTTTGTTTCAATAAATTATTCTGTTGCTAACTTGAACCATTATTTACCTGCACATATCTCTTTTTAAGGATTTCTGTTATGTCTGGTGCTATCTTGTTTTAATTCGATATGTGGAAGGAAGCGTTACACCTGCTGGTCTCTACTTCAAATGTCTATGCATGGAATTCCTCGGTGGGAGAAGGTGCAGAGAGGCCAATGGATTCCTCTGGGCAGTGAGGGACATGGGAAAGGTCAAACGATTCTGGGAATGGTGGGGTATGGGAACCTGCGTAAGGAGTCAGAAGAGGAGGAATCAATGACAAAAACCAAAAACAGAAAGGAAAATAAGAAAGGTGATGGACAAAGAAACCAAAGTCCAGATTTAAACAAGGCTTCAGTGAAAAATAGTGGGAACAGGACCAGTAATGTTAAAAAGATAAGCCTAAAGGTTTTGTGCCTTAACATGTGGTGCATTCACAATAAAGTGGATGAATCAATTTAGCAAGTGGATGTAAACGGTTTGAGAAGGGATTTTGACAATGTGGAATCTATATGGGGAGAGCTAACAACACCAAGTGGCATGGTTATATATAGACCCCAGAAGACTGTATTGATGTTGGGAATGACACCAAACAAGAAATTAGAGACACATGCGAGAAAAGAACATCTGGAATTATGGGTGACTTTAATCTGCATGTGGGTTGGACAAATCAAATCACTCACATTACCATAGAGGAGGAATTCCTGGAGTATAAATGGGATTGTTTTCTGGATGAATACATTGAGGAACCACATAGGGAACATGCCATCTAGACTGGATATTGTGTAATTTTATGGTTCAGATCAGAAATTCCAAAGTGTTTTATGGAGCCCACCTGAATCACAGGCTTTGCATAGAACCAGAGAAGATAGGAGCAGGAGGAGGCCATTTGACCCTTTGAGCCTACTCCACCATTCATTACAATCGTGGCTGATCATCCAACTCAATAGCCTAATCCTGCTTTTTCACCATAACCTTTGATCCCATTCACCCCAAGTGCTATATCCAGCCACCTCTTGAATACATTGCATCTTAAATTTGGCGTGGATAAGCATAATAGCTCTCACTTCAGGTATGATTCAAATGACCCACTAGGGAGCTTTTATCAAACAAAGTTTGTTTAAGAATACAGTTAACATGTATAATAAGAAAATTAGCAAGAACTCTGATTCAGAGGGGGGGTGGGGTCTTCAGTAGCAGGGGTGAAAGTGAGGGGGGCACAGATGGGGACTGCAATGAACGGCATCGTGGGGGTGAAGTGGAGCAGGGTTTGAAATGTGTATACTTTAATGCGAGGAGTATTCGCAATAAAGTGGATGAACTTGCAGCGTGGATCAGTACCTGGGACTTTGATGTTGTGGCCATTTCAGAGACATGGATAGAGCAGGGTCAGGAATGGTTGTTGCAGGTTCCGGGGTTCAAATGCTTCAGTAGGAGTAGAGAAGGAGGTAGAAGAGGGGGAGGGGTTGCATTATTAGTCAAGGATTGTATCACGGTGTCAGAGAGGAAGTTTGATGAGGACTCGTCTGTTGAGGTAGTATGGGCTGAGGTTAGAAATAGGAGAGGAGAGGTCACCCTGTTGGGAGTCTTTTATAGACCTCCTAAAAGTTCTAGAGAGGTTGAGGAAAGGATTGCGGAGACGATCCTGGATAGGAGTGAAAGTAATAGGGTAATTGTTATGGGGGACTTTAACTTTACTAATATTGATTGGAATAGCTATAGCTCTAACTCCTTAGAGGGGTCAGTTTTTGTACAAAGCGTGCAGGAGGATTTCTTGACTCAGTATGTTGACAGGCCAACTAGAGGAGAGGCTATATTGGATTTGGTGCTGGGAAAGGAGCCAGACCAGGTGCTAGACCTGGAAGTTGGGGTGCATTTTGATGATAGTGACCACAATTCGGTTATGTTCACCTTAGTGATGGAAAGGGATAGGCAGGAACCTCAGGTCAGTAGTTTTAGCTGGGGAAAGGGTAATTATGAGGCTATTAGGAGAGAGAAAGAAGGGTGCCAGGCAAAAGGCAGGGAATTATAGGCCGGTTAGTTTAACGTCTGTGGTAGGTAAAATGTTAGAATATGTCATTAAGGAGGAAATTGCAAGGCATCTTGAAGGGAATTGCTTGATAGAGCAGACGCAGCACGGTTTCATTAAAGGGAAGTCGTGTCTGACAAATTTAGTGGAGTTCTATGAGGATGTGTCTAGGGCGGTGGATAGAGGAGAGCCGGTGGATATGGTCTTTCTGAATTTTCAGAAGGCGTTTGACAAAGTACCTCATAAGAGGTTATTGCAGAAGGTCAGGGGACTTGGAGTTGGGGGTAGGGTGTTAGCGTGGATAGAGGATTGGTTGTCAAATAGGAGGTAGAGAGTGGGGGTCAATGGGTGCTATTCGGATTGGCGGATGGTGACTGGTGGAGTGCCCCAGGGGTCGGTGCTGGGGCCTCAGCTTTTTACCATTTATATAGATGATCTGGAGGAGGGAACCGAGTGTAGGGTGTCGAAATTTGCGGATGACACCAAGATTGGGGGAACGGCAAATTGTGCGGAGGGTGTGGAGAGTCTGCAGAAGGATCTAGATAGGCTGGGCGAATGGGCCAGGAAATGGCAAATGGAATTTAATGTTGGCAAGTGTGAGGTGGTTCACTTTGGAAGGAAGAATGGTAGGAAGGACTATTACTTACGTGGTGAAAAACTGCAGCAGGCGACTGCAGAGGGACCTCGGGGTCCTTGTGCATGAGTCACAAAAACCCAGCTTGCAGGTGCAGCAGGTGGTCAGGAAGGCGAATGGGATGCTGGCCTTCATAGCGAAGGGGATTGAATATAAAAGTAGGGAGGTCTTGCTGCAGCTGTATAGGTCATTGGTGAGGCCGCAGCTGGAGTACTGTGTGCAGTTTCGGGCACCGCACCTGCGCAAAGATATTTTGGCCTTGGAGGGAGTGCAGAGGAGGTTTACTAGGCTGATACCGGAGTTGAGGGGGTTGAGCTATGAGGAGAGGTTGAATGAACTAGGCTTGTACTCGTTGGAGTTTAGAAGAATGAGGGGAGATCTCATTAAGACGTATAAGATGATGAATGGGATGGATAGGATAGAGGTGGAGAGACTCTTCCCGCTCAAAAAAGACAGTAGGACTAGGGGGCACAGCCTCAAGATAAAGAGGGGGCGTTTTAGAACGGAGTTGAGGAGGAACTTCTTCACTCAAAGGGTGGTGAATCTCTGGAATTCTCTACCCGTTGAAGTGGTGGAGGCTGCCTCGCTAAATATTTTCAAGAAGCGGGTTGATGGGTTTTTGATAAGAGAGGGGATTAAGGGTTATGGGGAGAGGGCCGGAATGTGGAACTGAGCCATGACAGATCAGCCATGATCTTGTTGAATGGTGGGGCAGGCTCAAAGGGCCAGATGGCCTACTCCTGCTCCTATTTCTTATGTTCTTATGTTCTTATGAATTAGGAAGCATAGGTTGAACTAGGAGACTACAGGGTCTCGGAACGTCCGAAATGTGGAGTTTTTTCAAGGAGCAGCTACTGCGAGTCCTTGATATGTATGTCCCTGTCAGGCAAGGAGGTATTGGTCGAGCTAGGGAACTATGGTGCACTAGGAAAGTTGATTCGCTGGTTAAAAAGAAAAAGGCGGCTTATGTCCGGATGAGACTTGAGGGCTCAGATAGTGCACTAGAGAGCTTTAGATTGGCTAGGAGGGAGTTAAAGAGAGAGTTAAGAAGGGCTAAAAGATGACATGAGAAGACTTTGGCTGATAGGATTAAGGAGAATCCTAAGGCGTTCTATAAATATGTTAAGAACAAAAGGTTGGTTAAGGCAAGATTAGGGCCAGTTAGAGACAGCAGTGGGAATTTATGTGTGGAACCGGAAGAGGTTGGAGAGGCATTGAACCAATATTTCTCTTCGGTGTTCACGCAGGGGGACATAAATGTGGTTGTGGAGAACACTGGGTTACAGGGTTGTAAACTGGACAGTATTGCAGTTGACAAGGAGGATGTGCTAGTTATTCTTAAGGGTTTGAAAATAGATAAGTCCCCTGGGCCGGACGGGATTTACCCTAGGATTCTCTGGGAGGCAAGGGAGGAGATTGCAGAGCCTCTGGCTCTGATCTTCAGGTCGTCGTTGGTCACCGGTATAGTGCCAGAAGATTGGAGGTTAGTGAATGTTGTCCCATTGTTTAAGAAGGGGAACAGAGACTTCCCCGGGAATTATAGACCAGTGAGTCTTACTTCTGTTGTGGGTAAGGTTTTAGAAAAAATTATTAGGGATAGGATTTATAGTTATTTGGAGTGTAATGAATTGATTAGAGATAGTCAGCATGGTTTTGTGGAGGGTAGGTCGTGCCTTACTAACCTTATTGAGTTTTTTGAGAAAGTGACCAAAGAGGTGGATGGGGGTAAGGCAGTTGACGTGGTGTATTTGGACTTTAGTAAGGCGTTTGATAAGGTTCACCATGGAAGCCTTCTGCAGAAATTGCAGATGTATGGGATTGTGGGTGATTTAGGAAATTGGATTAGGAATTGGCTGGCAGATAGGAGACAGAGGGTGGTGGTTGATGGTAAATATTCGACATGGAGTTCAGTTACGAGTGGTGTGCCTCAGGGATCTGTTTTGGGGCCACTGCTGTTTGTAATTTTTATAAATAATCTGGATGAGGGTATGGCTGGGTGGATTAGTAAATTTGCTGATGACATCAAAGTCGGAGGTGTGGTAGATAGTGAGGAAGGGTGTCTTAGTCTACAGGGAGACTTGGTCAAGTTGCAGAGCTGGGCCGAGAGGTGAAGGATGGAGTTTAATGCGGAAAAGTGTGAGGTAATTCACTTTGGCAGGAATAACGGATGTGTCGGGTATAGGGCCAACAGTAGGACTCTGAATAGTGTGGGTGAACAGAGGGATTTAGGTGTATGTGTACATAGATCCCTGAAAGTTGGGAATCAAGTAGATAGGGTTGTTAGGAAGGCATACGGTGTCTTGGCGTTTATTGGTAGGGGGATTGAATTTAGGAGCCGCAGCGTCATGTTGCAACTGTACAAAACTCTGGTGCGGCTGCACTTGGAGTATTGTGTGCAGTTCTGGTCCCTACATTATAGGAAGGATGTGGAGGCTTTGGAGAGGGTGCAGAGGAGGTTTACCAGGATGTTGCCTGGTATGAAGGGGAGGTCCTATGAGGAGAGACTGAGGGATTTGAGGTTGTTTCCATTAGAAAGAAGGCGACTGCGAGGGGACCTTATTGAAACATATAAGATGATCAGAGGTTTGGATAGGGTGGACAGTGATAGCCTTTTACCTCGGATGGAGAAATCTAGCACGAGGGGGCATAGCTTTAAATTAAAGGGGGGTAGTTATAGGACGGATGTCAGGGGTAGGTTCTTTACCCAGAGGGTGGTGAGGGATTGGAATGCCCTGCCTGCTGCAGTTATAAATGCGCCTAGTTTGGGGGAGTTTAAGAGATCCGTGGATAGGTTTATGGATGGAAAGGGTTTGGTTTAGGTTAGAGGGTCATTGTTTTTTAACTGGTCGGCGCAACATCGTGGGCCGAAGGGCCTGTTCTGCGCTGTAATGTTCTATGTTCTTATCAATTACAACAAGAAATAAAACAACCACTATAATATATAACTTTTAACATATATATCTAATGTGTTCCAATCAAACCAATCCCATAGACAAAAGACCTTTTTCACAGGTTTAACACAGCAAAGACTAATGCCCACGTGCTCCTGGACGTGATTCCTTTGGATGAAGTCTGCAGTTTTCAGAACAGTTTGAAGTCAGAACAGCTTCCCAAAACAGGGATTCATAGGTAAACCACCAACAGTCGATCCTCCCTTCAGAAACTTAGGACCTTGCTTTCAGCTAACCAGCAGAATTTCCTAAAAACAGGAGGGTGAGAGAGAGGTAGAGACTTCTTTTCAGCCTGATGCACCTTCGAAAACTAAAACTCAAACTAAACAGCAACTCAAACTGAAAACAAAAGAACTCCTGTCACCTGACCTGCCAACCCGTTTTTCTCCTAACAACGCAGTTGTATAAACATCCCAGTAAAAATAAACAAATGCCCATTTAAGTAGCAATAAAAATTCTCATAGAGAGCCCAAAAACAGTGAGAAAACCAAACTGAAAATGTTTGCTCATAACTGCAGAGTACATTATTTGGAAAAAAAAACACTTTTTAAAGAGCCCAGTGGATTGCTGTAGACAATGAGAGATATAGTAAGAAGTCTCACAACACCATAGAACATTACACGCAGTACAGGCCCTTTGGCCCTCGATGTTGCGCTGACCAGTGGAACCAATCTAATGGCCCTCTAACCTAAACTATTCCAATGTTATCCATATGCCTATCCACTGACCATTTGAATGCCCTTAAAGTTGGCGAGTCCACAACTGCTGCAGGCAGGGCATTTCACAACCTTACGACCCTCTGATTAAAGAACCTACCTCTGACATCCGTCCTATAATTACCACCCCTTAATTTAAAGCTATGTCCCCTTGTGTTAGCCATCACCATCCGAGATAAAAGGCTCTCACTGTCCACCCTATCCAATCCTTTGAACATCTTGTATGCCTCAATCAGGTCACCTCGTAACCTTCTTCCCTCCAATGAAAATAACCTCAAGTCCCTCAGCCTTTCCTCATAAGACCTTCCCACCATACCAAGCAACATCCTGGTAAACCTCCTGTGCACCCTTTCCAATGCCTCCACATCTTTCTTATAAAGCAGCTTGTGGGATTACTATCAAATAAACCTGTTAGACTATAACCTGGTGTTGTGAGAATTCTTACTGTGTTTACCCCAGTCCAACACTGACATCTCTACATCATGACAATGAGAGATTCCAGTGGATTTCTGTAGACAGTGAGAGATACCAATGGATTCCTGTAGACATTGAAAAATCCCAGTGGATTCCTGTGGAGTGTGAGGGAGCCCAGCAGATTCCTGTGGATAATGAGAGATCCCAGTGGATTCCTGTAGACTCCAAAATATCCCAATGGATCTGTAGACAGGGAGAAATTCCAGTGGATTCTTGTAGATGGAGAGCCTAGTAGATTCCTGTGGATAGTGAGAGATCCCGTAGATTCCTATAGACAGTGAGTGATCCCAGTGGATTTCTGTAGGCAGTGGAAGATCCCAGTTGATTCCTGCAGAGAGAGATCCCAAAAGATTCCTGTGGACAGTGAGAGATCCCAATGGATTCCTGTAGACTGAGAGATCCCAGTGGATTCCTGTAGAGAGAGATCCCAGTGGATTCCTGTAGACATAGAGAGATCACAGTGGATTCCTGTAGACGTAGAAAGATCTCAGTGGATTCTTGTAGATAGTGAAAGTTCCCAGTGGATTCTTGTAGATAGTGAGAGATCTCAGTGGATTCGTGCAGACAGTGAGCGATCCCAGTGGATTCCTGCAGACAGTGAGTGATCCCAGTGGATTCCTGCAGACAGTGAGCGATCTCAGTGGATTCCTGTAGACAGTGTAAGATCCCAGTGGATTCCTGTAGACAGTGTAAGATCCCAGTGGACAAATCCAGCAAGTTCTTTAAAAAGACAAGAAATTAAGGATGAGGTGCCACTATTTCAAAGCAAAATGCAGAGTGGCGCAAGTCGCCCAGCATATTCTTAAGAATTACAATTCACACACCAGTAACAAAGTTAAGTTTTAACCCTCTGCATTGCTGGCCAGTTTGAACATCCATAATACCATGTATCGTTAACACTCTGATGTGAGGAGGAAGAAGCCAGCAAGCTATTCCATTTTTTGCTTCCCTTGAAAGGTCAAATTAGGCTTTGGAGTTTAAATCAGATTATTTCAAGCTATAGCAGAGGAAGCCTGTAGCACACATGTGGTATACAGATTGCAGAACAAAGGAATACAACAGCAATTAAAATTCTGGCTCATCTGCAAGTATTTAACAAAAACCAATCAAAATTGTACACTCATTCAAAAGTAATCAATATCCAATCCCAAGTAATAGTTCTGATTCCTTCATTTGTTTCCCACAATAATGATTCACCAATTACAACAACCCTACGCTTAACTGATTACAGTATCCAGTCACCAACAGAGCATGTATTGAAAGCTACATTATCAATAAACATGTCTATAGTTCTTAACTTTCTGACACCCTGGGGAGTGACATCAGAACACACTGCAGTCTTGGACTGTTACTGAAGCAGTGGTGTATTAGTTACAGTCCTCTCATGGCCCATCAATGTCTTTTTAGCCATTGTTTTTGTAACTGCACCTTGCAGCTCAAACAGCTTTCCTAGCCTTTGTTGCAGTGGATGATTTTTAATCCTTTCACACTCAAACCAAAGTATTCAGTAGACTGTACAGTCTACCAGATTTGTTGCTCCCAGTGTGGTCTCCTCTATCTTGGGGAGATTAAACGCAGATTGGGGAAAGGGTTTTTCTGCTGCTCTCAGCCCAAGTCTGGAAGTCCCACCTGAAGAACAGACCTTTGCATGCTCTGCGCCTCACCCACTGCCATTCCCCTGGTGGGTGGGAAGGGAAAATTCCACACTGGGTGACTGCTTTGTGGAACACCTTCACTCAGTCCGCAAGCATGACTCCCACCTTCCGATCGCTTGCCCTTTTAATTCAGCACCCTGCTCCATGCCCTCGTGTCTGTCCTCGGCCTGCTGCAATGCTCCAATGATGCCCAATGCAAACTGCAAGAACAGTTCATCTTCTGATCAGCACATTACAGCCTTTTCAACTCAACACTACGTTCAACAACTTTAAATTGAGAACTTGTCCCTCCGTCTTGAACCCCCACCCCATCTTTTTGTTTCCTTTGTCCCAATACAACCTCACCTCTCTTCCACAGGGCCACCTGTCACTTCTTTTTCAGTTTTACTCCATCTGAACTTCTCCTATTAACAGATTGTGCTGTTCTACCTCAGGTCACTGTTGGCCGTTCTTTAGTCCTTAATGCCACCATTACCACCCTGTGTGTCTTATGTCCATAGATCTTTGTCAATCTCATTATTGCTCTGACCTTTCCCAGTCCTTCCATTCTACCTCACCTCCCTCTCCAATTATATAATTCACTATTTTTCTCCCCTCTTCAGTTCTGTAGAAGGGTCATCTCCACAGATGCTGCCAGAGATGCTGAGATTATCCAGCATTTTCTGTTTGTATATCATTGACACATTATAAACTGTCCACTAAGATTCAATCCTTTATGATACAGTTTCCTAAAGAGGGTAAAAAGTTTCTGCGGTGCTGGGTATAGTGTACAGTAGATGGCAGTCATGCACTATGCAGCATAACATTTGAAAGTAGCTTGATTTGAAGGTTGCAAGATTATGAAGGGCACAAACAAAGTAGGCCCAGACAAACTATCAAAGTCCAAATAGACAAACTGTGAGTGACAGATCTGGTGTACAACAAGAATTTGCTCCAACTCTGCTCAGTGGCTGGTGGGGCTATAGAATCATTGAACTGTGCAATGCAAGTACAGATTGTGTTCTTCCAAACTCGGACTGTGCCTGGAGAGAGGGCTGGACCTTTATTACACGCTGGAGGGAAATGCTGGTCGGTACAGGCGTCTTGCTGTTGTCAGTGGTGATGAGAGCAGTCCCTTCAAACTCAGAGTGATACAAAAAAATCTTTGTACATTGAAATGTTATGGCTCAAATGTAATAGCTCACTGCAATATTGGTATGTTACTCTAAACAGTCAGTGTCTGAACACCATCAGGTGAGGCTATTCTACTTTGCATTATGATATAATTTATTGTAGAAAGGTCAGGACTTGACTGTCAGTTGTGTTGTGTTTCTGCAGGTTACAATGCTCCATATCTGTCAGTGTATAGTGAGAATGCTGTAGATGTATTTGATGTGAACACTATGGAGTGGATTCAGACAGTTGCACTAAAGAAGGTATGTTCAGTTCCTTTCTTCACTTTGCTTATATTATCTGTTCCTTACAGTGATATGAGAAGGGTAGACGGTGGCACGGTGTTAACATCACTGGACCAGTGTTCCAGTTTAATGATCTGGTGACATTGCTTCATTCGCATCACAACAGCTGGTGGAATTTGAATTCAATGAACAAATAAAGCTAGTCTCAGTAATGATGACGATGAAACTTAGCATAGCTCCAGATGGGTTTTTACAACAATTTAATGCCCATTAGAGAGGGGAATCTGCCATCCTACATGTGACTCCAGACCCACAACAATATGGCTAGCTCTTAACTGTTGTCAGATATAGCCTAGCCAACCACACTGTTCAAGGCAGTTGAAAACAGGCAGCAAATTGCCAGCAATGTCCACAGCCCATGAAAGAATCGAGGGATTTCACAGTGAGCGTTGCCTAACTTTCTTCCTTCTTGCTCTATTTCCTTCCTCCTTTCCCTTCCTCCTTTCTCTACCTCTATCAGATCACTCCAAGACCCCCATCTCAGTGAATGTAACTTGAGTTTGCTGACTTCCCCACTATAACTAAATTCCCTTATCCCAGGTATCTGATTCTGTTTCTGATTCTGGTGCATTTTTCTCAAGATGGGAACTCCAGCACTTACTTCCTTTTATATTCTGTATCTCTTGTGATGGTCCCATCCTCCATTATCCCTCTAAATCCATTTTGTATCTATGAGCTAAATGACTTGTATACATTTATTCATCCAGTCTTCAGAGCTTGTCTGTTTAAAATGTAATTTTAATTTCAATTTGCATCCTCTGGCCCTACCTCTCCTGATGTGGAGATGCCGGCATTGGACTGGGGTAAACACAGTGAGAAGTCTCACAACATCAGGTTAAAGTCCAACAGGTTTATTTGGTAGCAAAAGCCACTAGCTTTCAGAGCGCTTGTTGCCCCTTCATCAGGTGAGTGGGATTTCAGTTCACAGAGCATAGAAAGACACAAAACCTACCTCTCCTGACAGTTTATTAATACCATACCCTATCAGTACATTATCTAATGTATATAACTGCTGTGATGCACTGTTTGGAAATTCCATGTGGTGGGAATTAGTAGGGAATCAATGATGTATTGCTGGAGAAATTCTTTGTGAGATTAGTTACTGAGAGCTCCTCTTCTTACAGGTTCGGCCACTTAATACAGAGGGAACGCTTAACCTACTAGGGCTCGAGACAATCAGATTAATCTACTTCAAGAATAAGATGGCAGGTACGTCTAGTAAGTGCTTTTAATCTTTAATGTACTTAGTTATTTCAAGGGTTTTTTAACAGTAGCCAGCATTGCTGAACCATTAGTCTTGTGTGCAGCAGCAGCATTGGATATTTGGTCATGAATTAACATTTAAAACCTATGACCTCATTAATCGTGGCTATTCCTGTGGTCATTACTGACAATGACTCTTTCCCTGTGCTGGTTCATGTCATCCTATCCCTATATCCTGACGTGTACCTCAGCTAACCCACTTTGTATCAAATACAAACAATATAATTACTGAATAATGTTTGGTTCATACATAAAAACAGAAATCCAGTCACTTCTTGCTACATTGCTTGACATTTAAATGATCTTGTCCTTTCCCTGGGAGAGAGTGGTCAATATACAGAAATCTCTCACAGCAATCAGCTAGTGACTGATCTTGACGTGTGGCTTTAGATCTCGATGCCTCAGAGGAATATCTGAGCGTGCCAACATCAGTAACTAAACATCGCAACGATAGCAAAGGCCCTCAAGCAAGTTATTGCCAAAATGATCAATAATAGAAAGTTGTCACAATACTTTTGTAGACCATCTGCCAGTTCAATAATTCTCACTGAGCTGTTTCTTTCACTCCTGCAGAAGGGGACGAACTCGTTGTCCCTGAAACATCAGACAACAGTCGCAAACAGATGGTCAGGACCAGAAGCAAGCGGAGATATTCCTTTCGGGTGCCTGAGGAGGAAAGGCTTCAGCAGAGGAGGTAGGGCAGAGCTTCCAGAGCCAGAGAAAACACATGTCCCCTGTCCCCTTCTTACCCTGTTATCCTGTCCTCTCAATACCCAGTTACCCACTGGATGTCCGTTCCCCCCTCCCAGTATCGTTAATGTGTGAGACATGGACTTTCTTTTGTTGGTACTTTGGAAAGTACAGCTCTGAGCGTCACTCCACAGGGAGTTGAATTTCTCTGTTTGCAACATGTTCATGCTGTAGCAGCAGTGAGTCCTCCTTACCAATCCAGCCTTGCCCTCCAATAGCTGGTTCTCAGCCTAAATTAGTCTTTGAGTTAAGGCAACAGAAAGTGTGAAGCAGGTTGTTCCATGTATTTCAGCATCCATGATGTGGGTATGCCGGCGTTGGACTGGCGTAAACACAGTAAAAAGTCTGACAACACCAGGTTTTAGTCCAACCGATTTATTTGATAATATTCTCACAAGCTTTCGAGGGGACTGCCTCTTTGTCAAGTGAATGGAGAGTTCTGGCCTCAGACAGACAGAGAATACAAAGTACAGACAGTTGCTGATTAGAATGCGAATCCTTACACCTAACCTGCTGTTCAATTCTTAAAGTGGCTGATAATGTGAGTGGAAGGAGCACTGATCAGTGCTCCTTCCACTCACATTATCAGCCACTTTAAGAATTGAACAGCAGGTTAGGTGTAAGGATTCGCATTCTAATCAGCAACTGTCTGTACTTTGTATTCTCTGTCTGTCTGAGGCCAGAACTCTCCATTCACTTGACAAAGAGGCAGTCCCCTCGAAAGCTTGTGAGAATATTATCAAATAAATCGGTTGGACTAAAACCTGGTGTTGTCAGACTTTTTACTGTGTTTCAGCATCCAGCCAGAGAGTGAGAGAGCATAAACAGTGAGTATTACCTTCCCAACTTGGGAGCCACTGAGAGGGGTAGAGAAACAGAAGAAAAGGAGAGTTACTTCGTTCTGAATTAATTTGAATGTGAGATAATTTTAGATTCCTTTTCTCTTTCAGAGAAATGCTTCGAGATCCAGAAATGAGATCCAAATTAATCTCAAATCCGACTAACTTCAATCATATTGTCCACATGGGCCCAGGTGATGGAATACAGATCTTGAAGGATTTGCCGATGGTAAGTTAGCCGAGGATGCTCTGTTCAGGGTCCGTCCATTAATAACAGCAATTTACATTCTGGAATATAGTTAAAGCATTAAAATATTTCAAGGCCCTTTGTAACTGGGTCAAATCCTAACACTAATAGAAATTAATAATACACTGTTTCTCTTTAAATGTTGAAGATCAGCAGCCTTGTGTAATTTGTTACTTCTTTACTCTTATATGTTGGGTTTTTATATGCCTGCTAATACCTTTCTGTACCATGATTACCTGGAACTGATAAATTTCATGCTTGTTTTCCTTCTTTTCTATGACGTTCCTTTCCTTCTGTTGCTCCATGAATAGACAGGCTCCCCACATCCACCCCACAATAATCACTTCAGCCCGATCTCTACTCCAACCAACTTCGAACATGTTTATCACATGACTGTCCACTCTGCTGAGAACTTCCTCTGCCACGATCCCCTCATCTGCTCCCCTCCAACAGACTCTGCCTGCAGTTCACCACATTCCATAACATCAAGGGTATGGTGTGTGTGCTGACCTCAGTAACCCATTTGCTGTGCCTAGTGTGTGTGCGTGCGTGTTTGCAGGTGGCACTAATCCAACCAAACCTTGCATCACTCCATCTGCTTTGGCCCTTCCTGTTTCCTGCAAATTTGGTGCAAAGCTTCCAGCATTCTCCTCCAGGGACACAGGTTTCTGACCTCACTTCTGGGATTGAGGTGGGAATGGGGGCCTGGAGGGACATGTAAACAGATATCAAGAGGAGAAGAATCAGCATTAAGTCAATTCAGTCTGTTCCTGTAGAGCTTCTGAAAGGCAGAATAACAAGAGAAACAGCAAAAAGCAAGGTTAGACTGGCTGGGCCCATATCTACTGGAGTTCAGAAGGATGTGCAGTGATCATATTGAAATATAGGATTCTGAGGGGAATTGACTTTTCACCTTGTTAGAGAGACTAGGGGACAGAGATTAAAATTAAGGGGTCTCCCATTTAAGCAGAAAATGAGAAGAAGGGTCATGGGTCTGTGGAATTCTCTTCCCCCAGTGAGTGGTGGAGGCAGGGTTACTGAATATTTTAAGACAGCAGTAGATAGATTCTTGGCCAACATTACAGTCTAATTTTTGCCAGACATAGCTGGGAATGTGGAATTAAGGCCACAGTCAGGTCAGCTGTAATTTAATTGAATGATGGAGCAGGTTTCAGAGGCCAAATGACTGCCTCCTGCTCCTGGTTTGAATGTTTGTATCTTCAAAGAATTTAAACGCAGCATAAAGAAACTATTCCAAAACGGGGTAAAGTTAAGATAAAGAAATTTCTGATAAAAGACGAAAATTAGCTTGCATTCCTATAGCATCCTTGATATCTGAGGATGTCCCAAAGTGTTTCACAGGCAATGAACTATTTGTGAAGTGTGGTCGTCACTGTTGTGAGAATTGGAGCAGCTGAGTGTGCACAGCAAGATCCCACAGGCAGCTGTCTGACAATAACCAGATCAGCTGTTTTTGTGATTTGACTGAGGTAAAAATTAGCCAGGGGATATTTTCTATCTACCTGAAAGGGTAAATGGAATCTCGGTTGAACATCTTATCAGAAGCATCTCCAGCAAAGAACAAAACAGCACGGGAAACAGGCCCTTCGGCCCAACGAGCCCGCGCCGCCGTCCCATGGTCAGTGACCTATTCATGACTCTAGTCTATGCCTAATGTGTGAGGATCAGGGAGGTCCAATATAGGGACAATTTGTTACCCAATCAATCAGCCTAAAAGCACATTTTTGGGATGTGGGAGGAAACCGGAGCACCCGGAGGAAACCCACGCAACCACGGGGAGAACGCGCAAACTCCCACGGACACAGGCCCAACTCCATGTGTCCGCACAGCTTTGAAAGTGGGAGTGCAAATTATTTTACAAGAAAATGAGGGATTATCAACTGCAATGGTAGATGTAGTTATTTAAGTAACTGGTGTGTCTGTCTTGTGTAGTTGGTTAGGTGTTGATTATACCAGTGCAGTGCAGCACTCACTCAGTACAGCACTAAAATGTCAGTCTAGATTGTGGTTCAAGGTTGGAGTTTGTCTGGAGCCCACGACGTCAGATTTAGAGCCAGAGTTGATCCTTTAATATTTTACAGTGTTTAACCTGACGGCTGATTTCTGCTGTTTAATGTGCTCTGTTATTTTAAACTTGATCTGATACCTCCTGTAGATGTGTCTTGGTGCAATGATGTGCACAAACCATCAAGATATTCCCCAGAAATCTTCAGATTCAAATCAAAGTAAAATGCTGTAGATATTCAAAATAAGAACAAAGAAATGGGAAGAACTAACGAGGAGAGGCAGCATTTGTGAAGAGTGCAAAGGACTAACATTTCAGACCAGTGACCAGTTCCAATGAAAGAGCATTAATCTGAAATGTTAACTCAGGTCCCCTCTTCATGGGAGCAGTCCAACCTGCTGAATGTTAGCATTAATGCTGGTTTTGAAGAGAAAATACCATGTGGTAAAACCGGGGGCTCATGCTGCTTTGAATTTGTGCATGTTGTTTGTCACTGAGCTCTAGTGCTTTAAGCTGTTCCATTTCGCCATTGCAAGTCTCCATTGCAGGGAACAGACAGTCTTGAATTTACATTTGTTTGATCTATTATTGCCATTGGTGATGGCAGCTCTCCAACCATTGCCATTTTGTGTGCTGGGCATGATAACAAACTGAGAATGTTATAGAAACTGGGAATGTCGTTGCATTATCATTAGGGCTCAGTAAGAGTTAGGATATCCTGTTGATGTTGTACAAGACATTGGTAAGGCCATACATGAAATACTGTGTACAGTTCTGGTCACCCTATTACAGAAAAAATATTATTAAACTAGAAGGAGTGCAGGAAAGATTTACTAGGATGTTTCCAGGACTTGATGGATTGAGTTATAAGGAGAGGCTGGATAGACTGGGACTTTTTTACTCTGGAGTGTAGGAGGCTGAGGGGTGACCTTGTAGAGGGCTATAAAATAATGAGGGGCATAGAGAGGGCATAGGTCTAAGGTGAGAGGGGAGGGATACGAAAGTGTCTAGAGGGGCAATTTTTTCACACAGAGGGTGGTGAGTGTCCGGAACAAGCTGTCAGAGGTAGTAGTAGAGGCAGATACAATTTTATCATTTAAAAAGCATTTAGATAGTTACGTGGGTACGATGGGTAGAGAGGGATATGGGCCAAAAGCAGCATGGACAAGTTGGGCCAAAGGGCCTGTTTCCATGCTGTAAACCCCTATGACTCTATAAGAAGTCTCACAACACCAGGTTAAAGTCTAACAGGTTAAATTGGAATCAGGAGCTTTCGTAACGCTGCTGTATATTATAAGTGGGGCAGTGCAATGCTGATCACTCAACTCAACTCCAAAACCACCGTTTTCTCCTGTGTCAAGACTCTTCGCAGAGTTGTGTTGTGTAGTAGTATGCGCTATAGCTTGGGAGGTTTTGCCCCATCACATCTGCCAATTCTAACAACAGAACAGAAGGAGTATCTGTATTCTCACAGGTACTGTTTATTTGCTGTATGCTGAGCTTCCCCAGTTGGTTCTCCCAGTGGAATCTTAAACTGTGCTGACCAACCATCACCATGTTTAGTCGCCAGCTGGCCTGTGCAGAGCTACTTGAGCTCAGCTTTTGTGGTGCAGTGATTGACCTCAGCTCTTCTTTGCAATGATCCAGCGAGCAAGTACAGATAGATACAAGATCACTCGTTGCATTGTGTGCTGCTTTTCACTGCCGTGTCTTCTGTGCAGAGTGACCACTTGGGCAAGGCACTGAAAGGTGTCTAATGTTGCTCTAATCTCTTCAACTGCACCTTTGCAGCATTTTAGAAATGGACTGAAATTATACTTCACAGTGACGCAGTGGTTAGCAGCGCTGCCTCTCAGCACCAGGGACACGGGTTGGATTCCCAGCTTGGGTCACTGTCTGTGTGGAGTCTGCACGTTCTCCCCATGTCTGCCTGGGTTTTCTCCAGGTGTTCTGGTTTCCTCCCACAGCCTGAAAGATGTGCTGGTTAGGTGCATTTGCCGTGTTAAATTCTCCCTCAGTGTACCCGAACAGGGGCTGGAGTGTGGCAACAAGGAGATTTTCACCGTAACTTCATTACAGTATTAATGTAAGTCTAATAAATAAACATTAAACTTTTCACAAGTAGTTAGTTCTGTTCAACTATCAGTGAAACTGACTGGTTCAACGATAAAACTAAATCTTTAAACAAAAGTCTCTAAAGTGATAATCTCTTGGCTCCATTTGTTTAAATAGCTGAGATATCTTAGTTGGTTCTTTATCACTCTCACCCCATTTCTCGCTAGAATCTCCGGCCTCCGGACGAGAAGAGTCGGACAATGTTTAGCGCTTCCGTCAGCATCCCTGCTATTGCCCGTTCTCGCACAGAGCCAGGACGCTCCATGAGTGCCAGCAGTGGACTGTCAGCAAGTAAGATATTTGATGCTCGATCTGTTTCCTTACAGAACCCCCTGGGATAATGGACCTGTTGTGAAAAGTGTCACTTGACATTGTTAATGTGCAGTTGCTGCTTCCTCATTAACTGTAAGATAGCCAGAAGTTCATTTTGTATTTTGAATAAGTGAAGAAGGGTTTCCCGAAACCTAAATTTGCTTTTCAACATTTTAAACCTTTGCCTCTTGGCCTGCCTGTCAGATGTCACTGCAACAACTTGCATTTAAACATAAGATTTATCCTTAGGAGCTTCATAAATAGTCATGAGAGACAAATGGGTGTCAGACTGGAAAAGGAGAGCCTTGGACATTGGGGTGGATGCTGGCGATTTGGGGGTGGCTGTGGTGTAGTATTATTGTCACTGGACTCGTCATCCAGAGACCCAGGGTTATGCTCTGGGGACCCAGGTTGGAATCCTACCACAGCAGATAGTGAAAGCTGAAGACATTAAAAATCTGAACCATTGTCAATTGTTGGAAAAACATATCTGGTTCACTAATTCTTTACATAGAAACACAGAAGATAAAAGCAGGAGGAGGCCATTTGGCCCTTCAAGCCTGCTCCACCATTCCTTAAGTTCATGGCTGATCGTCCAACTCAGTAGCCTAATCCTGCTTTGTCCCTTTCGCCCAAGTGTTAAATCTAGCTGCCTCTTGAATACATTCAATGTTTTGGCATCAACTACTTCTTGTGGTAAAGAATTCCACAGGCTCACCACTCTTCGAGTCATAGAGGTTTGCAGCCAACTTGTCCACACCACCCAATTTTTACCAATAAGCTAGTCGCAATTGCCCACATTTGGCCCATATCTCTCTGTACCTATCTTAACCATGGAACTGTCTAAATGCTTTTTAAAATGACAAAATTGTACGCGTTTCTACTACTACCTCTGGCAGATTGTTGGATGAAGAAATATCTCCTCACCTCCATCCTACATGGTCTACCCTGAATCCTCAAATTGTGACCCCTTGTTCTGGGTTCCCCCACCATCGGGAACATCCTCCCTGATATCCTTACCTGATCTGACCTACATGTGTCTCAAAACCTACAGCAATATGGTTGACTGTTAACTGCCCTCTGAAATGGCTGAGCAAGACATTCAGTTCAAGGGCAATTAGGGATGGGTAATAAATGTGTAGCAACACCCATGTAGTCGAATGAAGAAAAAAAATGAAGAGAAGAAAGGAGAAGGATGGAGTTTCAGAGGATAGGATTCCGGCAGCTAAGAGACCTGGCACCAAATGTAGTTCAAAATACAGACAAGCGGAAAACCTGTCTCCAAATCTGAAAACATTTGGAGGCACAAATGACAAGATAAGCAAGATACTCACTGGCTACACAATAATGAAAATATGATTATTGGTGTGTATGGGACTTCTCCAGTGAAGTCCCTGGAATATTTTACGTTAATAAAGGTGCAACTCAAGTGAAAGTTGTTGTTGGATATCTTGTGATTTTATTTTTGATTAGATTTATTGTTGCCAGGTGTATTATACAGTGTACAGTGTAAAGTATTGTCATGTATTTCCCTCATGAAGCTCCATTTTTCCAATCAGCAGCATTTGCCACATCCTCACGCTGCAGTGTAATGGAATTGGCTACCTCGGTGTTTCACTGCACTGTAATGGAATTGGCTATCTCAGTGTTTCACTGCACTGTAATGGAATTAGCTATCTCGGTGTTTCACTGCACTGTAATGGAATTGGCTATCTCAGTGTTTCACTGCAGTGTAATGGAATTGTCTATCTTGGTGTTTCACTGCAGTGTGTAATGGAATTAGCTATCTCACTGTTTCAATGCACTGTAATGGAATTGTCTATCTTGGTGTTTCACTGCACTGTAATGGAATTGTCTATCTTGGTGTTTCACTGCAGTGTAATGGAATTGGCTATCTCAGTGTTTCACTGTAGTGTGTAATGGAATTGGCTATCTCGGTATTTCACCGCACTGTAATGGAATTGTCTATCTGGATGTTTCACTGCACTGTAATGGAATTGGCTATCTCGGTGTTTCACTGCAGTGTGTAATGGAATTGGCCATCTCACTGTTTCACTGCACTGTAATGGAATTGGCTATCTCGGCGTTTCACTACAGTGTGTAATGGAATTAGCTATCTCGGTGTTTCACTGCACTGTAATGGAATTGACTATCTCGGTGTTTCACTGCACTGTAATGGAATTAGCTATCTCGGTGTTTCACTGCACTGTAATGGAATTGCCTATCTCGGTCTTTCACTGCACAGTAATGGAATTAGCTATCTCGGTGTTTCACTGCACAGTAATGGAATTAGCTATCTTCGTGTTTCACTACACGGTAATGGAATTGGCTATCTCGGTGTTTCACTGCAGTGTGTAATGGAATTGTCTATCTCGGTGTTTCACTGCATGGTAATGGAGTTGGCTATCTCGCTGTTTCACTGCAGTGTGTAATGGAATTGGCTGTCTCGGTGTTTCACTGCACTGTAATGAAATTGGTTATCTCGGTGTTTCACAGCAGTGTGTAATGGAATTAGCTATCTTGGTGTTTCACTGCAGTGCGTAATGGAATTGTCTATCTCAGTGTTTCACTGCACTGTAATGGAATTGACTGTCTCGGTGTTTCACTGTAGTGTGTAATGGAATTGTCTATCTCGGTGTTTCACTGCACTGTAATTGAATTGGCTATCTCGGTGTTTCACTGCAGTGTAATGGAATTGGCTATCTCGGTGTTTCACTGCAGTGTAATGGAATTAGCTATCTTGGTGTTCCACTGCAGTGCGTAATGGAATTGTCTATCTCGGTGTTTCACTGCACTGTAATGGAATTGGCTATCTCGGTGTTTCACTGCACTGTAATGGAATTGGCTATCTCGGTGTTTCACTGCAGTGTGTAATGGAATTGGCTATCTCGGTGTTTCACTGCAGTGTGTAATGGAATTGGCTATCTCGGTGTTTCACTGCAGTGCGTAATGGAATTGGCTATCTCGGTGTTTCACTGCAGTGCGTAATGGAATTGTCTATCTCGGTGTTTCACTGCACTGTAATGGAATTGGCCATCTCAGTGTTTCTCTGCACTGTAATGGAATTGGCCATCTCGGTGTTTCTCTGCACTGTAATGGAATTGTCTATCTCGGTGTTTCACTGCAATGTGTAATGGAATTGGCTATCTCGGTGTTTCATGTGTTGTTGATGTTTTTACAGGATCCACAGCACAAAATGGAAGTGCCCTTCGAAGAGAATTCTCAGGGGGAAATTACGTTAACAAACGTCAGCCAATGACGTCCCCATCTGACGGCTCTCTGTCCTCTGGTGGGATGGATCCCGGAAGCGATGTGCCAACGAGGGAGTTCGAGCGTGATGTAATTGCTCTGTCTAATATTTCCCCACTTGTCCCAAATTCTAATTCCCACTGAAATGAATGTAAAGAAATCAAAACTATTACAATTATGAGGCTTTATCACTTCATCATTATCAGTCATCTCCAGAGTTTAAGCAACCCCACCCCTCAGTCCACCCTCCACTGTCAAACTACCTCTCCACCCCCCCCTCATTATTCAACCATCCCACCACCCCCACACCCCCTTCCCCACAGCCCATTGTCCAATCAGTCTAAAGCATCCTCACTGTCCAACCCCCCCCCCCAACTGTCCAACACCCCCCCCCCACTGTCCATCCCCCCAACTGTCCAATCCCCCCCACTGTCCAACCACCCCCCCACTGTCCAACCACCCCCCCCCACTGTCCATCCCCCCAACTGTCCAATCCCCCCCAACTGTCCAACACCCCCCCCCACTGTCCATCCCCCCAACTGTCCAATCCCCCCCACTGTCCAACCCCTCCTTCAACTGTCCAACCACCCCCCCCCACTGTCCATCCCCCCCAACTGTCCAATCCCCCCCAACTGTCCAACACCCCCCCCCACTGTCCAATCCCCCCCAACTGTCCAACACCCCCCCCCCACTGTCCATCCCCCCAACTGTCCAATCCCCCCCAACTGTCCAACACCCCCCCCCCCCACTGTCCATCCCCCCCACTGTCCATCCCCCCAACTGTCCAATCCCCCCCACTGTCCAACCCCTCCTCCAACTGTCCAACCCCTCCTCCAACTGTCCAACCCCTCCTCCAACTGTCCAACCCCTCCTCCAACTGTCCAAACCCTCCTCCAACTGTCCAATCCCCTCTCACTGCCTAACACTTCACTTTCCCACCCACAGCCCACTTCAGTCTGTTCCATTCTCTGCCCCGTCCCCTCCACAGCTCCTTATACAAAGAACAAAGAACAACACAGCACGGGAAACAGGCCCTTCGGCCCAACCAGCCCGCGCCGCCGTCCCATGGTCAGTGACCTATTCATGATTTTAGTCTATGCCTAATGTGTGAGGATCAGGGAGGTCCAATATAGGGACAATTTGTTACCCAATCAATCAGCCTAAAAGCACATTTTTGGGATGTGGGAGGAAACCGGAGTACCCGGAGGAAACCCACGCAACCACGGGGAGAACGCGCAAACTCCCACAGACACAGGCCCAAATCCATGTGTCCGCACAGCAACAGAGATAGCCTCTGAGCTGTCATGATGCCCTCGAGATGGTCCAGTTTACGCACATGTCTCTCAGTTTATCTGACATGTCTCTCTGTGACTGGTCTGAGGACATTATTAGGTGTGAAGTTCAGTGTTAGCTTCACTCTCTGAGACACCAGGGAAAGCTGGATTTCTCCATCAGTCCAGCTGCTTTCTTGGTGAATAGTTTTTTCTGCTCCTGTCCCACAAATTACCAGATTTATTAAATGCAATTTCAAAGCTTGATAAAAAAAACTGGTATTAAACCAAAACCAAGTTTGTTAAACTTCTTTCCGTTAAAATCACCCAGTTCATTGCTGTTCAAGATCCAGTCCAGCATAAACTCTATGGGCCAAATGGCATCCTCCTCACAGAATTGTTACACTGCAGAAGGAGGCCATTTGGCCCATCATGTCTGCACCAGTTCCTCAAACGAGTATTATGCCTCCATGCAATTCTCCTGCCATTTCCCCATATCCCTGCATATTGTTTCTATTCGAGTAATCATCTTATCCCCTCTTGAATGCTTCGATATAACCCACTTCCGCCACACTTCCAGGCAGTGCATTCCAGACCCTGATCCAATCTATCCTCAGAAGTTAAACTTCTCATCCCTGGAACCATTTTCGTATATCTCTTCTGTTCTCTCTCCGATGCATTCACATTCTTCCTATAGTGTAGCACCCAGAACTGTACACAATATCTGGCTCTCTCAGGGAGGCAGTGGTATAGTCACCGAACTAGTAATCCTGAGGCTCAGGGTTCGAATCCTGCCACAGCAGGTGATGAAATTTGAATTCAATAGGAACATGTGATTCTAGATCCACGGCAATGTGATTGGCACTTGAAAAACTGCCCTCCGGGATGGACAACAGATGCTGGCCTAGCCGGTGACACCCACACCCCATGAAAAAGCTGAGATCTAACTAGTGTCTTGTACAAGTTCAGCACAGCCACCTTACTCTTGTACTCTATGCCTCTGTTACAATGGTTTTCTTGTTGTATTTAAAAACTGTGGTAGTAGCCTAAGTACCAGCGTGGTTCCAAAATGACCCAACTACAGGATCCTGAATGTCCATTCAGGGTGAAACATTCAGAAATACAATTGGTATTGTATTTCTGAATGTTTTGGCTTCAATTACAAAGAATTAGCATTGACTATTAGACACATAGGAGTTATATCTATCCACTCATAGTTAAGGTTACATCATGCATACATAACAGTATAATGTCCAGTTAAAACATGTGCATATTATACCATCAAACAATGATAGTTATATCTCTGACCACTGGTATCTCAATCTCCCTCTCAGTTTTTCCTTGTTTGAACTGTCATATTATTCGATTAGATAGTCCTTGAGTGTTATCTGAGCTTACTTTAATCCCAGTCATTTGCACATAGCTTTCCGTGTGTGACTGAGGTTCAGCTTGCTTATGTGATTTATAATCCTTTATTAATTCTTTATTAACCGCTCTCTCCACCTCTCCGGCCACCTTCAATGATCTATGCACAAATACATCCAGGTCCCTCTACTCCTGCACCCCTTATTGAATTTTACCCCTTGTTTTATAGTCTTTCCATGTTCTTCCTACCAAAATACATCACCCCACTTCACTGAATCTGCTAATATTTCACTATTCACATTTATACCTTGCTTTATGTTTTACTTTTCCAACCAGCACTTTGCCTTGTTTATGCCGATGTTTCCGTTCTTCCCTTTAATAATGTGACATTGGAATGTTAAGTCCTACCTTTTACTTCGGAATTGGAATCATCCTTGCCACCCTCCTCCAGCCCATATCTACCCTGATCCTAATTTAAACTCCTCGGGAAACCTTTGTAAATATCAGAGAGCAGGAAATCAGAGCACTTCCCCAACACCATCAATCCAAGTTCTCAATGTCAGTTAGAAATCCTCCATTAGCTCCATTAGGAGCGAGAATGGGCACTTACAGCCCGTTCCGCTTTGGACCCTATTACAGCAAACTTGTGTTGATGCAATGGGTGAATCCCACAGAGTGTAACCATATGAATCATCCTTTGTTCTCTTCCAGGATTCTGATTCTCCGAGACACTCAACAGCTTCCAACAGCTCCAACCTGAGCAGCCCACCTAGCCCCATCTCGCCTCACAAACCACAGTCACTCCTACTAGAAAATACTGAGCACGTCAACTGGGAAACATGAGATTGCTGAGCTCTGCAAGCAGTTCCAACATATCAGCCCTTACTCCTGTCTCTCTGCACCCAGCCTTACTTTGCTCTCCAACCTGTG
This sequence comes from Prionace glauca, assembly GCA_037974335.1. NCBI lineage: Eukaryota > Metazoa > Chordata > Chondrichthyes > Carcharhiniformes > Carcharhinidae > Prionace > Prionace glauca. The sequence goes on from CM075725.1 coordinate 13,025,949, forward strand.
TGCCAGGCAATTGCTGCAGATCCGTCAAAAAGACACAGGAACATTGTGGATTCAGGGACAAGGCCTGATGTCATAAAGTTCACACACACACACATATATATAGACACATCACGCAGGAACCTCTCCCTGCTGACTGCTTTCCTCTCTCTTGTAAAAAGAGGAAAGGCAGCTTTCTTTCCTTTGAGTGACGTTAGCTGCTCTTTAGGGTTGTTGTGGGTGTATTCTGTTTTATATTTTAAGAAATGGAATCTTGATTAAGTTGTGTAACTGATGTTTAAGGTGTTGTTTCTCATTGCAGCTCTGTAGCCAGGTACACACTCAAGAGTAAACAGGATTCGGGGGGAGGGTGGGGGTTGGAATGCAGCCTTGACGTTTATCATCGCTTTGATCTCTTCCAAAAACATCAAGTGCCAGCAGGCATTCCTTTCTCTGTTACTATTGCAATCAGGCTTCTTTTAATTATTATTTTATTTTGCAATAATGATATGTGTACATCTGCAAACAAATCACCAAACCTTATTTTGCTAAAAGAAAAACACACAAAAAAAATTCTTTTGTGATATAGAATATATATAAAGTATATATATATAAAGTTGTGTATAGTTTTACTTGTTGAAACAATGACTGAAGGAAAGGTTACTTTGTGTGTGGTGTCACGGTCCCTGCTGGTAGATTCTTATATATAGTTCTTCAGTGTAGTACCCAAGACACAGCGGAAATTTAAAGTTTTTAATAAAACAGAAGTGGAAGCAGCAACTTTGAAGCTAAGGTGAAAAGTACTTATAGCCACAGTTCTCCAGCAAATAAAAGTACAATCTTTCGATGGAAAATGATTGAGTTATGTTGCATGTTGCAAAATTAGAAACAAGTGCACTAGTTTCAAGAGTCTGCCAGGTTCAGGGAGATCTGCTGATTCTGTCTGAATAAAGAATGCCCATTTTTGTAGTCATTTGAAGACAGTATTTGATTAAACACCCAGATATCGGAGTAACATTATATATATTTTTTTGTACACCATATGCAGCTGACATGTCAGGAAGTAGCTGCCCTGTCACCTCCTTGTGTCCGCTTTGCCACATCCCTCTCCTGATATTTATGTATTGTTACACTAAACAAAACCCTGGAGTCAGACAGCCTGGGACACTGAATGCTTTAATGGTTAGTTTGCTTCTGCCAAGTAAATAATTCCTACATTCTCTCTGTATATTCAAAACCCATCAGTTCCTTGTTTCCATCAACTGTTCCACTCTTTCCTTTCTGTAACAAGGAAGGGATATAAAGTTTATCGAGGAAACTCGAGTACATAAAAGAATGTTTAATTCACAGCTAAGAGTGCAAAAACATTTTGGCAAACCATTATACGTTTAGATGCTGATCAGAGTTGTTGATCAGTGGACTGGTGGGGGAGGGCTTGGGGCAGCAAATCTTTGAGTTCTTGTGTTTAGGGGCATCAGGAAGGTGAAGAGAAATGTGAGTGGGTGAAACAAGTACCTGACTGCACTCTCCTTCCCACATACTTAATCACACTCCTGGCCTGTGGATAAAGTAAAAGTGGTTTTCATTTTAAATGAATGAAATTTCAGATGAGTTTGACATTGGATTTTAAAGTGTCTTTGAGCTTTTGCTTCTATGACAGGAAGATGTGAGAGTTAAAGTGGGAAAGGTGGAGATAAGCTTCCTGCTCGAGTATAGATAAGGAGGGAATGTGGGAGCTGTCAAAACCCAGCTGTGAATTGTAAACATTGAACTGTGAGCAAAGGGGAGAATACACTAGTGTTGGTGTTCAGTGGGGACTGACATGCTTTGACTATGGCAATTTCATATCATTTATTTTCAAGAGTTTTTAGGGTTTTCCCCCTTTTGTAAGATTATTGTACAGTTTTGCATGTCTTAGATGTAATCAGTTTTTTAAAATTTCTTTTGGTTTAGGTTAAAGGCTGACTTCAGTAAATTAATTGCTTGGCTTTCTCACTCCTTTTTGCCCTTAATGTTTTTAGGGGTTAATTTGTAAGAGGAACTATTGCTGATTGTAGATTCTTTTGCACAAGAATATTTAAGGTGGTCAGTCTGGCTATTAAAGACCAGCCACCATTATTTTATGTTGGTGACACACACTAAATATTAACCAAGACTTTGATGTATTTCAATAAAACAGGGAAATGTTACAAATTGCTTTGTATTGTTATTGCTTTTAGAGTGAGCCAGGCAGCTCTGTCTGGTTCCTTGAGGTTGGATCAGTCGGCAGACTTGGTTTTTAATAAATTGAGAATCGAGATTAGTTTGATATTATGTCAAAGTGTCACTTCTCCTAATCCTCCTCCCTTGAAGGTCTCCCCCTGGCCTGGAACCACATTGCTTCATTCCCATACAGGCCACGTGTCTGCAGAGGGAGGGACAGAGTTAGGTGTTTCCTTTCTCCCTGGGGATATTTTGTTTGTGTGTGTAGATGGAGACCATTTTATCTGCTCAATCCCAATGAGTTAAAGAACTCAGAGAACAGTTTTAACATTATTATTTAATATTACAAAGTGGTTGGCCATTTATCTGATGGTTCTTTACAACCTCCTGAGGAGAGTAGATCAGTTTCTGATGGCAGTGAACATCTCTTTATTGTTTCAGTGTAGTTGTCGTTTGTAAAAGGATCACTTTAGAAGCAGAGTCACTATAAGAAATCTGGCTGATAATCATACACATCCAGTGCCTGTTAACTGCAGTGAAATGATCTGGTCATTAGTGAGGTTGATTGAGAATAAATCATGTGACAATGATTGGGTAATCGGTAAAACTGTGAAGGTTTATCAGTGTACTGAGTTGTACAGTAAAGTGCTACCAGAGCAGCAACCAGCTAACAAAAACTTTTTTTAATAACCGACAACAGTGTTTAAAGAAATAGATCAAACCTTAACACAGTAGGTGACAAGAAATAATTTGTTATTATAACATGGGAGACACCAGGTTACAGCCCCTGTTTCGGTTGATGATGGACCTGATGTCCAGTTTAGTGTGTGATAGATGGACGGGAACAGAAGCTACTTTCTGTGCTGTTTGTTAGATCCTGCCTTGAAATTGGTTTGTGGGAGTCGCAACCTAAAGTTGTCTTTTGCTAGTTAACTTAAGAACTAGGAGCAGGTGTAAGGCATCTGGCCCCTCGAACCTGCTTTGCCATTCAGTAAGATCATGACTGATCTTTTTGTGGACTCAGCTCCACTTAGCTGCCCGCCCTTAATTCCTTTACTGTTCAAAAATTTATCTATCCTTGCCTTAAAAACATTCAATGAGGTAGTCCCAACTGCTTCACTGGGCAGGGAATTCCACAGATTCATAACCCTTTGTGTGAAGCAGTTCCTCCTCAACTCAGTCTAAATCTACTTTCCCTTATTTTGAGTCCATGCCCCCTCGTTCTAGTTTCACCCGGCAGTGGAAACAACTTCCCTGTTTCTATCGTATAAGACTATGAAGGAAATAGATATGTTTCTATAAGATTTCTCCTCATGCTTCCGAATTCCAATGAGAATAGACTCAGTCTCTCCCCATAAGCCAACCCTCTCAACTCTGGAATCAATCTACTGAATCTCCTCTGCACCTCTTCCAGTGCCAGTATATCCTTTCTCAAGAAGACTAAAACTGTACACAGTACTCGAGGTGTGACCTCACCAGCACTTTATACAACTGCAACATAACCTCACTGTTTTTACACTCTATCACTCTAGCAATTAAGGACACAATTCCGTTTGCCTTCTTAATTACCTGCTGTACCTGCAAACTGACTCCGTGAGATTCCTGCACAAGGACACCCGGTCCCTCTGTACAGCAGCATGCTGCAATTTTTTTAAATGTAAGTAATAGTCCATTTTGCTGTTATTCCTATCAAAATGGATGATCTCACGTTTACCAACACTGTACTCCATCTGCCAGACCTTCGCCCACTCAAATTATCTATAATCCTTTTGCAGTCTTTCAGTGTCCTCTGCACACCTTGCTCTGCCACACATCTTAGTGTCATCTGCAAATTTTGACACATTACACTCGGCCCCCAACTCCAAATCATTTATGTAAATCAAACAATTGCGATTCCATCACTGATCCCTGAGGCACACCACTAGTCACTGATTGCCAACCAGAAAAACACCCATTTACCCTCATTCTTTGCTTTCTTTAGTTAGCCAATCCTCTATCCATGCTAACACATTTCCCGTAACACTGTGCACCTTTATCTTATGTGACAGTCTTTGATGCTGCACCTTGTCAAATTTCTTCTGGCAATCCAGATACACCACGTCCACAGGTTCCCCATTACACACTACACATAGAATGTCCTCAAAGAATTCCACCAAATTAGTCAAACATGACCTTCCCTTCATGAACCCATGCAACAATTTATATCCAGATGGCGCACTATTTTTTTTCCTTGATGATAGATTCAAGCATTTTCCCTACTACAGAAGTTACTTGCCTTTTGTCTACTTCCTTTTTTTAAGCACTGGTGTCACATTTGCTGTTTTCTAGGCCATGAATTTTGGTAAATTATTACGATGATAAGCTCATCATTAATATTAAGCAGCTGGAAGAGAAGGCAAATTAATTCTACAACTCTTCAGGGAGGTTGGGGGCTGGTTTTAGACAGATACCTGAAGCAAATTCTTTTAAAGAAACAACTGAGCAAAGGTTGATAGTGGAAATATTTAGTCTCCATTGAGATTGTCAGGAGGTGGTCAGGAAGGCGAATGGGATGCTGGCCTTCATAGCGAGGGGGATTGAATATAAAAGTAGGGAGGTCTTGCTACAGCTGTATAGGGCATTGGTGAGGCCGCAACTGGAGTACTGTGTGCAGTTTTGGGCGCCGCACCTGCGCAACGATATTTTGGCCCTGGAGGGAGTGCAGAGGAGGTTTACTAGGCTGATACCGGAGTTGAGGGGATTGAGCTATGAGGAGAGGCTGAATAGGCTTGTACTCGTTAGAGTTTAGAAGAATGAGGGGAGATCTCATTGAGACGTATAAGATGATGAATGGGATGGATAGGATAGAGGTACAAAGAACAATCCAGCACGGGAAACAGGCCCTTCGGCCCAACGAGCCCGCACCGCCACATCACCCTACACCTATTCTACCCTGCGTGTCTATGAATGGAACCCTACTCAGTCAGATTCAGGGAAGAAATAGTGTCAATTTGGTAAAAACCGATTAGCCTGAGAGCACATTTTTGGGGTGTGGGAGGAAACCGGAGCGCCCGGAGGAAACCCACGCAACCACAGGGAGAATGCGCAAACTCCCACAGACACAGGCCCAAATCCATGTGCCTGCACAGCCAGCAGTGCTAGTCACTGAGCTGTTGCGGCGCCCATCTACCGGTCCAGGATCAAGCACACACACCGACATGAAGTACTAGGCCACTCCTGGAACTTCCAAGAGCAGCCCAGGCACGACCCGCCGTGTGAATGCCCCTCGTTTGACACGAGGTGGACCTCCACCTGTGGAATAAAGTCAAAAATATTAATCTTACAGTCTGCCTTTCCGGTGTCTCCCGAGGTTTAACCCTATTTAATATCCCCTACCATATCCCTCCATTCTCGTTTCACTCATGTACCTATCTAACTGCATCTTAAACGAGTCCAACGTTCCTGCCTCCACCACCCTACTCGGTAGCGCGTTCCAGACCCCCACAACTCTCTGCGTAAAGAACCTTCTTCTCACCTCTAAATTATACCTCTCCCCCCTCACCCTTAAATGATGACCTCTCGTGTTCGTATCCAGTCTAGGGAGCAGTCTCTCACTATTAACTCTATCCATTCCCTTCATTATCTTATATACTTCTATCATGTCCCCTCTCAATCTCCGCCTTTCCAAGGAGAATAGTCCCAGTTTCTTCAACCTCTCCTCGTAACCCAGTCCCCCCATGCCAGGCAACATCCTGGTAAACCTCCTCTGCACCCTTTCCAGAGACTCCACGTCCTTCCAGTAGTAAGGTGACCAGAACTGGACGCAGTACTCCAAATGCGGTCTAACCAATGTTCTGCACAACTGAAGCATTAGACAGCAGCTTTTATACTCTATGCCCTTTCCTATAAAGGCCAACATCCCATAAGCCTTCCTAACAACCTTCTCCACTTGTGATGCAACCTTCATGGATTTGTGAACCTGCACTCCCAGGTCCCTCTGTATGTCAATGCTCCTAATCGGCCTCCCTTTAATCACATAGCTCCTCTCTGCATTATTCCGTCCAAAATGCATCACCTTGCATTTGTCAGGATTAAATGCCATCTGCCACCTATCTGCCCACTGCACCAACCTATCTATATCCTGTTGTATCACCTGACAATCCAGTTCCGTACCCGCCAACCCTGCCATCTTGGTGTCATCAGCAAACTTGCTAATCACACCACCTACGCCCTCTTCCAAGTCATTTATGTAGACTACAAAGAGGAGAGGTCCCAGTACTGAGCCCTGTGGCACACCACTGGTCATTGGCCTCCAGCCCGACAAGGTCCCCTCCACAGCTACCCTCTGTCTCCTATTTCCCAGCCAGTTCTCAATCCACTTAGCTACCTTGCCTCGTATCCCATGCGCCTTAACCTTTTCTACCAGCCTACCGTGAGGGACTTTGTCAAACGCCTTACTGAAATCCATATAGATGACATCAACGGCTCTCCCATCATCAACCGTTTTTGTCACCTCCTCAAAGAATTCCACCAGATTCGTAAGGCAAGACCTCCCTCTAACAAAGCCATGTTGCGTATCCCCAATCAGACCGCAACGCTCCAAATGCTCATACATCCTACCCCTAAGTACTTTTTCCATTAATTTCCCTACCACCGATGTCAAACTCACCGGCCTATAATTTCCAGAGTTATCCCTGCTACCTTTTTTGAACTGGTGGAGAGACTCTTCCCGCTCAAAAAAGACAGTAGGACTAGGGGGCACAACCTCAAGATAAAGGGGAGGCGGTTTAGAACGGAGTTGAGGAGGAACTTCTTCACTCAAAGGGTGGTGAATCTCTGGAATTCTCTGCCCGTTGAAGTGGTGGAGGCTGCCTCGCTAAATATTTTTAAGAAACGGGTTGATGGGTTTTTGATAAGAGAAGGGATTAAGGGGTATGGGGAGAGAGCGGGAATGTGGAACTGAGCCACGACAGATCAGCCATGATCTTATTGAATGGCGGGGCAGGCTCGAAGGGCTAGATGGCCTACTCCTGCTCCTATTTCTTATGTTCTTATTGTATCAAAATTGTCCATTCTTCTCTTTCCAGCGACTATTTCTCCATAGATTTGGGAAGAACATAAGAAATAAACAGGCCTTGATGTCTGCTTCATTGTGAGATCTCCATCATCCCTCTGCAAGTTTTAAAAACCCATTGCTCTGTCTTCAATGACCAAGTATCCACAGATCACAGCCAGGGGAAATAGACTTAGCAGCTATTTTAGCAAACCCTTGCAAACTCTAAACCTGCTGTGGATTCTGACAGTTTAGATACAATGAGCTGTACAGAGAGGCTGGAACTGCATTTCTGTTAGTGAGTGATTTTCTGTACATTGGCCTCATGTGTTTAACTTGCCAGGTGGGTAGAACAAGCTCTCAATTAGCTCCTGCTGCTTTTAAGCTTTGATTAATGTATATCTTCTCAAGACGTGAACTCTGAATCCTGGAGACCAGAGTTACTGATACAACAAAAAGCAGCACACTGCCCAGTCACACAGTATCCATCAGCTTTTCTTTTCAGGATTATTCAGAGTTATTATAGTGCAGGAGGAGCTCCCTGTGTCTACACTAACTCTCCCTAGGAGTTTACTGCCCTTGCCGTCAGATAAGAAGTTAACACGACTAGCAACCAGCTCTGATGGCAAGGGGAAGTCCTTACTCCAGGAGCATGTGTTTTGATAAAATAAGACAGCATGCAGTAATGTGCCCAAGGCCACAAACATGATTTTAATTGAATATCATCATGACAGGTATACAAAAAACTGGTCAATAATCACTGCTAAAATAATTCATTATTTCCTCACTAATTCACTTCAGTATGATACAAAGTCAAATGATTTTTCATTAATCAATACAGTAAAATCTCAAATGCTCCCTCCTTAGGGGAAGTGGAAACGTTCCCCAAACATAATTCCTCTTGCTATCAAAGAACACTCTTGCCTGGTTACTGCAGTCCTGTGTTCAGTGGAAACCACAATTCCTTTAAACAGGAAGTGAAGATTGTGTTTAAAAAAAGAATACACAGTAAGATGGTTAGTCCATCAGCCTCTCCCATTCCCCTGTGTCTCTCTCCAACTTCATCCAGTCTTGACCTTCCTGCACTCGACCCCTTCCATGTTATGGGCTGCTGCCTCCTTGCTCAGCCTTCCTGCTCCAGTATTTTTGGTAGGCCTCCTCAAACAAGTGCTTACAGGCAATCTGTGCGTTGAGCTTGCTGCAGATCAGGAAGGAACCAGCCATCTTGCGGTGGAGGGAGTAGGTCTCCTCTGGCGGAGGTACTAGTCTATGTCGCAGCATGATAGGGATCAGACTGTGGATCCTCTTGGTGGTGTTCTGATTCCCAAAGTCAAAGGGCTCTGCTGCTGAAAAGGCCTCACCAAGGATCATCACGGCATCAACATGGGCATTTTGCATAACCTTTAGTGGAAAAGATGAACAAACAGAACTTTTATAATCTGAGTAAATATACACTGTACAAGTCTCCTGTGCGTATCCATCAGCTTTTCTTTTCAGGATTATTCAGAGTTGTTATAGTGCAGGAGGAGCTCCCTGTGTCTACACTAACTCTCCCTAGGAGTTTACTGCCCTTGCCGTCAGATAAGAAGTTAATTTTCTCTTGAATGTCTCAAATCAAAGCCTCCTCTGTCAGTCACTCTTGGACACTGCATTCCAGCTGCTAATCACTAGCTGAGGAAACATTTCCTCATCGCCATGCTACTTTTGCCAATTAACTTCAATCGATTCCCATTGATTCTTACCCTCCCTCCAATGGGAACAGTTTCTATTCTGTCCAGACTCATCACCATATTCAATCTATCAAATCTTTCAATCTTCTTCAGTGATTTTTGTCTTCTAGCCCAGTGGAGATACCTGAGCTGTGATTTACCCAAATAAACCTGGTCTCCATTAATAAGTACAATCACTGGTCTTACTCTAGTCCCAACATAGGCTCGAGCCTCATCGCTCCTTCAGGAACCTGGTTTCCATCTCCCTGTCACTTCTTTTAAACTTTACAATGTTTAAGCTTTACAGTAATTTACAGAATGCAAGGTTGACAGTTAACTCTCCCTCACACTCACCAAACTCCATTTCTGGAGCTCATACCTCCCATTCTGTTCATTGCGTCCTTCAGCCCAAGTTTTCCGTGCACTGACATGTTTGTTGGAATTTTACCGCCCAGGATTCGCATTCTAATCAGCAACTGTCTGTGCTTTATATGCTCTGTCTGTCTGAGGCCAGAACTCTCCATTCACCTGACGAAGGGACTAACCCCGAAAGCTTGCTTGCTTGTGAGAATATTATCAAATAAATCGGTTGGACTAAAACCTGGTGTTGTCAGACTTTTTACGTTATTTAATTACAGCCAGAGCAGACAACTAAGAATAGGAACCATTCCTCTTCTCCACACCACAATGCTGAGGCCACATCAGTTGGCACATTGGGAAACACATCTAACAACACAAAGAATGATAATCTTCACTTGGGAAGTACAAGCCTGTAGGGCAGGTGGAGTGATTCAGGTTAAAGCTCCCCCTTTTATAACAGCAATGGAAAGGCCAACATGAAGTTCAAACGTCACCCTTCCACATTACCTTCTGATACTATTAAAAAGCCCCTCTTACCTTGGTTTCATAGCCAGTGAGAAAGTTCATCGCAATCGATTTGCTCAGCACCTGTGCTCTGTCCCCAATGGCTGCAGAGTGCACAATCTGTTGGGTAACAGCAAATTTTAGAAACAGGAACAATACCAGAGCAATTCCTACACAGCTCTCAACCAGTGAGCCTTACTTCTGTTGTGGGCAAAGTTCTGGAAAGGATTATAAGAGATAGGATTTATAATCATCCAGAGAGAAATCATTTTATTAGGGATAGTCAACACATTTCTGTGAAGAGTAGGTCATGCCTCACAAACCTTATTGAGTTCTTTGAGAAGGTGACCAAAGAGCTGGATGAGGGTAAACAGTTGATGTGGTGTATATGGATTTCAGCAAAGCATTTAATAAGGCTCCCCATGGTAAGCTATTGCAGAAGATATGGAGGCATGGGATTGAGGGTGATTTACAGGTTTGGATCAGGAATTGGCTAGCTGATAGAAGACAGAGGGTGGTGGTTGATGGGAAATGTTCATCCTGGAGTTCAGTTACTAGTGGTGTACCTCAAGGATCTGTTTTTGGACCACTGTTGTTTGTCATTTTTATAAATGACCTAGATGAGAACGTAGAAGGATGGGTTAGTAAATTTGCGGATGACACTAAAGTCGGTGGAGTTGTGGACAGTTTTGGATAAACATATGGATGATATTGGAATAGTGTAGGTTAGATGGGCTTTAGATTGGTTCCACAGGTCGGCACAACATTGAGGGCCGAAGGGCTTGTACTGGGCTATAATGTTCTACGTTTAGTGCTATGTTTAGTTGCAGGTTACAGAGGGACATAGATAAGCTGCAGACCTGGACTGAGAGGTGGCAGATGGAGTTTAATGCGGAAAAGTGAGAGGAGATTCACTTTGGAAGGAGTAACAGGAATACAGAGTACTGGACTAATAATGGTAAGTTACTTGGTAGTGTTGATGAGAGATCTCGGTGTCCATGTGCATAGATCCCCGAAAGTTGGCACCCAGGTTGATAGGGTGTACGGTGTGTTAGCTTTTATTGGTAGAGGGATTGCATTTCAGAGCCGTGAGGTCATGTTGCAACTGTACAAAACTGATGCAGCCACACTTCAAGTACTGCGTACAGTTCTGGTCACCGTATTATAGGAAGGATGTGGAAGCATTGTAAAGGGTGCAGAGGAGATTTACCAGGATGTTCTTATGTTGCCTGGTATGGTGGGAAGATCTTATGAGGAAAGGCTGAGGGACTTGAGGCTGTTTTCGTTAGAAGAAGGTTAAGAGGTGACTTAATAGAAGCATATAAGATGATCAGAGGATTAGATAGGGTGGACAGTGAGAGCCTTTTTCATCGGATGGTGACAGCTAACATGAGGGGACATAGCTTTAAACTGAGGGGTGAAAGATATAGGACAGATGTCAGAGGTAGTTTCTTTACTCAGAGTAGTGTGTGGAATGTCCTGCCTGCAACAGTAGTGGACTCGCCAACATTAAGGGCATTTAAATGGTCTTTGGATAAACATATGGGTGATACTGGAATAGTATAGGTTAGATGGGCTTTAGATTGGTTTCACAGGTTGGCGCAACATCAAGGGCCGAAGGACCTGTACTGTGCTGCAATGTTCTATATTCTACAAATGATCCAGCCACAAGAGCAGGTTAGAAACCAGTGGAGAGTAACTCGCCAAAGCCTGTCCACCAAGAGTGATGGAATACTCCCCACTTTACCTGGGTAAGTGCAGCTCTAACAACATTCAAGAAGCTTCACATCATCCAAACAAACTAGTTGCTTGATCAGTGCCTCATACACCTCTTTAAAACTCATTCACCCCAACACTGACACACAGTGGCAGTAATGTGTACATCTACAAGATACTCTGCAGCAACTCACCAAAGGTTCTTTAGGCAATAGTTTCCAAATCCACAGCCACTACCAGTTAGAAGGACAGAGGCAGTTGGCTCGAGGAAACACCACCCCCTTCAAGGTCCCTCCCAGAACACACACCATCCTGACTTGGAAATATATTGCCATTCTTTCAGTCGTTGGGTCAAAGTCTTGGAACATCCTCCCTAACAGCACTGTTGGTGTACTTACACCACATGGACTGCAGTGGTTCAAGAAGACAGCTCACCACCACCTTTCCAAGGGCAAGTGGTGATGGGTAACAAATGCTGCTGATGCCCTTTTCCATGAATAAATGCAGACTGGCTTGTACGTAGAGTGGGTCTTTTACCAACAAAATAGGGGCAATACCATTAATCCAGGGACAATATGTTCAATGCCTCTCTGCCCTGATCACTTGTCAGGGCAGCACAGTGGTTAGCACTGCTGCCTCAAAGCATCAGGGACCCGGGGTCGATTCCCAACTTGGGTCACTGTCTGCGTGGAGTTTGCAAGTTTTCCCCGTGTCTACATGGGTTTTCTCCAGGTGCTCTGGTTTCCTCCCACCGTCTGAAAGGTGTGCTGGTTAGCTGCATTGGCCGTGATAAATTCTCCCTCAGTGTACCCGAACAGTGCCAGAGTGTGGCCACTAGGGGATTTTCACAATAACTTCATTGCAGTGTTAATGTAAGATCACTTGTGACAAATAAACTTTAAAGCTTTAAGTAAATGTCTGAATTGAATTCTGTAATGATTTTGAAGAAACAATATATTTTAAGATACTTCTCTTGCCTCAATGTAAGTGTCAGTAAAGTCTTCATCAAAGCCCCTCGTGGCTCCAAAATCCAACAAAGCTACCTGAAAATGAGAGAGAAATTTATTTAAGAAACTTGCTCTGCAATGGTCCCAACTGGCTGACAATGCCTCAAGGTAAAGGAAATTCCAATAACCTTGCAATTTTCATAATCATCTACCACCTTCCATCTCTCCCGTACCCTTTACCCTCCCACTATAACCTCCCCAACCCATGTGCCTACTCTCCCCCTCATCTCTCCCATCCACCCCTACAGCCTCTGCTAGCAGCACAACAGACTGTAACAGAGTGAGTTTGATTCCCACGTGTCCCGAGCGTGCAATGCCCTGTACAAATCAGACAGTTAATGGACCCAGAGTGTCTCGCCCCACAGAAACACCCACCTTGCCAGTCTCTGGATTATAGAAGAAGTTGGACCAATTTGGGTCAGTCTGCATGAAGCGGAATTCAAAGAGTTCCCGCAGACAGAGTCGGAGGATGTTCTCACTGATCTGAAACATGGGAGGACAGAAAGTCATCAGACACAAGCAGAGACAACAAACACGAGCAAGTTTTCCCCATCAGAAGGATGTGATCACACTGGAGGGGGTGCAGAGGAGATTCACCGGGATGCTGCCTGGGATAGGACATGTAAGTTATGAAGAGAGTTTAGATAGGCTTGGGTTGTTTTCTCTGGAGCAGGGAAGACTGAGGGGCGACCTAATTGAGGTGTTCCAAGATTGAGGGTCATGGACAGAGTGGATAAGGAGCAGCTGTTCCCCTTAACTGAAGGGTCAGTCACGAGGGGATAGAGGTTCAAGGTGAGGGGCAGGAGGTTTAGGGGGGATTTGAGGAAAACCCTTTTTACTCAGAGGGTGGTGACGGTCTGGAATGCGCTGCCTGGGAGGGTGGTGCAGGCGGGATGCCTCACATCCTTTAAAAAGTACCCGAATGGGTACTTGGCACACCGTAACATTCAGGGCTATGGGACAAGTGCTAGTAAATGGGGTTAGGTGGGAGTTCAGGTTTTATTAACGTGTCGGTGCAGACTCAATGGGTCGAAGGGCCTCTTCTGTCCTGTATGATTCTATCATTGATAATAGCAGCTCCTCATGTGAGCAACTTTCATCCCAATAACCAGCAAACAGAACCTGATGGTTGTGAATGTAGCCCAGTCCATCACCCAAACCAGCCTGTCATCCATTGACTCTGTCTACACTTCCTGCTGCCTCAGAAAAGCAGCCAGCATAATTAAGGACCCCACGCACCCCAAACATTCTCGCTTCCACCTTTTCCCATCGGGAAAAAGATACAAAAGTCTGAGGTCACATACCAACCAACTCAAGAACAGCTTCTTCCCTGTTGCCATCAGACTTTTGAATGGACTTAACTTGTATTAACTTGATCTACATTCTGCACTCTCTTGTTTCCTTCTCTATGAACGGTATGCAATATCTGTATAGCTCATGAGAAACATTTTTCACTGTATGTTAATACATGTGACAATAATAAATCAAACAAACTGGGCCAACACTACAGTACTGAGGGATGCTGCTTTTTAGATTAAAACATTACTTTGACTGAGGGATAAATAATGGCCACGACACTGGGGAGAACTCTCCCCACCAACCCCCACCCGCCAGCGTGTCCCGAAATATTTCAATTCAGCACCAAGTTAGTAACTGCCTCCTTTGAACATCTCTGCTAAACACTGCATCTCTGACCATGCAGCACTCCCCTCAGCGTAAGACAGGAAGCTGAAATGTGGGATTGCTGCTCTGGAATGTGACGATATCACAACCTCTCTGACTGACAGTGTTACACTGAGTCACACTGAACACAGGTAAAATCCAGATCTTTGGCAGCTGCTGTGTAAAAGACATTCATTACATCTACAAGTACTCTCTTTCAGGGTGAACTGAAACCACATTCCATCCACCCAGACAAAGTGAATCCAGCCTTTCCCCACTCACCATGAAGAGTAAATCCTGGTGAACCTGACGAAGAGGGTAACCTCGAAAGCTTGCTTGCTTGTGAGAATATTATCAAATAAATCAGTTGGACTAAAACCTGGTGTTGTCAGACTTTTTACTAACTAATCCACACCCAGACTCTCAAAAGCCTTTCATCCCCACAGAAGCCACTCCTTCCCTTCACAACTCCACTTCCTCCATCCTCTACAGCTCACTCCTGTGCTCACTGCCTGCACTCAGTGCTAAGCTGAGTCTTTCAGCTTGAACCTACAGCAACTTGTCTCTGTTTTAGCCACAGATTGAGTTGAGCCCAGCGGCAGCACACAGACCCAAGCCGGGTTCTCGCTCTTACATGGTTCCTGGTCTCTTGGTCCAATTGCTCTGCTTTGTCCAATGGAAAACCAGGCACCAGCTCCGTGGTGAGGATACGTTTGCTGCTCAGATGGTCAATAACCCGAGGCACATAGAAAAAAGGATCATCCTGCACCAGCTCCCTGTACCAGGGGAAAGAGAACAGATTAACAAACCGCTGAGGACCAGGAAGCTCCAAGTCCCGAGAGGAGCCGATACCAGCACCAGGAGGGGAGGGGAGAGGAGAGGGAGAGGGTGGCGGAGCCAATACTGACATCAGGAGGGGACGGGGTGGCAACACTGGCCCCATGGGGGAAAGGAGAAGAGAGGATGGCAGGGCCGAGACTTACATCAGGAGGGGAAGGGGCAGCAGAATCAGCAAAAGCAGCTCCAGTACTTCACGTGTAACTCTGAGTTAACAAACACTGCACGTCAGTATCATACCCGACCCTCCACTCCACATGGTGGTTAAGGAAGGGGAGCCTCAGTGTGGCTGCATTAATACAGCAATAATTTGAGAACTCCAGCTTGAATACCACCACAGCACATGGCGAGTAAACATCATCCTCGTGGCCTCTGCCAGCCAGAAGGTGAAGAATCTGCAAATGCCTCCCCCTCCCCCAGAGTCACTCACTCTGATGTGGAAATATCTTGTTTTGTTCATTCCTGGGACATGGATATTGCTGACTGGGCCTATATTTATTACCAGCCCTAATTACCCTTGAGCTGAGTGTCTCATTCAGACACTTGAGGCATTTCAGAGTCAGAGTCAACCACACTGCTATGGCTCTGGAGTTACACGCAGGCCAGATTAGGTAAGGACAGCAGGTTCCCTTCCCTAAAAGGATATTAGTGAACCAGACGGGTTTTTCCAACAATCGACAATAATTTCATGGTCATCAGTAGACATTTCAATCCAGATTTTTATTGAATTCAAATTTCACCATCTGCAGTGGCAGGATTTGAACCCGGGTCCTTGGAACATCATCCCGGGTCCCCGGAACATCATCCCGGGTGCCCAGTCTAGTGACAATCCCACTATGTCAATGCCTTCCACTGGCCACTTCCAACAACACAGGGACTGCAATGGTTGAAGGTGGCAGCTCACCACCACTTTAAGGGTAATTAGGGATGGTAAAAACTGCTGGCTAACCAGTGATACCCATATTCTATAAAATAGCAGTTTTTAAAATTTAACTTTAATAAAGGTAGATTTGGGTGATTGAAGGGACATCCTCTCCACTATTATCACCATTTACTCCCCTCTCAGCTTAGTACTGAATCCCAAAGGCAGAATTATTTACACTCCTGCCCCGGGGAATCCCTACAGGGAGGCTGTGGATGGCTTAACATCCAATGAATAGTGAGTACATCGGATGCAGACTCCAGTCCTGCCGTGTGTACGAGTGTGGGAGTGTGGGGAGCGTGGAAATGTGCACATGTGCATATATGGGCAATGGTGAGGAGGGTGACTGTTCACCAGCATGCACACAATCCCAAACATACCTAAACTGTTTGTAACAAGCTGCCTCCCTCTCATAGTCACATTCCAGCGAGAGCTCCCGGCTCATCACCTCGATCATGTGCTCAGGAAACAAACCTAATGTTAAAAGGAAAGAGTTTTTTAAATGGTTTCCAACTGGCATCTCAGAAACAAAATCTCAATAAGAATTTCCACTTCATGTTGCGAGAAGCTTCCGAGAGAACTGGTAACAGAAAGTGACACCAAGCAGGACAAGTAACAGAAAGCTGTGAGGTTTTAAGGACACTGTGCACCACAACAAGGATGTACTTGTGCAGTGTGGTCTCTGTGTAATAATGCAGGAAATTCAGCAACTAATGGCACACAGCAAGATCCCACAAGGTGATAATAACTTTTTAATTACAGGAATTAGAACAAAGAACAACACAGCACAGGAAACAGGCCCTTCGGCCCAACAAGCCCACGCTGCCATTGAGGGATAAATATTCGTCAGGACACAAGGGATAACCAGGAAGACAAGATTTGGGTTAACGTCTGATGCAGGGTCAAGGGGAGGGGTAGAGATGGTGGAGGGACACCCCCCCCCAGAGGTTAAGCGATTTTTGTATAAATCTCAGCTTTCTGGTGATGGAGTGTAGTTGCCCTGATAAGGAACATTGGACCTGGTTTTCTGGATGGTAGCCAGCTTGGCGCTGAATGTATTCTGTTCAGTGAAGAGGCCAGTGATCAAACAGACATAAATCGGATATTCTTAGTAAAACAATAACTGCCAGATGAGTGTGAAAACAGGAATCGCACCCATTTTCTGAGTGAGCTCATAAGCACAATCGAATGGTACTCAGGGGAAAAAAGGTCCAAATGCAATTCTCACCAGCAGGGGGAGTGGGTGGAGCCTATTCACATCAGGAACCCAGCTGTTGAATTCTAGTGGCATCATGGTGCAGGCACCCTGATGTCTGACTGCACTGTCACTGCCACCCCACCACCCCTATTCACCAGCCCCCTTCCTCCCGGTCATCACCCAGCCAATCTCCATCCCAAGGCGCCTCCCATCCCCACCCCCCAACTGATCAGCCACCCACCCACCCCATTGAACTATTTGTATGAAATTCTCTGGACACCAGGACAGTTGATGAAAAAGCAAGGCTCTATTGGGGATGTATCAGTAACCACAGATGAAGGAAACATTAATTAGACTCCCCATCTCTCCACACCGCAGTCTGGTTTAAGCCCACTCAATGCAGAGAGGGTGTGAGTGAGGCAATAATTGGGACAATTTACATCTCTGTATACACAACTCAACTCACCTTCAGGTAAAGCATTACTCATGTTCATTACTGTTATCAGATTGGCCACATCACTGGTAATGCTCTGAACAACACCGGGATACTGCCAATAAAAACACAGGAAAACTGTTAGTACCAGAACACAAACACACACACCCAGGCTGGACCCCCTTCCCAAGGATCTTAACCACTCATCCCCACCCCATTCCAGGCTGGAAACGCCCCCCCCCCCCCCAGCCCAGCCCGAGGGCCATAAACACTCCCCCAGGCTGGGACTCCCTCCACAAACACCCCAACCCCCCCTAGGCTGAGATCCCCTTCCCCATTCCCAATTGCTGTCCCTTAAGCCGTGAACCCCTCCCACCCACCAACCCACCTCCAATCTTCCCTGCCCCAGAACTGAGTCTCCCCCAGGGCAGCAAACTCCACCCCCCCCCCTCCCCCACCAATACTGAGACCTATCCCCAGAGCATTACCCCATTTCCCAACACTAGCCCCCAGCAAACCCTCCCACTGGGGTACAATCCTCACCCACTCCAAGATCTCAGGCTGCGACCTTCCCCTAGACTGCAGGGTACAGCCCCCACCTCACACCCCCCTCCCCCCCAACCCCAATATGCTGTACAGACTGCGACCTTCCCCTAGACTGCAGGGTACAGCCCCCCCGCCCCCCAGCCCCAATATGCTGCACAGCGTGAATATAAAACACAAGTCAGTGACGCACGAGGAGAATCTGAGATTAGATCCAAAAACCGGAATAGGAACTGAGGAGAAAAGTGAGGGAGAGAGACAGAGAGCTGGAGGCAGGGGGGGCAATTTCAGACAGTAGGGGCTCAGGAATTAAAGACAGGAAAATGAGTGGCGCAAGGTCTGTGATTAGAAATTGACAGATGGGCAGCATAAGAGGGGATTACAGAGATAGGGAGGGATGTGGGGACCGGGGGAGATTACAGAGATAGGGAGGGATGTGGGGATTGGGGGGGATTACAGAGATAGGGAGGGATGTGGGGATTGGGGGAGATTACAGAGATAGGGAGGGATGTGGGGCTGGAGGGGATTACAGAGATAGGGAGGGATATGGGGATTGGGGAGATTACAGAGATAGGGAGGGATGTGGGGATTGGGGGTGATTACAGAGATAGGGAGGGATGTGGGGATTGGGGGAGATTACAGAGATAGGGAGGGATGTGGGGATTGGGGAAGATTACAGAGATAGGGAGGGATGTGGGGATTGGGGGTGATTACAGAGATAGGGAGGGATGTGGGGATTGGGGGAGATTACAGAGATAGGGAGGGATGTGGGGATTGGGGAAGATTACAGAGATAGGGAGGGATGTGGGGATTGGGGGAGATTACAGAGATAGGGAGGGATGTGGGGATTGGAGGGGAAAACAGAGATAGGGAGGGATGTGGGGATTGGAGGAGATTGCAGAGATAGGGAGGGATGTGGGGATTGGAGGGGAATACAGAGATAGGGAGGGATGTGGGGATTGGAGGAGATTGCAGAGATATGGAGGGATGTGGGGATTGGAGAAGATTACAGAGATAGGGAGGGATGTGGGGATTGGAGGGGAATACAGAGATAGGGACAGATGTGGGGATTGGAGGAGATTGCAGAGATAGGGAGGGATGTGGGGATTGGAGGAGATTACAGAGATAGGGAGGGATGTGGGGATTGGAGGAGATTACAGAGATAGGGAGGGATGTGAGGATTGGGGGAGATTACAGAGGTAGGGAGGGATGTGGGGCTGGAGGGGATTACAGAGATAGGGAGGGATGTGGGGATTGGAGGAGATTACAGAGATAGGGAGAGATGTGGGGATTGGAGGAGATTACAGAGATAGGGAGGGATGTGGGGATTGTGGAGATTACAGAGATAGGGAGGGATGTGGGGACTGAGGGAGATTACAGAGATAGGGAGGAATGTGGGGATTGGAAAAGATTACAGAGATAGGGAGGGATGTGGGGATTGGAGGGGAATACAGAGATAGGGAGGGATGTGGGGATTGGAGGAGATTGCAGAGATAGGGAGGGATGTGGGGATTGGAGGGGAATACAGAGATAGGGAGGGATGTGGGGATTGGGGGAGATTACAGAGATAGGGAGGGATGTGGGGATTGGAGGAGATTACAGAGATAGGGAGGGATGTGGGGATTGGAGGAGATTGCAGAGATATGGAGGGATGTGGGGATTGGAGGAGATTACAGAGATAGGGAGGGATGTGGGGATGGATTCTTACTCCCTCTGAAGTGACATAGGCTGCAGTGTTTTGCGTGACCTCTAGTTTGGAGGGTAAATTTTGGGAGGTCAGTGCAGACGGTGTCTGGTCAGGGTTAGAGAGAGTGACTGTAGGGCAGAAGGTTTCAGCAGCTGACTCAGACAGGACTGAAGTTGGTGATGTTAACTGATGTTAGAGGTGAGAATGGGCAGTTTGCTAGCTGGTAGGAAGCTCAGGGTCAATGTGTCAGAAAGGCTGTGAACAGACTGCTGCCAAGAACAGGGCTGGAAAGGTGGCTAATATCACAGTGTAGAGCAGTGAGATGGAAAACACAGAGACACGAGTCTGCCCACATTAATAACAGCTAGAACCCATTCAGTGCTCAAACAGGTTAGCAAGGTGAGAATCACGAGATACAACCTGAATCTTCATGGCCACTTCTCTCCCATCATTCAGCTTGGCCAGATGGACCTGCCCAATGGACGCTGCAGCAAAGGGTCGGTCTTCAAAAAACTCCAGATCATCTTTCCAACTGGGCCCCAATTCGCTGCTCAGCACTTTCTGGAAAAAGACAAACCCAGCAAGAGGTGAAAGTGGCAACCAGCAGGAGCGCAGCGGGGGGGACAGGCTGGGGCAGGGGCGGTGGGCTCGAGCCTGCTCCGCCATTCAATAAGATCATGGCTGATCTTTTTGTGGACTCAGCTCCACTTACCCACCCGCTCACCATAACCCTTAATTCCTTTACTGTTCAAAAATTTATCTGTCCTTGCCTTAAAAACATTCAATGAGGTAGTTTCAACTGCTTCACTGGGCAGGGAATTTCACAGATTCACAACCCTTTGTGTGAAGAAGTTCCTCCTCAACGCAATCCTAAATCTGATTTCTAGTTCTAGTTTCACCTGCCAGTAGAAACAACTTCTCTGCTTCTATCTTCCATATTCCCTTTATAATCTCATATGTTTCTATAAGATCTCCCCTCATTCTTCTGAATTCCAATGAGTATAGTCCCAGTCTACTCAGTCTCTCCTCATAAGCCAACCCTCTCAACTCTGGAATCGACCTAGTGAATCTCCTCTGCATCCCCTCCAGTGCCAGTATATCCTTTCTCAAGTAAGGAGACCAAAACTGTACACAGTATTCCAGGTGTGGCCTCACCAGCGCCTTATACAACTGCAACATAACCTCACTGTTTTTAAACTCCATCCTTCAGCAATGAAGGACAAAATTCCATTTGCCTTTTTAATTACCTGCTGTACCTGCAAACCAACTCCTTGAGATTCCTGCACAAGGACACCCAGGTCCCTCTGCAGCATGCTGCAACTTTTTACCATTTAAATAATAGTCCATTTTGCTGTTATTCCTACCAAAACCTCACATTTATCAACATTGTACTCCATCTACCAAACCAAACCCTCGCCCGCCCATTTAGACTATCTATATCCCTTTGCAGACTTTCAGCCTCCTCTGCACACTTTGCTCTGCCACTCATCTTAGTGTCATCTGCAAATTTTGACACAGTACACTTGGTCCCCAACACCAAATCATCTATGTAAATCATCAACAGTTGTGATCCCAACACTAATCCCTGAGGGACATCACTAGCCACTGATTTCCAACCAGAAAAACACCCATTTACCCCCACTCTATGAACAAAGAACAACACAGCACGGGAAACAGGCCCTTCAGCCCAATGAGCCCGCGCTGCCATTTCAACATTGAGTCCCCCCTCCACCCATGACCCTTGTCTATGCTTATGGCATTCAACATCAAGGGAAGACTAATTTAGGGACAATTTGTTACATCAATCAGCCTAACAGCACATCTTTGGGGTATGGGAGGAAACGGGAGCACCCAGAGAAAACCCACGCAGGCACGGGGAGACTGCGCAAACTCCCACAGACACTGGCCCAAATCCACGTATCTGCACAGCAAACAGTGATAGTCACTGAGCTGTCGTGTTGCCTAGCATCTGGTCCAGTTTAAGCGTATGCTAACAATGTGAAGTACTAGGCTACTCTCGAAACAACCAAGAGCAACCCTCGTACGACCCATTGCGTGTATGCCCCTTGTTGGACAACAAGGCGGACCAAAGCACCTGTGGATTAAAAGAGAAAAACATCAATATCACCCACATCCTTATACACACATTCAAGGGAATCCCCAAATGAAACAAGTGAGTCAGAAAATATGTTAGAAGGTCCATAGGGAGGTGCAGGGAGCGAGTGCAGGGAGTGGGCGCAGGGAGCAGACGCAGGGAGCGAGTGCAGGGATCGGACAGGAGGTTCTTACCATCATCTGTTTACTCGGCATGAAGTCGGCACTCTGTCGAGCCCGTTCAAAGATTTTCTGTAGCTGAGGATTGATGAAGGAATCATCTGGAAAAATGCAAATAAAGCAGAAATGGTCAGGGTTACCAGGCAGAAACTCAGAACAGATAACAGTGAGGCTGCTTCACTGATTAACAATAAGATATCTCACAACACCAGGTTAAAGTCCAACATGTTTATTTGGGAGCACAAGCCACTAGCTTTCAGAGTGCTGCTCCTTCGTCAGGGAACTGGGAGTTGTGTTCACAAACAGGGCATATAAAGACACAAACTCAATTTACAAGGTAATGGTTGGAATGCGAGTCTTTACAGGTAATCAAGTCTTAACAAGTGGGGGTATGGGGATGGCCTTGCCAAGATGTTCGCCTTCATCAATGACATGTTGAAGGCTCCGGAGAAGATATCGTAGATTTTCTGCTCCGGGGAAGTACTGGACAACGAAGGGTACTCTTTCGCCATGTCCCGTGTTTGTCTTCTGAGGAGGTCGGTTGTTCACCGTGGAACATCAGAACTGTCGATGGATGAATTGAGCGCCATATCCTGTTCTTATGAGGGCATCTTTCAGCGTCTGGGGGTGTCTGTTGTGTGTTTAGGGTGGAAGCTGGAGAAGTGACGCATCGTGAGGTTATCCGTGGGCTTGTGGTACAGTGAAGTGCTGAGGTGACCATCCTTGGTGGAGGTGCATGTGTCCAAGAATGCAATCGATTCCAGAGATGGTGGGATGGAACTTGTTGATGTCAGCATAGAGTTGTTTCAGTGATTGTTCACCGTGAGTCCAAAGGAAGAAAATGTCATCGATGTATCCAGTGTATAGCATCAGTTGAGGGTCCTGTGCGGTGAAGAGGTCTTGTTCAAACTTCCAGAGGGCCATTGCCCTCAACTCGACATGTATGCCCAAGCCATTAGAAGATGCGTCAATGCCAAATTCATCAGCCGCACTCACAAGACAGCCTCAAACATCACCCAAGCATAACGCAACGCCATCCGCGCTTTCAAGACCAACCGCAACACTGTCATCAAACCAGCAGACAAAGGAGGGGCCATCGTCATACTGAACAGAACGGATTACTGTAAAGAAGTGTACTGACAACTAAGCAATGAGGAACACTACAGACAATTACCCACAGATCCGACCAACAACCGTCAACTCAACAGACTGATCAAAATCTTTGATCCAGATCTTCAGAGCACCCTCCATGCTCTCATCCCATGTACTCTGTGTTGGAGATTTCTACCGCCTCCCAGAAATACACAAGACAAATACACAAGACAAACTCGGCCGTCCTACTGTATCGAGCAATGGGACCCTGGGCGAGAACCTCTCCGGCTATGTCGAGAGCATCCTGAAAGCCATTGTACAAAGAACCTCCAGTTTTGTCGTGACACTACGGACTTCCTACGGAAACTCAGCACACATGGAGCAGTTGAACCAGGGACACTCCTCATCGCAACGGATATCTCGGCACTCGACACCAGCATCCCCCACGACAATGGCATTGCTGCAACTGCCTCAGTACTCAATGCCGACATCTGCCAGTTTCCAAATGCAATTTTACAACTCATCCGCTTTATCCTGGACCACAATGTCTTCACCTTCAACAACCAGTTTTTCATCCAGACACACGGAACAGCCATGGGAACCAAATTCACACCTCAATATGCCAATATCTTGATTACCTGTAAAGACTCGCATTCCAATCATTATTTTGTAAATTGAATTTGTGTCTTTATATGCTCTGTTTGTGAACAGAACTCCCACTCATCTGATGAAGGGGCAGCGCTTGTGGCTTGTGCTACCAAATAAACATGTTGGACTTTAATCTGGTGTTGAGATTTCTTAC
Source organism: Prionace glauca (assembly GCA_037974335.1). Lineage (NCBI taxonomy): Eukaryota > Metazoa > Chordata > Chondrichthyes > Carcharhiniformes > Carcharhinidae > Prionace > Prionace glauca. The sequence goes on from CM075725.1 coordinate 13,049,905, forward strand.
TGTGCTTATCCCAGACCAACGCTGGCATCTCCACATTATCATCGATTAACCTCACCACCAACAATACAAGCTCACATGTTGAAACCAAAAGAGAAAATGCTGGAAAATCTCAGCAGGTCTGGCAGCATCTGCAAGGAGAGAAAAGAGCTGACGTTTTGAGTCCAGATGACCCTTTGTTAAAGCTAAAAGGCATAGAAACTGAGAGATGTTTATACTGCAGGGTGAGGGAATGAAAGATGAGTCATAGCTACAGAAGCCAGAGTTTTTCTGTGCCTTTTAGCTTTGACAAAGGGTCATCTGGACTCGAAACGTCAGCTCTTTTCTCTCCTTACAGATGTTGCCAGGCCTGCTGAGATTTTCCAGCATTTTCTCTCTTGGCTTCAGATCCAGCATCTGCAGCAAGTTGCTTTTATCTCACATGTTGAAATTGCACACAGCATCTCTCACTGCTCTGCACTGGAGTGACACATACGAGAACGCTAAAGAAGGGGAGAAGAAGAGAGGGTGAAGGAACCGAGGGGGAGAGAGAGCGAGAGAGGAAGGCAGAGCAAGAGGATAAGGTAGAGAATGGGAGGGGACCGAGAGGGGGTGGCAGGATCCAGAGAAGTTAAGATAGAGGAGGTGGTGGGGACCCAGGGGCGGTGGTGGGGACCCAGGGGGTGAGGTAAAGAGGGGCAGGGTTTTCATCAGCTTTCTTTCCCTAGATTTACAGAGATGGTGAGAGCGGGTTAATTGTGGAGAATTGTACAGACTAGCTATCCACAGTCTCTGCTGCCAATTACAGGGTGATGGAGAGGCGCCAATGCACAAACCTTCAAGTGAATGTGGTATGGGGCTACAGGAGAACAGCTTCACAACCCCCATGGTCACCTTGAGAGCTCTAAGCAGAAGGCAGTTTGCTCTGTCCTAATTGCTATGTGACAAACAAAATGGTGGGAGAAGACAGCTTTGAAAATGTACAAGGAAGGAGGGTTCACTGGGTCAGTGAAATGGAACTAACAAGTCTTCCTTATTTCATTGAAAGAGGAACTTGGAAAGTGAAACTTTTATAAATAAAGTGATTCCCCTGCTGAGTTATGGCAGGAAACAAGAAAGTGTGTCATCATCAGAGATTCCATAACACCTACCCTGAAACAGTAGCAACACTGGGAGTGGACATGTCACTAAATCCCACTGAGAGACATGAAGCCCAGACATCTGCACATACAGATACCGGCCTCTCCACTGTCACAGGCCATTGTGCCTGTCCTGGCTCAGTACTATCCAGTTAGTCCCAGCACTTTCCCCTTAGCTCTATCAATACTTAGCCCATGTCCTTTTGCAAGTTATTACTGAAGATACCTTTCAGTAATCTTGTCCCAGATGATCATTCACTCATTCCGAATGTTTTCCTCAGCTCCACTCTGTCAATCATCTCCTGACCAAAGTAAACTCTCTCAGCTCCGCTAAGTTTGCCTCCTCGGTTCTCTCTCTAAAGCCTCGATATCCTTGCTGTTGTGTAGCACCCTGATTCTAATGGAACACACTAGTTGAGACTGAACCAGTATTTTATTTACACTGTCGCATAACTTCCTTGCTTTTGTCTCCTAATATGTTATTTATAAAGCAGAGGATCCCGTATGGTTTTTGTAACACCCTTATCGACCTGGTGTACAAACGCCCGTGCCCCGCCTCTCCCCGTCCAGGTGCCCCGGTCCCGCCCTACCCCCTCACCCCATCCCAATATCCCCGACTCTCCCCATTCCTGTGCCCCCAGCTCTCCCTGTTCCTGTGTCCCTGTTCAGCGTTGTAACCTTTATTTTATTCTGTCCCTCATTGTTCCTTCAATAACTGTATCACATTTATTGGCACGGAATTCCTCTGCCCTCTATCTGTCTGTGTCTGTCTCAGATAAGAACATAGGAACATAAGAAATAGGAGTAGGCCATCTAGCCCTTCGAGCCTGCCCCGCCATCCAATAAGATCATGGCTGATCTGAAGTGGATCAGTTCCACTTTCCCGCTTCCTCCCCATAACCCTTAATTCCCTTGCCTACCAAAAACCTATCTACCCGCGTCTTAAAAATATTTAGCGAGGCAGCCTCAACCACTTCAACGGGCAGAGAATTCCAGAGATTCACCACCCTTTGAGTGAAAAAGTTCCTCCTCAACTCTGTTCTAAACCGCCCCCCCCACCACCCCACCCCCATCTTGAGGCTGTGCCCTCTAGTCCTGCTGTCGTTTCTGAGCGGGAAGAACCTCTCCACCTCTACCCTATCCATCCCTTTCATCATCTTATACATCTCAATGAGATCTCCCCTCATTCTTCTAAACTCTAACAAGTACAAGCCCAGTGTATTCAGCCTCTCCTCATAGCTCAACCCCCTCAACTCCAGTATCAGCTGAGTGAACCTCCTCTGCACTCCCTCCAAGGCCAAAATATCCTTGCGCAAGTGCAGTGACCAAAACTGCACACAGTACTCCAGCTGCGGCCTCACCAGTGCCCTGTACAGTTGCAGCAAGACCTCCCTACTTTTATATTCAATCCCCCTCGCTATGAAAGCCAGCATCCCATTCGCCTTCCTGACCATCTGCTGCACCTGCAGGCTGGGTTTTTGTGACTCATGCACAAGGACCCCCAGGTCCCTCTGCACCGTAGCATGCTGCAGCTTTTCACCCAGTAAGTAGTAGTCCTTCCTACCATTATTCCTACCAAGGTGGACCACCTCATACTTGCCAACATTGTACTCCATCTGCCAGGTCCCCGCCCACTTGCTCAGCCTATCTAGATCCCTCTGCAGACTTTCCACACCCTCTGCACAATTTGCTGTTCCACTTATCTTTGTGTCATCAGCAAATTTCGACACCTTACACTCGGCTCCCTCCTCCAGATCATCTATATAAATGGTAAATAGCTGAGGCCCTAGCACCGATTCCTGGGGCACTCCACTAGTCACGAACCGCCAATCCGAATAGCACCCACTCTCTGCCTCCTATTTGACAGCCAATCCCCTATCCATGCTAACACCTTACCCCCAACTCCATGCCCCCTAACCTTCTGTAACAACCTTTTGTGCAGCACCTTATCAAACGCCTTCTGAAAATCGAGAAACACCACATCCACCGGTTCCCCTCTATCCACCGCACTAGACACATCCTCATAGAATTCCAATAAATTCGTCAGACACAACTTCCCCTTAACGAATCCGTGCTGCGTCTGCTCTATTAAACAATTCTTCTCAAGATGCCTCGCTATTTCCTCTTTGATTACGGATTCAAGCATTTTTCCTACAATAGACGTTAAACTAACCGGCCTATAATTCCCTGCCTTTTGCCTGCTACCCTTTTTAAACAGTGGCGTAACATTAGCCGTTTTCCAATCTTCCAGCACTTCCCTGGAATCCAGCGAGGTTTGGAAAATAATCACCAAGGCATCCACTATCACCTCCGCCATTTCCTTCAGAACCCTTGGATGCATTCCATCCGGTCCTGGGGACTTGTCCACCATCAGTCCCTCTAGTCTGTCGAGCACTGCTTCTCTCGTAACAATGATCTCATTCAGGCCCTCCACTCCTACCATCTTTCCATCGTTAACACCCGGCAAAGTATTTGCGTCCTCCTCCGTGAAGACCGAAGCAAAAAAGTTATTCAAGGCCTCAGCCGTTTCCCCATCCCCTACCACTAAGTCCCCCCTCTCATTCTCTAAGGGGCCAACATTCACCCTAGCCAGCTTCCTCTTTTTTATATATTTATAAAAAGTCTTACTATCCTTTTTTATATTTAGCGCTAGCCTAGATTCATAGTTTATCCTTCCTTTCTTTATCAACTTCTTCGTCACTCTTTGTTGATATTTAAACCTCTCCCAATCCTCTTCTCGCCCACTACTTTTAGCCACTCTTAACGCATCAGCTTTTAATTTAACACTTTCCTTTATCTCCTTCGTTATCTACGGCTGATTATCTCTTCTCCTACTGTCCTTCTTTACCATTGGAATAAATTTCTGCTGAGCACCAAGAAAGATCTCCTTAAAGATCCTCCACTGTTCCTCAGCAGACCTACCAACCAATCTGCGCCCCCAATCTACATTTGCCAATTCCTCTCTCATCCTACCGTACTCCCCTCTGTTCAAACAAAGGACACAGGTCCGGGATCCTACTTTCTCCTCCTCCATCTGCATCAAAAACTCCACCATACAATGATCACTCTTCCTAAGGGGATCCCTCACAACAAGGTCCCTAATTCTACCTCAGATACATTACTGTACTCTCTGCTGTTTACTAAATTTGCAAATTTCACCTCATCTACACCATTGAGAGATGTCTGTACAACAAAATCCAGATCACTAATCTGAAAAGTAGCCGTGCTCCCTGTGTACACCACTTGGGGACACTGTTGTAAATGTCCCTCCATCTGAAACAGCAACCGTTCAGCACGACTTTCTGCTCTCCTCCTGCTCTCTCTCTCCTCCGTCCCCCATTCTCCCTCTCTCTCTCTCTTTCCCCTGTTCTAACCATCTCTCTCTCTCTCCCCCTTGTTCTATCCCTCTCTCTCTCTCCTGAGTTGCCCATTCCCACACAGTAGGGCTTTGGTAAATAGGAATGTTCATGTCTCCTGAACATAGAAAAAGGCCAGCTCGATTTATTTAGGTTTCACACATGTTCTAATATCAGAGAGAGGAATTGGCAGTGCCAGGTCTGTTTATTTCCATCTCTAACACTGATCATCTCCACTCCTGTCTCAGCTCAGTGCTGCTGGAACCCTTATCCATGTCTCTGTCAGGTCCAGATACAACACACTTCAGACTGCACTTCCAATTATCCTCTGCACGCTCGAGGTCACCCAAAACCCTTGTCCATGTCTAACACACACCCATTTACCCATCTCCCTTGCACTCGCCAACTTGCAGGGACTCTTGGTCCAGCAACACTATAATTTTAAAATGACCATCTTTTTTTCCAATCCCTCGGCCCCACTCCCGTCTGGTATCTGGGCTCCTTTAATTTTGGCTCCTCGTGTATCCCTGAATTTAATCATTCCACCAATGATTGCCCAACCTCTGGAATTCCCCCTCCAGCTCGCATTGCTGCTTTAAGATGCTCGTTAAAACTACCCCTTTGACCGAACCTTTAGTCTTCTGATCTAATGCCTCCTTAATAATCAGATTGTGTTTAAAAATACCGTGAACTGACTTGGGATGTGTCAATCTCATATAAATTTAAGCTGATTAATTGAACCATGTGGCCCATCTACAAAACAGTAGCTGAAAAATATACCGTCCAGTTTTAATCAGTGATTAACAGCCCTTTGCGTCGATGTGAATAAACTGGTTGTAAACTGTACAAACACTAGCTGTGTTCCTGTCCACACGCCTGTGGGACACAAGGAAAAGAGGAGCATTTAGAACACAAATGACCCAATGAACTTCTGTGCAGTGAGCGACTAGTGAAAATAAACTCTTTAGAAAAAACCCAGATTTTAATAAACCCACACCTAGCTGTAAAAGTATTCCAGGATGTCAGGGAAATGCCAAGTAAAGTGGGAAGTAGCTCTCAGCAGCGTCTGTTTACAGCAAGTTTTAAACTGATTATATTTTGACAACCTCCTGTATTAAAGATCACTTTGGAAGTCCAGTCTGAAGTTCATATACGGAAAAGGGCCAATTAATCCCCTATGTTCTGCTATCAGGAAGTTACAGCAATGGGATTACATGTTTGCTTTCCATAGCTTTTCCGACCATTACACTGCCAGCTAACATTAAACTGCCTTAATCCAAGATGTGCTTTTCCTGCTCCACTGAACTGACAGCAGGGTGTAAGCAAAACCTGCCAGGAATATAGCTGTAATTACATCTCGCTGAGACTTCAAAGTAAGTTTCCATTATAAACTGGCAGGAGCACGTACAGTGATATAGCTCACAGAAAGTCAAAGGATACAATACACTGACGGCAGAGTTAGCATTGTACCCCAGATCTTTAAAAGTTTCAATCATAGATTCCTCAATCATTACTGTCAATCATAAGAACAAGTGGAGGACATTCAGCCCCTTGAGCTGATCCCAGGCAGTGGCACAGTGGTACTGTCAATGGAATAGTAATCCAGAGACCCAGGGTGATGCTCTGGGGACCCAGGTTCAAATCCCAACTCAGCAGGTGGTGAAATTTGAATCCAATAATAATCTGAAACAAAAAGTCTATGATGACCATGAAACCATTGTCAATTGTTGGAAAAAACCCATCTGGTTCACTAATGTCCTTTAGGGGAGGAAATCTGCCGTCCTTACCCGGTCTGGCCTACATGTAACTCCAGAGCCACAGCAATGACCAGTTCAAAGGCAGTTAGGAATGGGTAGCAAATGCTGACCCAGCCAGCAACAGCCCCATGCCATGAATAAATAAATCAATCAGAAAACCGCTGATGTGTATTTTAACTCCATCCAGCTGCTGTGGTTCCATAGTCTTTCATGCCAAAGAATCTTATTCTGTTTGTTATTTGGACCTTGCACTTTACCTAGTCTCAATAAAAGCAGAAATTGTGGCTGTTTCTTCTCAGGTCTCCTGTAGGATGACACTAGAGAATCATAGAATCCCTACAGTGCAGAAGGGGTCCGTTCGAAGCTGCACCAACAATCCCAGTAAAAAGTCTGACAACACCAGGTTTTAGTCCAACCGATTTATTTGATAATATTCTCACAAGCTTTCGAGGGGGCTGCCTCTTTGTCAAGTGAATGGAGAGTTCTGGCCTCAGACAGACAGAGCACATAGAGCACAGACAGTTGCTGATTAGAATGCGAATCCTTACACCTAACCTGCTGTTCCAGCAACTGTCTGTGCTCTATGTGCTCTGTCTGTCTGAGGCCAGAACTCTCCATTCACTTGACAAAGAGGCAGCCCCCTCGAAAGCTTGTGAGAATATTATCAAATAAATCGGTTGGACTAAAACCTGGTGTTGTCAGACTTTTTACTGTGTTTACGCCAGTCCAACGCCGGCATACCCACATCATGCCAACAATCCCAGCCAGGCCCTATTCCCATAGCCCTCGTATTTACCCTGTTAACACCCCTGACACTGGGGTTAATTTAGCATGGCTAATCCACCTAACCCGCACATACGATGTTGTAGTTTGTTTGAAAGCTCCTTTTACAGCTGATTTGCTGAGCTGGGGTTTCAGGAATTTTTTGTTCGACATTCAGATTGTAGGAACCGAACTTCAGTGTAACAGAGTGCTCCCAGCCAGTGTAAATAAAAGTTACACAAATGAATTATTTAAACAGAAAAAAACAAATATTTTCACTACCCAGTGAGGAAGCGTTTCCTGATAACATCTCCCCAGACAGCCTGGCTCTAATTTAAAGATTATACCCTCATGTTCTGGACTCTCCCACCAGATGAATAATATCTATTAATTTGATCAATTCCTTTAATCATCCCAACACCCCAATTAGATCACTATTTGATCTTCTATACTCAAAGGAACAAGCCTTGTCTATGTCAACAGTCTCCGTAACCACTCTGCTGATTACTAAAATGTGGAGTTCAGAAGTGAACGCAACATTCCAGAGGAGATCTAACCAAAGCTTCACATAATAACTACCTCAAAATAAAGACCAATATTCCATTAGTCCTTTTAATTATCTTCCATACTGTAATATTTAATAATTCAGTAATTGATGCCCCAAGTCTCTGTTCACACACAGGCTGGAATTTTACCAGCACTCGGGATGAGTGAGGCTTGCAGAGCGGCATTCTCCGCCTGCCTCATGTGGGATATTACCAGCCTTGGACGGGCAAGGTGGTAGAATTCCAGCAACAGTTCCTGTGCCACCATTTGGAACGCGGCCAAATCTATCCTTTATACCGAGAACCCCCTGTTCCATAGATGGTGCGTTACCAGAGTTTGTAGTCCATTAGGTTCACTGTATCTCAGTTTTACATTATCTGGGAAGCTGCCGTTCCCTATGCTGTGCTGTTGCGGAGGAGCTGGTTCAACATGGGAAAGTTATGGAGGTGTTTATTTATTAGTGTCACAAGTAGGCTTACATTAACACTGCAATGAAATTACTGTGAAAATCCCCTGGGCTTTCCTTCCAGTCCTCAGGATTGCTGTTGTTCATTGGGTTACATTCCAAGCCAAGTTTCAATGATTCTCACATCACTGACATGCAGCTGGCTTGGCTATCTCCAGTTCTCCTACCAAGATGCTGCCATTATCTCAATTCTTTTTCCCTCAAAGCGCCATTATGGTACAATGGCAGAGCGGTTAACACTGCCTCACATCGCCAGGGACCCGGATTTGATTCTCGGCTTGGGTCACTATCAGTGTGGAGTCTGCACGTTCTCCCCACGTCTGTGTGGATTTTCTCCAGGTGCTTTGGTTTCTTCCCACAGCCCAAAAGGCGTGCTGGTTAGGTGCATTAGAACATAGAATATAAAACATTACAGCACAGTACAGGCCCTTCAGCCCTCGATGTTGTGCCGAGCTATGTCCGAACTCAAGATCACGCTATCCCACTCCCCATCATGTGCCTATCCAATAATCGCTTGAAGTTCCTAAAGTGTCCAACTCCACTATCACAGCAGGCAGTGCATTCCACACCCCAACCACGCTCTGAATCTACCTCAGACATCCCTCCTATATCTCCCACATGAACCTTATAGTAACAGCTACATCCACCCGGGGAAACAGTCTCTGCACGTCCACCCTATCTATCCCCCTCATCTTCTAATAAACCTCTATTAAGTCACCTCTCATCCTCCTCCGCTCTAAAGAGAAAAGCCCCAGTGCCTTCAACCTTTCCTCATAAGATCTACCCTCCAGACCAGGCAGCATCCTGGTAAATCCGCTCTACACTCTCTCCAATGCTTTCACATTCTTCTTATAGTGAGGTGACCATTGGCCATGCTAAATTCTCCTTCAGCGTACCCGAACAGGCGACTAGGGATTTTCACAATAACTTCATTGCAGTGTTAACATAAGACTACTTGTTACTCATAAATAAATACTTAAACTGTCCACCCAGGTCTCCCCCAGCTCGTCCTCCTGTTGTCTAATCTGGCATTACTCCGCTGACAGTCTCCCACTTAAGCTTATTATGCCGCTCCCTCCACACGAAGAGCCATGTGTCACGGAATTGGACGAGGAACCCAAAGGTTGAAGGTTCAAACCTCATCACAGTAAGCTTGGAGATGGAATTTTTAAAGGTATCTGGGAACAGACAACCACAACAATCATTTTGATGGCAAAACCTGGAGATTTCTTGGGCTAACTTATTTCTGATTCTCATGTCACACCAGACACTGATCAAGAAATTAAGTTTAAAATTTCCATTGTGCTCAAATCCCTCTGTCAGGTAAATAAATAGAACAGGTTCGATAAGAAGAATGGCCGACTCTTTCTTAAATTTGTTACACAAATCTGACCACTAATATCAGCTTATTACAAATTAAACTGATTCTATTCCAGGCTTCAATATTGTGGTCGTTTCTAACCTACACAGCTTTCAGAGTATGCCTTCTTCTGAGGGGTGGAGCACACACCTTGTAACGAAGTGTGAACATTCATTCAGTGACACAGTTGAGAAATGGAGGTCTCAACAAATTGGTTTCCATCTTTGAGACTAACTCTATGGGATTTTATAAACCTGCCAGCAATGAGAACCTTTGCGGAAGGGAACTGGAAAATTTGGCCAAAAGTCAACTGATTTTAGGCTGTTCTCTGAATTTCCCTGTCCCACTGCTGATGGAACCAGATAATCCTGGCCAAAAGCAAAAGACTTGCATTTCAATAGCGCCTCTGACTACCCCAGGATGTCCCAAATCATTTCACAACCACTAAAGTACTTCATGAAGTTCAGTCATAAAAGCACAGCATCGTAAGAAACTGGAGTAAGTCATTCGACACAATGGACTGCTCTGCCAATCAGTAAAGATCATGGTTGAGCTGAGCGCAGTCTCCCTCCTGCTTGTCCCCCATAAACTTCAACTCCTTTATTAAGCAGCAATCTGTCTAACTCAGCCTTGTATATATTCAATGACCCAGCCTCCACCGCTCTGGATTGAGAATTCCAAAGACTAACAAACCTTCTGACCAAAAATTTCTCCTCATCTCTCTTAAATGGACAACCCCTTATTTTTAAGCTGTCGCCCTGGTTCTAGATTCTCTTGTGAGGGCAAACATCCTCCCAGTATCCAGTGTTTCAATAAGATCATCTCTTATTCTTCTAAACTCCAATAAGTTCAGGCTCAAACTTTCCCCATAACTCAACCCCTTCATCCCAGGAATCAGCCAAAGGGAGGTGATGGCCTAGTGGTACTATCGCTAGACCATTAACTCAGAAACTCAACTAATGTTCTGGGGACCCAGGTTCAAATCCCACCTAATTGAATTTGAATTCAATTTTTAAAGATCTGGAATCAAGAACCTATTACGATTCTATTCTCTTAGTCTGCTTTCTGTTTTGGTATCATTAGTAAATTTATTTATTAGTCACAAGGAGGCTTACACTAACACTGCAATGAGGTTACTGCGAAAATCCCCGAGTCACCACACTCAGGTGCCTGTTCGAATACATTGAGGGAGAATTTAACATGGCCAATGCACCTAACCAGAAAGTCTTTCGGGCTGTGGGAGAAAACCAGAACACATGGAGGAAATCCACACAGACACAGGGAGAAAGTACAGACTCTGCACAGACAGTGATCCAAGCCAGGAATTGAACCCAGGTCTTTGGCACTGTGAGCCGGCAGTGCTAATCACTGTGCCTAAAGACAGGAAGTAATTTGAGGAGATAAAACAAGAATCTTCACACAAGAAAGAGACTCAATAAAACAAATGGGGCTTTTATCATTGTGAATCACCTTACATCAAATCCATTCGGCCCCCCTAGGCTGTAGCAGCATTTGTGCTTCATGAGTCTCCTTCTCTCCCATTTCATCACACCCCATCAACATTTCATTCTAATCCTCAGCTTCCCCATAACCATTCACAGAGGGAACCAGTTGTGTATTTAACAGATATCAAATATAGAACAAACAACAAAGAACAACTCAGCACGGGAAACAGGCCCTTCGGCCCATATATTCAAGAGGCAGCTGGATATAGCACTTGGGGTGAACGGGATCAAAGATTATGGGGAGAAAGCAGGATTAGCCTATTGAGTTGGATGATCAGCCATGATTGTGATGAACAGCAGAGCAGGCTCAAAGGGCAGAATGGTTCCTCCTGTTTCTTTGTTTCTATATTAGGGGTTGGGCAATTAGTAAATATTGGCCTTGGACATCAGGAAGATCTCACCTGCCCTTTTTCAAATAGGTCACCTTAACGGTGCATATAGGGCATCTACTTAATGTGTCATCTGAAAGACAGCACCTCTGACAAGGCCAAAGTCCCTCAGTGCTGCACTTTTAGATTATGAGCTCCAATCATTGGAGCAGAACTTGAAGTCAGAACCTACTGAGTTGAAGATGAGAGTAACAGCGACTAGAAAAGTGAATAGCCTGTGTCTGAGTTTAAATTTATTTATTAGTGTCACAGGTAGGCTTGCATTAACACTGCGATGAAGTTACTGTAAAAATCCCCTATTCGTTACACTATCCCTCCCCAACTTCTTGCTGGGTTACTTTGTGATTCTTCCATGTTGTATCGATATTCCTTTCCAGTTAGCGTATGTACTTGCTGCTCACAATGCCATCTCCACTTTATTGAAGTGGTCAAATATATATTGGACAATCAGTTTGGATAAGTAAATGGAGCCACCTTACCTTGAATGCTCAGCATCTGGCCCAGTTTGAGAGCAGCACCTCGCACCTTGCATAAAGTGTTCACAATTCTCTCAGCATTAGCTTCAGATAAGAAGGGACTGCCTTCCATTATCGCTTTCCCACCTGCTGAGGGACAGAATCAACCCAACATTAAAATAAGATAGCAAATTCAGGAACACACGGCTGAACACACAGCCTGTTCGAACTCTAACATCTTACACTGACAATCCCATAGGGAGAATGGACAAGGTCCATGGTACCGGACACTGCCAGAGCTAGAATGAAACCGAGTAAACTGAGGGGAGACCAAGAGGGGTTGGGCAAGGGGGTGTGTCCGAGGAGAGGGGAAGTATGACCGAGGCCAGAGTGGAGGGGCCCATTTCCAAAACAAAAATGCTGGAGAATCTCAGGGGTCTGGCAGCATCTGTAAGGAGAGAAAAGAGCTGATGTTTCAAGTCCAGATGAGCCTTTATCAAAGCTCAAATATCTCTCTGTTTCACTCTCCTCCCTTACCGATCGTTCTCTTCCCACCTTGGCAATTCAGCATCTTACCAACAAGCAGTTTACTTTGAACCGGACTGTATTCACACTGGGCTTAATGGCGTAATGGCAAGTGACAAATGGCTCACCACCTTTCTGGGTGCTTGCACACCTGATATTTTCTCAGCTTCATCTTAACCTGACACTGCTGTCAACTGAACTTAGTCTTCTATAATCCAGCTTTATTTGGCTATGAGATAGCAAGACTCAAGTTTGTAAGAGGTAACCTGAGCTTTAACAGATACAGGAACACAGAGATGCACTGAATATAGAGTTAAAATGGATGAAGAGCAGTGAGAACAGGAGAGAGTATGTTATTCTATCCGAACCGAGAGTAATCTATGAGCATCAAGCAGGGACTGGAATGAAGTAAGAGGTTTGAATGCGGCCTTTAGACATTAAACAGAAGATGACTTGTTTTTTAAATTAATTCTTGGGATATGGGCATTACTGATACACACTGCTGCCACTGTTTATCGGTGGTGGTGAGACTGGATGTTTGTGAATAAGCTGCCAATCGAGCGGGCTGCTGTATCTTGGGTGATGTTGAGCTTCTCGAGTGTTGTTGGAGCTGCATTCGTCCAGGTAAGTGGGGAGTATTCCATTACAATCCTGAGTTGTGCCTTGTTTATAGTTCCAGCTCTTTGTGGGTCAACGTGAAAAACGTGGGAGCTCTTCAGCAACTAGAACTAGCTTTCCCACACAAACACGCTCCAGGCTCCTGCAGTGTTGTATCAAACAAAAAGCAGTAACTAACTGTATCTTTGACGATTACAGACTCAGGAATCTGCACAGACTGAGTCAGCCTCAACGCACTGACAAACAGAAACGACAGTCAGGATGCTTCTGTGATTGTACATGGTGGCTCCAGTCAATGAAGCTGGGTTATAGTGAGGCAGCTCTGAGACATGGGTCCACACACCCCAGCCTGATCTACAAACCAGCGTATGGTCACTGAGTGGAAATCCTCCACATTGGTAATGCAGAATCAGAATTCAAAACTTTACACAGACAACAAGCCCACCTTCAATAAACAACTAAAAACTTTTACATTAAAATTAGAACTATATTTTGCGAAGAAAGCTATGCTTTAAATTCATCACTCATACAGGAATGGGCAGGAGAATGGGGCAATTTCATTATTTCATCCATTCATGGGATGTGGGCATTACTGGCTGTACCAGTATTTATTGCCCACCCGAGGGCAGTTAGTTCTGACTGTGGGCCTGGAGTCACGTGTAGACCAGGTAAGGTTTTCTGACAATCAACAATGGTTTCATGGTCATCAGTAGACTTTTAATTCCAGATTTTTATTGAATTCAAATTTCACCATCTGCCATGGTAGGATTTGAACCCTTGTCCCCAGAAGATTACCCAAAGGCTCTGGGTTAAGTTTTAAAATTTATTTATTAGTGTCGTAAGTAGTCATAATTAGTGTCACCGCAATGGAGTTATTGTGAAAATCCCCAAGTCACCACACTCTGGCACCTGATTGGGTACACTGACGGAGAATTCAGCATGGCCAGCATGTCTTTCGGACTGCAGGAGGAAACCGGAGCACCTGGAGGAAACCCACGCAGACACGGGGAGAACATGCAAACACAGAGTGACCCAAACCAGGAATCAAACCAGGTTCTCTGGCTCTGTAAGGCAGCAGTCTAACAAAGTCCCACAAAGGAGATTATTGTGCAAGATTAAAGCAAATGGGATTGGGGTAGTGGATTGAGATGGATAGAAAACTGATTGGCAGAGAGGAAACAAAGAGTAAGAATTAATGGGTACGTTTCAAAGTGGCAGGTTAGTGGAGTACCATAGGGATCAGTGCTGAGATCCAGCTAGTCACAATATATATTAATGATCTGGATGAAGGAACAAACTGTAACATCACAAAGTTTGCAAATAATACCAAGTTGAGTGTGAGAGTGAACTGTGATAAGGATGTAGAAATCCTTCAGATGATCTGGACAGGTTGGGTGAGTGGGCAAATCAATGGCAGATGCAGTGTAATTGGGATAAACGTGAGGTTATTCACTTTGGAAGCAAAATCAAGAAGGTAGATTACTGCCTGAATGGCTGTAAATTGGGAGAGGGGAGTGTGCACCAGTCACTGAAAGTAAGCATGCAGGTGCAGCAGGCAGTAAAGGCAAATGGCATGTTGGCCTTCATTGCAAGGGGTTTTGAGTACAGGAGCAGAGATATGTTGTTGCAATTATACAGGACCTTGGTGAGGCCACACCTAGAGTATTGTATGCAATTTTGGCCTCCTTTTCTGAGGAAGGATGTTCTTGCTCTCAAGAGCGAAAGTTTAGCAGGCTGAGTCCAGGGATGGCAGGACTGAGATATGAGAAGAGATTGACTAGGTTAGGATTGTTTTCACTGGAGTTCAGGCGAATGAGGGGGGGGGGGGGGGGGGGGGGGGGGGGGGAGCTCAGAGAGACTTATAAAATTCTAACAGGACAAGACAAGATAGATACAGGGAGGATGGTCGAGTTCAGAACCAGGGGTCACAGTCGGAGGATACAGGGTAGACCATTTAGGACGAAGACGAGAAGATATTTCTTCACCCAAAGAGTGGTGAGCCTGTGGATTTCATTACCACAGGAAGTAGTTATGCCAAAACATTGAATGTATTCAGGAGGTGGCTGGATATAACACTTGGGGTAAATGGGATCAAAGGTTATGAGGAGAAAGCAGGATTAGGCTATTGATTGGACAATCGGTTAAGATCATGATGAATGGTGGAACATGCTCAAAGGGCCAAATGGCCTGCTGCTGCTCCTACCTTTTATGTTTCTAACCACTGTGCCACTGTGCACAGTGGTTAGTTATTGCATTATTAATCCAGAGACAATACTGCCACACTACAGCTTCCCCTATACAATAACCAGAGGCTGAGACACAACACACTGGCGTTATTTCCAACAGAGTAAGGAAGATAAAGAGCAAACTTAATAGAGTTCTTCTTAAATTGTGAATAGCTTTGACAAGGAAGAACTGTTGTTTCTGATTGGGGAAAGGAGAAGTCATCCATTTAAAAGTTTGATGTTTCTCTACTTGGCGAGTGGAGGAACTTCGAATGCTTTGTCTCAGCTGAGACCATCATGTCTTTGAAAGGAAGATAAGTCCTTAAAGCAAGAGACACAGCAGGGATATAGTAGGATCACTCCACAGACGTAATAGGCCGAATGGCTTCCCTCTGCTCCTCTAAGACAAAGAATGAGACAGCAGAGAATTTCTGGGAGAGGCAGAGAGGCGCTGGAGATCCAGTCTCTGCCATCACTCAAAAGCTGCAGTTAAATAACTCTCACTGTACAAAACTGCAACTAAAATTCCTAAAAACACCAGGCAAAATGCTGTCAACTTCCCAGCCCCCTGACACGAGGTTTAAATTTGGGAATGAAAGTCTATAATTTAATTTGAAATGGAATGAGATTTAAGTGTGGGCTAACATGAGGAATTTTATAGTCTGAAAATAACAGCAGGGGGAGAGAAATGAAGGAGATACTGTCCCCTCCGCTGTGGTTCCTGTACCCTGAAACTGCACTTCACAAGGTAATGGAGTGGCTATAAAGCACTCTGGGACATCCCAAGGTCACGGGCAGTGTCGAAATACATGTTTGTTCTGAATCTATTTACCCCTCGGAAGCTATTCTGAAATATTTGTCCTCTCACTGCTTCTAAAAAAAGATGCCAGGAATTAAATGGTGAGAGCTGTTAAAGAGGGGCCTCCTCCTACAAATAACAAAACAACTGCAGCAGGCTATCCAGCAGCCTGCACAAGCTGGAGTAGCTTTTTCTAGCAGACGAGTTTCCTCTGGTCCTTCTGGCACTCGCCCGAGGAGATTACAGCAAAGTGACCTTGGAGAGAGACCAGGCACTTTCCTTTGAGCCTCGGCACTTGTGTCCCGCAACAATCTGCCGCTCTGCTAAGCTCCCCCATGCCACTGTTTATATAGGTGCTGTTTTCTCTAGCTCCCATGTACTGCTCATGCTGTGTTTATGTTCAACAGGTTATTTAGATGAAGCTGATAAGGAGTTCAAAAACACACACAGGACATAGTAAGTATGTGGGGAATCCCGACACAGCAGCCTGCAAGCTCAGTAATAAATCCCTCACAGAACCAGGAACTGTACGGCCTATTATGTCTCTAACAATCTACTCTCTGTCAGCTCTCATTAACCCTTTTCTCTTTCTTTCAGGTTCTCCTTTTTCCCACTCTCCGGAATATATTGCCAGGCTTTGCTGCATAGAGTGAACTGGCTGCTCACTTGTGGGCTGTGGTGTTTTTGTTCTTCTGGCTGGGGTGGGGAGGAGTCAAGAACTAGGGGTCACAGGCTAGGTCACTTAGGGTTGGGATGAGGAGAAACACTTTCACTCTTGAGGGAGGTGAACCTGTGGAATTCTCTACCCCAGAAGGCGGTAGAGGTCAACTCACAAGAACGAAATGGATATATTTCTAGATTCTAGAGGTGTCAAGCAGAATGGGAATAAAGTGGAGGTATGATATTGAGGTAGAAGAGCAGCCATGATCATGTTGAATGATGGAACAGACTGAAAGAACTGACCCCTACTCATATTTTCTATGTCAGATCAAACAACTGGACAGAGTGACACCATTGCAGCAGAGGTCACTGTCCTGGAGGAAGCAGCTTCTCTGTTTCTATAAGAACATGATGTGAGTATGCCGGCGTTGGACTGGCGTAAACACAGTAAAAAGTCTGACATCACCAGGTTTTAGTCCAACCGATTTATTTGATAATATACTCACAAGCTTTCGGGATTAGCCCCTTCGTCAGGTGAATGGAGAGATCTGGCCTCAGACAGAGCATATAAAGCACAGACAGTTTAGAGATTACTGATTAGAATGCGAATCCTTACATCTAACCTGCTGTTCAAGACCTGAAGTGGCTGATAATGTGAGTGGAAGGAGCACTGATCACAGTTTAAAGAGATGTGTACTGTCTCCAGACAGTACAGTAAGTGAGGTTTTGCAAACCCAGGCAAGTCACAAGGGTTACAGATAGTGCGACATGAACCCAAGATCCCTGTTGAGACCGTCCTCATGTGTGCGGAACTTGGCTATCAGTCTCTGTTCAGCGACTCTGCGCTGTCGTGAAGGCCGCCTTGGAGAATGCTTACCCGAAGGTCAGAGGCTGAATGCCCGTGACCACTGAAGTGTTCGCCAACAGGAAGGGAACAGTCTTGCCTGGTGACTGTCAAGCGATGTTCAATCATCCGTTGTCGTAGCGTCTGCATGGTCTCCCCAATGTACCATGCTTCGGGACATCCTTTCTTGCAATGTATCAGGTAGACAATGTTGGTCGAGTTGCAAGAGTATTTACCATGTACCTGGTGGATGGTATTCTCACGTGTGATGATGGTATCCATGTCGATGATCCGGCATGTCTTGCAGAGGTTGCTGTGGCAGGGTTGTGTGGTATTGTGGTCACTGTTCTCCTGAAGGCTGGGTAGTTTGCTGCAAACAATGGTCTGTTTGAGGTTGTGTGGTTGTCTTAAAGCAAGAAGTGGGGGTGTGAGGATAGCCCTGGCGAGATGTTCGTCTTCATCAATGATATGTTGAAGACTCTGGAGAAGATGTCGTAGCTTCTCCGCTCCGGGGAAGTACTGGACGACAAAGGGTACTCTGTCCACTGTGTCCTGTGTTTGCCTTCTGAGGAGATCGGTGCGGTTTTTCACTGTGGCGCATCGGAACTGCCGATCTATGAGTCGAGCACCATATCCTGTTCTTATGAGGGCATCTTTCAGGGTCTGGAGGTGTCTGTCACGATCCTCCTCATCTGAGCAAATCCTGTGTATACGGAGGGCTTGTCCATAGGGAATGGCTTCTTTAACATGTTTAGGGTGGAAACTGGAGAAGTGGAGCATTGTGAGATTGTCTGTGGGCTTGCGGTACAGTGAGGTGCTGAGGTGACCGTCCTTAATGGAGATGCGTGTGTCCAAGAATGCAACCGATTCTGGGGAATAGTCCATGGTGAGTCTGATGGTGGGGTGGAATTTGTTGATATCATCATATAGTTGTTTCAGTGATTGTTCACCATGAGGCCAAAGGAAGAAAATGTCATCGATGTATCTAGTGTACAGCATCGGTTGAAGATTCTGTGCAGTGAAGAAGTCTTGTTCGAACCTGTGCATGAAGATGTTGGCATATTGAGGTGCAAATTTGGTCCCCATGGCTGTTCCATGTGTCTGGATGAAAAACTAGTTGTTGAAGACATTGTGGTCCAGGATAAAGCGGATGAGTTGTAAAATTGCATCTGGAAACTGGCAGTTGTCAGCATTGAGTACTGAGGCAGTCGCAGCAATGCCATCGTTGTGGGGTATGTTGGTGTAGAGCGCTGAGACATCCATTGTGACGAGGAGTGTCCCTGGTTCAATTGCTCCGTGTGTGCTGAGTTTCAGTAGGAAGTCCGTAGTGTCGCGACAAAAGCTGGGGGTTCTTTGTACAATGGGTTTCAGGATGCCTTCGACGTACCCCACCATCAGACTCACCATGGACTATTCCCCAGAATCAGTTGCATTCTTGGACACACGCATCTCCATTAAGGACGGTCACCTCAGCACCTCACTGTACCGCAAGCCCACAGACAATCTCACAATGCTCCACTTCTCCAGTTTCCACCCTAAACATGTTAAAGAAGCCATTCCCTATGGACAAGCCCTCCGTATACACAGGATTTGCTCAGATGAGGAGGATCGTGACAGACACCTCCAGACCCTGAAAGATGCCCTCATAAGAACAGGATATGGTGCTCGACTCATATCGGCAGTTCCGATGCGCCACAGCGAAAAATCGCACCGATCTCCTCTGAAGGCAAACACAGGACACAGTGGACAGAGTACCCTTCGTCGTCCAGTATTTCCCCAGAGCGGAGAAGCTACGACATCTTCTCCAGAGTCTTCAACATATCATTGATGAAGACGAACATCTCGCCAGGGCTATCCTCACACCCCCACTTCTTGCTTTCAGACAACCACACAACCTCAAACAGACCATTGTTCGCAGCAAACTACCCAGCCTTCAGGAGAACAGTGACCACAATACCACACAACCCTGCCACAGCAACCTCTGCAAGACATGCCGGATCATCGACATGGATACCATCATCACACGTGAGAATACCATCCACCAGGTACATGGTAAATACTCTTGCAACTCGGCCAATATTGTCTACCTGATACGTTGCAAGAAAGGATGTTCCGAAGCATGGTACATTGGGGAGACCATGCAGACACTACGACAACGGATGAATGAACATCACTCGACAGTCACCAGGCAAGACTGTTCCCTTCCTGTTGGCGAACACTTCAGTGGTCACGGGCATTCAGCCTCTGACCTTCAGGTAAGCATTCTCCAAGGCGGCCTTCACGACACACGACAGCGCAGAGTCGCTGAACAGAGACTGATAGCCAAGTTCTGCACACATGAGGACGGTCTCAACGGGGATCTTGGGTTCATGTCGCACTATCTGTAACCCCCCTGACTTGCCTGGATTTGCAAAACCTCACTTACTGTACTGTCTGGAGACAATACACATCTCTTTAACCTGTGATCAGTGCTCCTTCCACTCACATTATCAGGCACTTCAGGTTTGAACAGCAGGTTAGATGTAAGGATTCGCATTCTAATCAGTAATCTCTAAACTGTCTGTGCTTTATATGCTCTGTCTGAGGCCAGAACTCTCCATTCACCTGACGAAGGGGCTAACCCCGAAAGCTTGTGAGTATATTATCAAATAAATAGGTTGGACTAAAACCTGGTGTTGTCAGACTTTTTACTCTATAAGAACTCAGTGAAAGCGCTAGGTGGAATGTAACCCTGAAAAGGAGTCAGGCAGGGCAGGGAGAATTTACCAGAAATATTAAAAACAAAGTAGGAGTGCTGCTGCCAAAAAGCTGTGGGACAATAACACGTGAAAGTACAGTTGCGAGAGAGAGAGAGAGAGAGAGACCTATCACAATCAATACTGATTACAGAGCCAACCTTCAGTCAACTGTGCCACTTCAGGCAAAGCTACTGAAGGTCAAACATCACGTTTCTCCATGATGGTCAATCTCTCAATGTCAGCTTTATAAAACAGGAGGGCAGGCGGCGAGTCCCAGAAGCAGCTTACAACATTGTTGTGTATTTGTTTAACACTGTCGGGGAAGGTAGGGTCACTGAACATCACAGATACCAGGGTTTACAATACAGGTGAGAGGAATGGATGGAGCAGGAGATAGAAATCGTGCCATCAGGGGAGAATCCACAACTTGGAAATTACAGAGAGAGGTCATACTGGGTGATATCAGGAAGCACTTCCTCACAAAAAGGGCAGGGAATTCTGGAAAGGAGGGGTTGGGAATCCGGAATGGGCAGTAAAGGAAGGCCATATGTGGAACCATAACCACAGTGAGAATCCAAAGCATTTCGTGGTTGGGACAGGGCCCCTGACACTCTCCCAACTCCAAGGTCTAGTGTTGATAATATCTAACCACACTATTCATCTAATAGCTCCAGCAAGTTATTAGTAACACTGAGACTGCTTGATCAACACTCCAACCTGCATTCAGATTGGTTCCTAACACACACACACACACACACACACACACACACACACACACACACACACACACACACACACACACACACACACACAGTCTTACAGTGCAGAAAAGCCCCCTCGACCAGAAAGTCGCATCTTTCTCCATATGGCCTATGCTATTGGCCATTTTAATGCAGACTACTGGGTTTCAGAACCGAGGAGATCCCAAGGGCTGACAACCCTGCATTCCTGCATCCTCCCTTCAGTCCCCACTACACCCCAGAATAAACCCTCTCTCCTTAACTCTCCTGAACGCAATGACTCAGTGAGGTGGAGGAAAAGGGCTGGTGACAATAGAGATCCCAGGATAGAAACTAGGCCTCTGGGTATTAGCACAAAGCAAGGCAGAAACTCGCAGGACTTCCTCTCCTGTTGCAGAATTGAATTTCCCAATGACCTTGTGCATGAGTCGCAAAAATCCAGCTTGCAGGTGGTCAGGAAGGCGAATGGGATGCTGGCCTTCATAGCGAAGGGGATTGAATATAAGAGTAGAGAGGTCTTGCTGCAGCTGTACAGGGCATTGGTGAGGCCGCAGCTGGAGTACTGTGTGCAGTTTTGGGCGCCGCACCTGCGCAAAGATATTTTGGCCTTGGAGGGAGTGCAGAGGAGGTTTACTAGGCTGATACCGGAGTTGAGGCGGTTGAGCTATGAGGAGAGGCTGAATGAACTAGGCTTGTACTCGTTGGAGTTTAGAAGAATGAGGGGAGATCTCATTGAGACGTATAAGATGATGAATGGGATGGATAGGATAGAGGTGGAGAGACTCTTCCCGCTCAAAAAAGACAGTAGGACTAGGGGGCACAGCCTCAAGATAAAGGGGAGGCGTTTTAGAACGGAGTTGAGGAGGAACTTCTTCACTCAAAGGGTGGTGAATCTCTGGAATTCTCTACCCGTTGAAGTGGTGGAGGCTGCCTCGCTAAATATTTTCAAGAAGCGCGTTGATGGGTTTTTGATAAGAGAGGGGATTAAGGGTTATGGGGAGAGGGCGGGAAGGTGGAGCTGAGTCACGACAGATCAGCCATGATCTTATTGAATGGTGGGGCAGGCTCGAAGGGCCAGATGGCCTACTCCTGCTCCTATTTCTTATGTTCTTATGTATGATGTCAGGCTAACTGGCCTATAGTTCCCAGTTTTCTCTATCCCTTCTTTCCTAAATAGTGGCGTTACATTTTGTCACCTCCGAATCCACGCCATGGTCTGGAACATTCTGTGAAATCACAATCAGTGTAGTCACTGATTGTGGCCATTCTATTGGAAACCAAGGACACAAGCCATTGGATACAGGGAATTTGGCAACTTCTAGATTCATTCATTTTCTGATTTTTTTTAAACCAATAATATTACAATCGCCAATTCCCCAGCTTTTCTGGTCATATTTTTGATCTACTGGGAGGACAGGTACAAAATATTTGTGTATCAAAACCGTTTCCTTATTCCCCATTATATTTCTCAGTCTCAAAGAGTTTACCTTAGCTACTCTCTTCCCTTTTACAATCTGAAATGTATGTGTGAAGAATTGGAAGCTTACTACAATCTAGCCTGAAGTGTTCATGTTCTGAATTATACACTAGGCAAGTCTTGATTTGTCTTCCTAAGATCACTAACATGCTCCTTTAGCAGCAGTTGAAACATTCCCTCATACATTAAAAACTCTTACTTAATCTCCTTCGTAAGCTATAAATGGACTGTTTGATTTGATTTGATTTGATTTGACATGTATTGGTATACAGTGAAAAGTATTGTTTCTTGCACGCTATACAAAGCATGCTGTTCATCAAGAAGGAGAAGGTGCAGAATGTAGTGTTACAGTCACAGATAGGGTGTTGAGAAAGATCAACTTAATATATGGTAGGTCCATTCAGAAGTCTGACAGCAGCAAGGAAGAAGCTGTTCTTGAGTCGGTTGGTACGTGACTTCAGACTTTTGTATCTTTTTCCCTACGGAAGGTGGAAGAGAGAATGCCTGGGGTGGGTGGGGTCCTTGATTATGCTGGCTGCTTTTCCAAGGCAACGGGAAGTGGAGACAGATTCAATGGATGAGAGGCTGGTTTGCATGTTGAATTGGGCTACATTCACAACCTTTTATGTTTCTTGCAGTCTCGGGCAGAGCTGGAGCCATACCAAGCTGCGATACAGCCAGAAAGAATGCTGACTATGGTGCATCTGTAAAAGTTGGAGGCATATTGAACATGCCAAATTTCCTTAGTCTTCTGAGGAAGTAGAGGCATTGGTGGGCTTTCTTAACTATAGTGTCGGCATGGGGGAACCGGGACAGTTTGTTGGTGATCTGGACACAAAAATGTGAAGCTCTCGACCATTTCTACTTTATCACCATTGATGTAGACAGGGTATGTTCTCCTTTACACTTTCTGAAGTTGATGACAATCTCCTCCTTTCTGTTGACACAGAGGGAGATTTTGATCGCCGCGGTAGTTCACCAATTTCTCTATCTCATTCCTGTGTTCTGTCTCATTGTTGTTTGAGATTCGACCCACTATGGTGGTGCTGTCAGCAAACTTGAAGATCAAGTTAAGAGTTTTTATGGACTATATAGTTTTGGAGAATTATGAAACATTTACTTAAGTGGTCACTATTACTGAGAACTGGAGACCAGAGCCGGGATCCTGGAATGCTAGGTTAAACCCTGATCAATGCCCAATCCTGGACCTTTTGAATTTAAAGGTGAGAATAATACTAATTGAATCGTCAGTCAGTCTCTTACACTCCACTCAAACTTCTTTAGGCATGATTACTGCTTACTCCACAATCGCATACAAACACCATTTGACACTGTCAATTCATTCCGAGTCACCTTCAGAAGGTGCAGTACAATCAGATACTGCTGTTCAAATTTAGAAGAGATAGATTCTAATTTAAGCTCTCCTGTGTTGCTTTCAGTCACAATGACATTTGCCCACAGGTTTCTACAAGTTTGCACGATAGCACCACTCCCTGCTTGTCGCCACAATTTAAAGAATGTGGATATTTTATTTCGCAAAAGGACAGATGTATTTATTTTTCTCTTTCAAGAGAGCCCAAACAGATTAAGCATGTACTTACACATATAAAAAAGACACAGACACTTTTGTACACATAAACAGACACCCACGTGCATGCATACGGATGGACGGACGTTCAGAAGCCTAAACTCAGTGAGCAAGCTTCCCTCACAATTACTGGGAGAAACTGCTGGAGATGCCAGCCAGCTCATCACCAACTTACAGGGAGAAGCTGGAATTACAGTTAGATTCCGGAATGAACCATTCTTCAAAACTTGATCTAGTCGTTTCTCTTTCCAAATGCCAAGTAATGAGTTTCATAATTCAAGCTTTTCCTTTTCCATTCTGCCTTCCAAAATTTGTTGAGTTTTTAATACTGCCCCATGCCAGACTGCAGCAGCTGAAGGGGCCCCATTTCAGTGACTCCTGCTTCTGCACTCAGGTAGCAGGAAAAGCTCAGGCTACGAGCTTCCTGCAACATGGAAAAGCCCCAAGGTTTACTGGAAAGAATAAGAAATCCTCTCCCACTTAGTCCAAGTGTCTACTGCTGAATTTAACATTAATCCTGAAAGAACTTGCAAAGGGATGGGAATTGGGCAAGAATAATTGCTCCCTATGAGATAGCAAATTTCAACAACTCTCCATGAATGCAGAACAATACTGGACAACAAGTTAAAGGAGGAAATATTGGACGGATTAGGAGTGGAGGAATGTGTGTGTTGACGGGAGATAAAGTGGGTGAAAGCTCAGTCTTAGTGGTGTGAGGAGGATCTTAAAGCAGAGAGGAGATGTGGAATGGCACAGGGATTTGCTGAGGGAATTCCATCGCATGGGGACTAGACTGAAGGAGGTATGGCTACCAGTGGTGGTGGGATTGAGGAGCTAGAGAAGCCCAGAGGACTGGAATTGGAGGGAAGCAGAGTTTGGTGGAGGGGGCACGATGCGTGGAGGCGAGGCGAGAATGAGGCTCTCTTTTCTCTTGAAACATCTCCCACAGCACATCTCAAGGCTTCTGCCATTGACCATCTCATTCGCTGGTCTAGGCACAAACCTTTCATGAGATCAAACAGCTGGCCAAACAAAGAGGGTTTTCACCAAAATTAAAAATATGCTCTCTCCAGGAACCATTTGCATTGATCAGGTTCCAGACTCAAACCCATCACAGCTCCAGGTTCACTGCGGACACTGAGGTAATCTCATCCACCTCAGACATCACCATCGAGTCACACAATGCAGAAAAGACCCTTCAGCCCTTCAAGGCACAAATATCCTGAGATTCTACCCAGTTTTCCATGAAAATGTCATGTGATCCTCAAATATCGGCTCAAATTTTCCCATGGTGGAGGTGACTTGCTATGGACTCACCAACAGGATCTTTTGGTCTCACCAAGGTCGATAGCAATTGACATTTCTCACTCGTGCTGCTGACTGGAGTCGACTTTGGTGTGACTGGAAGATTCCCATGGCGGGTAAGGTTAGAGAATTCCACACTAAATCTTCAAACTGATCCTTCGACAATGCACCAGAAAGAGAATCATTTGGTTTAATTGTACCTCATGAATCGCTGGCTCTGATGTAGTCACATCTTACACACATAAGAACATAAGAAATAGGAGCAGGAGTAGGCCATCTAGCCCTTTGAGCCTGCCCCGCCATTCAATAAGATCATGGCTGATCTGAAGTGGATCAGTTCCACTTTCCCGCTTTCTCCCCATAACCCTTAATTCCCTTGTCTATCAGAAACCTATCTACCCTTGACTTAAATATATTTGGCGAGGCAGCCTCCACCACTTCAATGGGCAGAGAATTCCAGAGATTCACCACCCTCAGAGAAGAAGTTCCTCCTCAACTAAATTGCCCCCCTTATTTTGAGGCTGTGCCCTCTAGTTCTAGTTTCCTTTCTAAATGGAAAGAATCTCTCTACCTATATCCTATCTAGCCCCTTCATTGTCCTGTAAGTCTCTATAAGATCCCCCCTCAGCCTTCTAAACTCCAACGAGCACAGGCCCAGTCTATTTAATCTCTCCTCATAAACTAACCCCCTCACCTCCGGTATCAGCCTGGTGAACCTTCTCTGTACTCCATCTAAGGCCAATATATCCTTTCGCAAATAAGGGACCGAAACCGCACAGTACTCCAGTTGCGGCCTCACCAGTGCCTTGTACAGTTGCAGCAAGACCTCCCTGCTTTTATATTCTATCCCCCCACATCTACTAAACCTCTACATATCTCTCAGCCGCCCCCCCAGCTGAGTGGAACCATTGCTGCACACAAGGTTTATGGTAATTACAATATAACAGGAAGCCTAATGACTCAAAAACTCCCCACTGATGATAGTTGCATAAATGGAGCTGCCTGTTCTCATCTTATCCCGAGAGGAGGAGGTTGTGAGTTCAAGTCCTATACTAGAAATTTGACCCAGTACAGTACTGAGGGAGTGTAGCACCAATAGGGGTGACTCACTCAGGTCACCATAAGAAACTCTCGTGTGCTATTCGAAGATCAGGAAAGTTCCTTACTCTCCTCCTCCCTTCGCATAAATTTCTCAGAGCTCCACATTAACTTGAAAGGCAAGTCAAATACTGACCTTCCAATAAGGTTTTAGGAGGCCCTGCTCTTATGGTGCCAGTTATAGAAAAATTGAGGAAGGCAGGAAATTTGAGATATCCACTCTCACCAACTTTTACAGATGCACTATAGAAAGCATCCTTTCTGCTCGTATCACAGCTTGATATGGCTCCTGCTCTGCCCAAGACCACAAGAAACTACAAAGGGTTGTGAATGAAGCCCAATCCATCACGCAAACCAGCCTCCCATCTATTGACTCTGTCTATACTGCCTGTTGCTTCGGAAAAGCAACCAGCATAATTAAGGACCCCACACACCCCAGACACACTCTCACCTATACCTTCTTCCTTCAGGAAAATGATACAAAAGTCTGAGGTCACATATCAACCAACTAAAAAACCGCTTCTTCCCTGTTGCCATGAGACTTTTGAATGGACTTACCACACATTAAGCTGATCTTTCTCAGCACCCTGGCTATGACTGTAGCACTACATTCTGCACTCTCTCCTTTACTTCTCCCCATGTACTCTATGAATGGTGTTTGTATAACACGCAAGAAACAATACTTTTCACTGTATACTAATACATGCAACAATAACAAATCAAATCACATAACACAGGCAGGTTCAGTTATTAACCCACACTTTGAAACAAATCACCCAAAGCACTGACGAACCTGCCCTTTAAGGGATCTTGCCGTGTACCCCACGGTATTTTGCCTTCAAAATAATTCACAAGATCCAATGTGCTATTGAGGAACGATACTGAGGGCGGCACGGTGGCACTGTGAGGGCGGAACGGTGTCACAGTGGTTAACACTATAGAACATAGAACTATCTCTTCTTTCCTCCCACACCACCCTTTCCCAAGGTTGGGCATCTTGACAGACGGATGAAAGTACAAACCGAATATGTACAGACATACCTACATCTATTTACCATTTACATAGACGATCTGGAGGAGGGGGCTGAGTGTAGAGTGACGGAATTTGCTGATGACATGAAGATGAATGGAAAAGCAAATTGCGTGGAGGATGTGGAAAGTCTGCAGAGGGATCTGGATAGGCTAAGCGAGTGGGCAAGGACCTGGCAGATGGAATACAATGTTAGCAAGTGTGAGGTTGTCCACTTTGGCAGAAATAATAGTAGAAGGGATTACTATTTAATAGGCGAAAAGCTGCAGCATGCTACGGTGCAGCCTTTATAGCGAGGGGGATAGAATATAAAAAGTAGGGAAGTCTTGCTACAACTCTACAGGGTACTGGTGAGGCCACAGCTGGAGTACTGTGTGCAGTTTTGGTCGCTGCACTTGCGGAAGGATATATTGGCCTTGGAGGGAGCGCAGAGGAGGTTCACTAGGTTGCTACTGGAGATGAGGGGGTTGGACTATGAAGAAAGACTAAATAGACTGGGTCTGTACTCACTGGAGCTTAGAAGGATGAGGGGGGATCTTATAGAGACGTATAAGATAATGAAGGGGACGGACAGGGTAGAGGTAGAGAGATTCTTCCCACTTAGAAAGGATAGCAGGACTCGAGGGCACAGCCTCAAGATAAGGAGGGGGCAGTTTAGATCGGAGCTGAGGAGGAACTTCTTCACTCAAGGGTGGTGAATCTCTGGAATTCTCTGCCCGTTGACGTGGAGGAGGCTACCTTGCTAAATATATTTAAGTCATGGGTAGATAGGTTTTTGATAGACAAGGGAATTAAGGGTTATGGGGAGAAAGCGGGAAAGTGGAACTGATCCACTTCAGATCAGCCATGATCTCATTGAATGGCTGGGCAGGCTCGAAGGGCTAGATGGCCTACTCCTGCTCCTATTTCTTATCTTCTTATACGGCAAGGCGTTTAGAAAGGAGCAGAATCACAGACTGAATCACAACACCAACATCAACAATCAGTGCTGGATTCATTCAGTCAGAGTTAATACCAGTGGCCTCACAGTGCCAAGGATCTGGATTCAATTCCTGTTTGAGTCACTGTCTGTGCAGAATTTGCACAGTCTCCCCGTCACCGCGTGGGTTTCCTCAGGGTGCTCCGGTTTCCTTCCACAATCCAAAGCTGTGCAGGTTAGGGTGATTGGCCATGCTAAATTGCCTCTTAGTGTCAAGCATTAGTAGGGTAAATAAGTAGACTCATGGTGACAGAGCCGGGATAGGATTGTGGTTGGTGTAGACTCAATGAGCCAAACGGCCTTCTTCTGCACTTAGGGATTCTATGATTCAATGAATATGGTAAATAAAACAGAAGGGGCAAAACAACAGCAAACAGGAGGATGGGGAAGAAAAGATGTAATGAGTTCCAAAATAAGATCTCAAGTAAATACTGACCCAATCCTGTGGACCCCCTGTAAATACAGACCCTGTCCTGTGGACCCCCTGTAAATACTGACCCTCTCCTGTGGACCCCCTGTAAATACAGACCCTGTCCTGTGGGCCCCCTGTAAATACTGACCCTCTCCTGTGGACCCCCTGTAAATACAGACCCTGTCCTGTGGACCCCCTGTAAATACAGACCCTGTCCTGTGGACTCCCTGTAAATACAGACTCTGTCCTGTGGACTCCCTGTAACTACAGACTCTGTCCTGTGGACCCCCTGTAAATACTGACCCAGTCCTGTGGACCCCCTGTAAATACTGACCCTGTCCTGTGGACTCCCTGTAAATACTGACCCTGTCCTGTGGGCCCCCTGTAAATACTGATCCTACCCTGTGGGCCCCCTGTAAATACTGATCCTCTCCTGTGGGCCCCCTGTAAATACTGATCCTATCCTATGGGCCCCCTGTAAATACTGATCCTATCCTGCGGGCCCCCTGTAAATACTGATCCTCTCCTATGGGCCCCCTGTAAATACTGATCCTATCCTATGGGCCCCCTGTAAATACTGATCCTATCCTATGGTCCCCCTGTAAATACTGATCCTATCCTGTGGACTCTCTGTAAATACTGATCCTCTCCTGTGGGCCCCCTGTAAATACTGATCCTCTCCTGTGGACTCCCTGTAAATACTGATCCTCTCCTGTGGACTCCCTGTAAATACTGATCCTATCCTGTGGGCCCCCTGTAAATACTGATCCTCTCCTGTGGACTCCCTGTAAATACTGATCCTATCCTGTGGACCCCCTGTAAATACTGATCCTCTCCTGTGGACCCCCTGTAAATACTGATCCTCTCCTGTGGACTCTCAGTAAATACTGATCCTATCCTGCGGGCCCCCTGTAAATACTGATCCTCTCCTATGGGCCCCCTGTAAATACTGATCCTATCCTATGGGCCCCCTGTAAATACTGATCCTATCCTATGGTCCCCCTGTAAATACTGATCCTATCCTGTGGACTCTCTGTAAATACTGATCCTCTCCTGTGGGCCCCCTGTAAATACTGATCCTCTCCTGTGGACTCCCTGTAAATACTGATCCTCTCCTGTGGACTCCCTGTAAATACTGATCCTATCCTGTGGGCCCCCTGTAAATACTGATCCTCTCCTGTGGACTCCCTGTAAATACTGATCCTCTCCTGTGGACTCTCTGTAAATACTGATCCTATCCTGTGGACCCCCTGTAAATACTGATCCTCTCCTGTGGACCCCCTGTAAATACTGATCCTCTCCTGTGGACTCTCTGTAAATACTGATCCTATCCTGCGGGCCCCCTGTAAATACTGATCCTCTCCTGTGGGCCCCCTGTAAATACTGATCCTATCCTATGGGCCCCCTGTAAATACTGATCCTCTCCTGTGGGCCTCCTGTAAATACTGATCCTCTCCTGTGGGCCCCCTGTAAATACTGATCCTATCCTATGGTCCCCCTGTAAATACTGATCCTATCCTGTGGACTCTCTGTAAATACTGATCCTCTCCTGTGGACTCCCTGTAAATACTGATCCTCTCCTGTGGACTCTCTGTAAATACTGATCCTATCCTGTGGACCCCCTGTAAATACTGATCCTCTCCTGTGGACCCCCTGTAAATACTGATCCTCTCCTGTGGACTCCCTGTAAATACTGATCCTCTCCTGTGGACTCCCTGTAAATACTGATCCTCTCCTGTGGACTCTCTGTAAATACTGATCCTATCCTGCGGGCCCCCTGTAAATACTGATCCTATCCTATGGGCCCCCTGTAAATACTGATCCTCTCCTGTGGACTCTCTGTAAATACTGATCCTATCCTGTGGACCCCCTGTAAATACTGATCCTCTCCTGTGGACCCCCTGTAAATACTGATCCTCTCCTGTGGACTCCCTGTAAATACTGATCCTCTCCTGTGGACTCCCTGTAAATACTGATCCTCTCCTGTGGACTCTCTGTAAATACTGATCCTATCCTGTGGACCCCCTGTAAATACTGATCCTCTCCTGTGGACCCCCTGTAAATACTGATCCTCTCCTGTGGACTCCCTGTAAATACTGATCCTATCCTGTGGACTCCCTGTAAATACTGATCCTCTCCTGTGGGCCCCCTGTAAATAGTGATCCTCTCCTGTGGACTCCCTGTAAATACTGATCCTCTCCGATGAACTCCCTGTAAATACTGATCCTCTCCTGTGGACTCCCTGTAAATACTGATCCTCTCCTGTGGACTCCCTGTAAATACTGATCCTATCCTGTGAACTCCCTGTAAATACTGATCCTCTACTGTGGGCCCCCTGTAAATACTGATCCTCTCCTGTGGACTCCCTGTAAATACTGATCCTCTCCTGTGGACTCCCTGTAAATACTGATCCTCTCCTGTGGACTCTCTGTAAATACTGATCCTATCCTGTGGACCCCCTGTAAATACTGATCCTCTCCTGTGGACCCCCTGTAAATACTGATCCTCTCCTGTGGACTCCCTGTAAATACTGATCCTATCCTGTGGACTCCCTGTAAATACTGATCCTCTCCTGTGGGCCCCCTGTAAATAGTGATCCTCACCTGTGGACTCCCTGTAAATACTGATCCTCTCCGATGAACTCCCTGTAAATACTGATCCTCTCCTGTGGACTCCCTGTAAATACTGATCCTCTCCTGTGGACTCCCTGTAAATACTGATCCTCTCCTGTGGACTCCCTGTAAATACTGATCCTCTCCTGTGGACTCCCTGTAAATACTGATCCTGTCCTGTGGACTCCCTGTAAATACTGATCCTGTCCTGTGGACTCCCTGTAAATACTGATCCTATCCTGTGGACCCCCTGTAAATACTGACCCTCTCCTATGGGCCTCCTGTAAATACTGATCCTATCCTCTGGGCCCCCTGTAAATACTGATCCTATCCTGTGGGCCCCCTGTAAATACTGATCCTCTCCTGTGGACTCCCTGTAAATACTGATCCTCTCCTGTGGGCCCCCTGTAAATACTGATCCAATCCTGTGGGCCCCCTGTAAATACTGATCCTATCCTGTGGGCCCCCTGTAAATACTGATCCCATCCTGGGCCCCCTGTAAATACTGATCCTATCCTGTGGGCCCCCTGTAAATACTGATCCTCTCCTGTGGACTCCCTGTAAATACTGATCCTCTCCTGTGGGCCCCCTGTAAATACTGATCCTCTCCTGTGGGCCCCCTGTAAATACTGATCCTATCCTGTGGGCCCCCTGTAAATACTGATCCCATCCTGGGCCCCCTGTAAATACTGATCCTATCCTGTGGGCCCCCTGTAAATACTGACCCTCTCCTATGGGCCTCCTGTAAATACTGATCCTATCCTGTGGACTCCCTGTAAATACTGATCCTCTCCTGTGGACTCCCTGTAAATACTGATCCTATCCTGTGGGCCCCCTGTAAATACTGATCCTCTCCTATGGGCCTCCTGTAAATACTGATCCTACCCTGTGGGCCCCCTGTAAATACTGATCCTCTCCTGTGGGCCCCCTGTAAATACTGATCCTCTCCTGTGGACTCCCTGTAAATACTGATCCTCTCCTGTGGGCTCTCTGTAAATACTGATCCTCTCCTGTGGACTCCCTGTAAATACTGATCCTCTCCTGTGGGCCTCCTGTAAATACTGACCCTGTCCTGTGGATTCCCTGTAAACACTGATCCTCTCCTGTGGGCCCCCTGTAAATACTGAACCTCTCCTGTGGACTCCCTGTAAATACTGATCCTATCCTGTGGACTCCCTGTAAATACTGATCCTCTCCTGTGGGCCCCCTGTAATACTGATCCTATCCTGTGGACTCCCTGTAAATACTGACCCTATCCTGTGGACTCCCTGTAAATACTGACCCTGTCCTGTGGGCCCCCTGTAAATACTGAGCCTCTCCTGTGGGCCCCCTGTAAATACTGATCCTCTCCTGTGGACTCCCTGTAAATACTGATCCTCTCCTGTGGACTCCCTGTAAATACTGATCCTCTCCTGTGGACTCCCTGTAAATACTGATCCTCTCCTGTGGACTCCCTGTAAATACTGATCCTCTCCTGTGGGCCCCCTGTAAATACTGATCCTCTCCTGTGGACTCCCTGTAAATACTGATCCTCTCCTGTGGACTCCCTGTAAATACTGATCCTCTCCTGTGGGCCCCCTGTAAATACTGATCCTCTCCTGTGGACTCCCTGTAAATACTGATCCTCTCCTGTGGACTCCCTGTAAATACTGATCCTCTCCTGTGGACTCCCTGTAAATACTGATCCTCTCCTCTGGGCCCCCTGTAAATACTGATCCTATCCTGTGGACTCCCTGTAAATACTGATCCTCTCCTGTGGACTCCCTGTAAATACTGATCCTATCCTGTGGGCCCCCTGTAAATACTGATCCTCTCCTGTGGGCCCCCTGTAAATACTGATCCTATCCTGTGGGCCCCCTGTAAATACTGATCCTCTCCTGTGGACTCCCTGTAAATACTGATCCTCTCCTGTGGGTCTCATGTAAATACTGATCCTATCCTGGGCCCCCTGTAAATACTGATCCGATCCTGTGAACTCCCTGTAAATACTGATCCTCTCCTGTGGACTCCCTGTAAATACTGATCCTCTCCTGTGGACTCCCTGTAAATACTGATCCTCTCCTGTGGACTCCCTGTAAATACTGATCCTCTCCTGTGGACTCCCTGTAAATACTGATCCTCTCCTCTGGGCCCCCTGTAAATACTGATCCTATCCTGTGGACTCCCTGTAAATACTGATCCTCTCCTGTGGACTCCCTGTAAATACTGATCCTATCCTGTGGGCCCCCTGTAAATACTGATCCTCTCCTGTGGGCCCCCTGTAAATACTGATCCTATCCTGTGGGCCCCCTGTAAATACTGATCCTCTCCTGTGGACTCCCTGTAAATACTGATCCTCTCCTGTGGGTCTCATGTAAATACTGATCCTATCCTGGGCCCCCTGTAAATACTGATCCGATCCTGTGAACTCCCTGTAAATACTGATCCTCTCCTGTGGACTCCCTGTAAATACTGATCCTCTCCTGTGGACTCCCTGTAAATACTGATCCTCTCCTGTGGACTCCCTGTAAATACTGATCCTCTCCTGTGGACTCCCTGTAAATACTGATCCTCTCCTGTGGACTCCCTGTAAATACTGATCCTCTCCTGTGGGCCTCATGTAAATACTGATCCTCTCCTGTGGACTCCCTGTAAATACTGATCCTCTCCTGTGGGCCCCCTGTAAATACTGATCCTATCCTGTGGACTCCCTGTAAATACTGATCCTCTCCTGTGAACTCCCTGTAAATACTGATCCTCTCCTGTGGACTCCCTGTAAATACTGATCCTCTCCTGTGGACTCCCTGTAAATACTGATCCTATCCTGTGGACTCCCTGTAAATACTGATCCTCTCCTGTGAACTCCCTGTAAATACTGATCCTCTCCTGTGGACTCCCTGTAAATACTGATCCTCTCCTGTGGGCCTCCTGTAAATACTGATCCTATCCTGTGGGCCCCCTGTAAATACTGATCCTATCCTATGGGCCCCCTGTAAACACTGATCCTCTCCTGTGGGACCCCTGTAAATACTGATCCTATCCTGTAGACTCCCTGTAAATACTGATCCTATCCTGTGGACTCCCTGTAAATACTGATCCTATCCTGTGGATTCCCTGTAAATACTGATCCTATCCTGTGGACTCCCTGTAAAAACTGATCCTCTCCTGTGGGCCCCCTGTAAATACTGATCCTCTCCTGTGGACTCCCTGTAAATACTGATCCTCTCCTGTGGGCTCCCTGTAAATACTGATCCTCTCCTGTGGGCCTCATGTAAATACTGATCCTCTCCTGTGGACTCCCTGTAAATACTGATCCTATCCTGTGGACTCCCTGTAAATACTGATCCTCTCCTGTGGGCTCCCTGTAAATACTGATCCTCTCCTGTGGGCCTCATGTAAATACTGATCCTCTCCTGTGGACTCCCTGTAAATACTGATCCTATCCTGTGGACTCCCTGTAAATACTGATCCTCTCCTGTGGACTCCCTGTAAATACTGATCCTCTCCTGTGGGCTCCCTGTAAATACTGATCCTCTCCTGTGGGCCTCATGTAAATACTGATCCTCTCCTGTGGACTCCCTGTAAATACTGATCCTATCCTGTGGACTCCCTGTAAATACTGATCCTCTCCTGTGGGCCTCATGTAAATACTGATCCTCTCCTGTGGACTCCCTGTAAATACTGATCCTATCCTGTGGACTCCCTGTAAATACTGATCCTCTCCTGTGGACTCCCTGTAAATACTGATCCTCTCCTGTGGGCCCCCTGTAAATACTGATCCTATCCTGTGGGCCCCCTGTAAATACTGATCCTCTCCTGTGGGCCCCCTGTAAATACTGATCCTCTCCTGTGGACTCCCTGTAAATACTGATCCTCTCCTGTGGGCCTCATGTAAATACTGATCCTATCCTGTGGACTCCCTGTAAATACTGATCCTATCCTGTGGACTCCCTGTAAATACTGATCCTCTCCTGTGGACTCCCTGTAAATACTGATCCTCTCCTGTGGGCCCCCTGCAAATACTGATCCTCTCCTGTGGACTCCCTGTAAATACTGATCCTATCCTGTGGGCCCCTGTAAATACTGATCCTTTCCTGTGGACTCCCTGTAAATACTGATCCTCTCCTGTGGACTCCCTGTAAATACTGATCCTCTCCTGTGGACTCCCTGTAAATACTGATCCTCTCCTGTGGACTCCCTGTAAATACTGATCTTCTCCTGTGGACTCCCTGTAAATACTGATCCTATCCTGCGGGCCTCCTGTAAATACTGATCCTATCCTGTGGGCCCCCTGTAAATACTGATCCGCTCCTGTGGGCCCCCTGTAAATACTGATCCTATCCTATGGGCCCCCTTAAATCCTGATCCTTTTCTGTGGACTCCCTGTAAATACTGATCCTCTCCTGTGGACTCCCTGTAAATACTGATCCTCTCCTGTGGTCTCCCTGTAAATACTGATCCTATCCTATGGGCCCCCTGTAAATACTGATCCTCTCCTGTGGGCCTCCTGTAAATACTGATCCTCTCCTGTGGGCCCCCTGTAAATACTGATCCTATCCTGTGGTCTCCCTGTAAATACTGATCCTCTCCTGTGGTCTCCCTGTAAATACTGATCCTATCCTATGGGCCCCCTGTAAATACTGATCCTATCCTGTGGGCCCCCTGTAAATACTGATCCTCTCCTGTGGTCTCCCTGTAAATACTGATCCTCTCCTGTGGGCCTCATGTAAATACTGATCCTATCCTGTGGGCCTCATGTAAATACTGATCCTATCCTGTGGACTCCCTGTAAATACTGATCCTCTCCTGTGGGCCCCCTGTAAATACTGATCCTATCCTGTGGGCCTCATGTAAATACTGATCCTATCCTGTGGACTCCCTGTAAATACTGATCCTCTCCTGTGGGCCCCCTGGAAATACTGATCCTCTCCTGTGGGCCTCATGTAAATACTGATCCTATCCTGTGGACTCCCTGTAAATACTGATCCTCTCCTGTGGGCCCCCTGTAAATACTGATCCTATCCTGTGGGCCCCCTGTAAATACTGATCCTATCCTGTGGGCCCCCTGTAAATACTGATCCTCTCCTGTGGGCCCCCTGTAAATACTGATCCTATCCTGTGGGCCCCCTGTAAATACTGATCCTCTCCTATGGGCCCCCTGTAAATACTGACCCTGTCCTGTGGACTCCCTGTAAATACTGATCCTTTCCTGTTGACTCCCTGTAAATACTGATCCTATCCTGGGCCCCCTATTAATATTGACCTTTTTCTGGGCCTCCTGTAAATACTGGCCCTCTCCTAGGGGCCCCTGGTAAATACTGACCCTATCCTATGCACCCCCCTGTAAATACTGACCCTATCCAGCGCATCCCCTATAAATACTGACCCTACCCTGAGGGCCGCCTGTAAATAGAACATAGAACATTGCAGCGCAGTACAGGCCCTTCAGCCCTCAATGTTGCGCCGGCCTGTGAAACCGATCTAAAGCCCATCTAACCTACACTACTCCAATATCATCCATATACTTATCCAATTACCATTTAAATGCCCTTAATGTTGGTGAGTCCACTACTGTTGCAGGCAGGGCATTCCACACCCTTACTACTCCCTGAGTAAAGAAACTACCTCTGACATCTGTCCTCTATCTATCACCCCTCAACTTAAACCTATGTCCCCTCGTACTAACCATCACCATCCAAGGGAAAAGGCTCTCACTGTCCACCCTACCTAATACTCTAATCATCTTGTATTCCTCTATTAAGTCACCTCTTAACCTTCTTCTCTCTAACGAAAACAGCCTCAAGTCCCTCAGCCTTTCCTCATAAGATCTTCCCACCTGGTAAATCTCCTCTGCACTCTTTCCAATGCTTCCTCATCCTTCCTATAATGCGGCAACCAGAACTGTATGCAATACTCCAAGTGTGGCCGCACCAGAGTTTTGTACAGCTGTAACATGACCTCATGGCTCCGAAACTCAATCCCTCTACCAATAAAAGTTAACATACCGTATGCCTTAACAACCCTATCAACCTGGGTGCCAACTTTCAGGGATCTACGCACATGGACACCAAGATCTCTCTGCTTATCCAAACTACCTGGCGGGGCAGGCTCGAAGGGCCAGATGGCCTACTCCTGCTCCTATTTCTTATGTTCTTATTATCTAACCATTAGCCCAGTACTCTGTAATCCTGTTACTCCTTCCAAAGTGAATCACGTCACACTTTTCCACATTAAATTCCATTTGCCACCTCTCAGCCCAGCTCTGCAGCTTATCTATGTCCCTCTGTTAGCTGCAACATCCTTCCGCACTGTCCACAACTCCACTGACTTCAGTGTCATCTGCAAATTTACTAACGCATCCTTCTACACCCTCATCCAGGTCATTTATAAAAATGACAAACAGCAAACGGACCCTATCCTGGGCCCTCTGTAGATACGGACCCTATCCTGGGCCCTCTGTAGACACGGACCCTATCCTGGGCCCTCTGTAGACACTGATCCACACCAGGGGGATGATTCCCTTCTGTAAATATGACTCTGGTCGGGAAACTCCTGTAAAGATTAGTACACTCCTGGAAAGCCCCTATAATCACTAATGTGCTACTGGGAATCCCTTTCGAATACTGACACACTCCCAGTTACTTCTGAAAATCATTTCAAAGGTGACTACACCTCACAAAGTTTCATTGCTGTAAAGCGCTTTGGGACATCCAATAAGCATACGTGGTAAAGCATTTTCCGTTCCAAAGGCCTTGTGGAAAGGTTCTTCAGTATACCACCCAACATCCACAGGAATCTATGCCATCCCACAATGCAGACTCACAAATGAAGACAGCCAGTCCAAGTTCAGCGTGAACTGGTGCTGTGAATTATATCATCATAACCTGCCCTCACCCTCATCAGATCTCATTTTATATCCCTTCTTTTACATACTTTACATTCCTTTTGTTGGCCTTAATGACTACTAATGCGGACCTCTCCCCATTCCAGTAACTCTCAGAAACATTGCTTCTATCTTCCCAATTAATTCTCCAAGTAACAATCCCAACTCTGGATAAAAGCAAATTACTGCAGATGCTGGAATCTGAAACCCAAAGAGAAAAAGCTGGAAAATCTCAGCAGGTCTGGCAGCATCTGTAAGGAGAGAAAAGAGCTGACATTTCGAGTCCAGACGACCCTTTGTTAAAGCTAAAAGACATAGA
Organism: Prionace glauca; assembly: GCA_037974335.1. Lineage (NCBI taxonomy): Eukaryota > Metazoa > Chordata > Chondrichthyes > Carcharhiniformes > Carcharhinidae > Prionace > Prionace glauca. The sequence goes on from CM075725.1 coordinate 13,088,447, forward strand.
AAGTGAGAGATATTTATACTGCAGGGTAAGGGAATGAAAGATGAATCATACCTTGTTTTTGTGGCTAATTCCAACTTTGTGCCCCTTGTTATCGCTGGACTTGACTATTTTAACACACTCCTGACTAGTCTGCCACATTCTACCCACTAAATGAGAATTAATCCAAAACCTCCATGTCCTTAATGATACCAAATCTCATTCATTTTACCCCATACTCATCAACTTGCTCTGGCTCCAGGTCAAATTCCTCCATGGCCTCCCCCCATCACCCAATTCTCTCTTTAACCTCCTCCAGCCCCACAACTCTCTCAACGTATCTATTCTTCTCTTGTACATTCCCAATCCTATTCACTCCACCTCCAGCTGCCCACGTCCCAAACTCTGGAATACCCTCCCTACACATCTCCGCCTATCTACTTTGCTTTCCTCCTTCAAGACACTCCTTAAAAACCTCTCCTCAGATCAGGCTTTGGGTCACCTGCCCTAATGCTGCCTTATGTAGCTGTGTAAGAAGTCTCATAACACCAGGTTAAAGTCCAACCAACTTATTTGGTAGTAAAACACACAAGCTTTTGGAATGCTGTTCCTTCATCAGGTGAGTGGAAAGCTCTGCTCACAAACAGGGCAGAACTACCCACTCACCTGACGAAGGAACTGCATTCCAAAAGCTTGTGGGTTTTACTACCAAATAAATCTGTTGGACTTTAACCTGGTGTTGTGAGACTTCTTACTGTGTTTACCCCAGTCCAATGTCGGCATCTCCATATTATGTAGCTGTGTGTCAGGTTGATTCTAAAAACACGCCTGTCAACTGACTTGTGACATTTCATGGTATTAAAAGGTGCTGTATAAACGTTGTTGTTTCTCAACCAGTCCAAACAGCCCTTTTGTGCAAGTTCCACTCACTGCAACCAGTTTACATAACATAAGAACATAAGAAATAGGAGCAGGAGTAGGCCATCAAGCCCTTCGAGCCTGCCCCGCCATTCAATAAGATCATGGCTAATCTGTCGTGGCTCAGTTCCACCTTCCCGCCCTCTCCCCATAACCCTTAATCCCCTCTCTTATCAAAAATCCATCAACCCGCTTCTTAAAAATATTTAGCGAGGCAGCCTCCACCACTTCAACGGGCAGAGAATTCCAGAGATTCACCACCCTTTGAGTGAAGAAGTTCCTCCTCAACTCTGTTCTAAACCGCCTCCCCTTTATCTTGAGGCTGTACTCTCTAGTCCTACTGTCTTTTTTGAGCAGGAAGAGTCTCTCCACCTCTATCCTATCCATCCCATTCATCATCTTATACGTCTCAATGAGATCTCCACTCATTCTTCTAAACTCCAACGAGTACAAGCCTAGTTTATTCAGCCTCTCCTCATAGCTCAATCCCCTCAACTCTGGTATCAGCCTAGTAAACCTCCTCTGCACTCCCTCCAAGGCCAAAATATCCTTGCGCAGGTGCGGCGCCCAAAACTGCACACAGTACTCCAGCTGCGGCCTCACCAATGCCCTATACAGCTGCAGCAAGACCTCCCTACTTTTATATTCAATCCCCCTCGCTATTTTCTGCCCAATAAGAAGATAGTTCAGTCACAAGTAACAAGAACAGAAACAGGACAGAGTGACGGACCCAGACCTCAAGTCCATGACCAGCAGCTGCTCTCTGAGGAGTACAGTACCTCAACGCTGAACATGCTTCCACTTACCCTCTCGCTCCTCAGGCCTCCACGTCTTCTTGGCAACTTCTGCCAAGGCACCAATTCCAAGACCTACAGCCAAACCTGTTCAAAGAGAAACAAGAAGTGTGAGTACTTGGTCAGGAAGCCATCTGCATCGACAAGAAGAAGATTATTGAGGAATTCAAATAATCTCCCTGCGATGGCTCATTGAGGAAGGTACAGTAAGCATTGCCAGAATGGCCTCAGGTGCCTCCAAGCTAACATTCGTTAACTCCCCAGTCAGCCTGGATTATAATCAGAAAGTCACCACAGAATCTTTCTAAATCCCTCTGAGCAAGACTGACCTGATTTTCAGAATCTCATTCAGTAGATGGCACCTTTGGCAGTGCAGCGCTCCCTCAGTGCTATAATGGAGCATCAGCTAGTCTCAACTGGACAAAGACCATAAACTAAATTTTGCGGAGAGAAAAGTGAAACAGGTTGTAGAGGATTCCTTCCGCCTAACTAATTGGTCCACTAATATCCTTTAGGGAAGGGAATCTGCCAGTCTGTCTCAATCTGGCCTACACCTGACTCCAATCTCTTAGCAAAGTGGTTGACCGTTGACTCCCTCTGGCAAGCCACTCAGTTATATCACAAAGAACAGGACATTTGGCCCTTCTAACCTACTCTGGCAATCAATAACCCCACCTTGCCACAGTATCCTCATTCCCTTAATGCCCAAATGCACGCTCAATGACTGATCATCCATGGAATCCCAACCTTTTGAGTGAAAAGATTTCCCCACATCTCAGTCCTAAATGGCTGAGCCCTTATTCTGAAACTACGACACCTTGTTCGAAACTCCCCAACCAGGAGAAACATCCTCTCTAGCAAACCCTTCAAGCGCAGTGGCATAGTGGTTTGCGCTGCAGCCTCACAATGCCAGAGGCCCAGGTTCGATTCCCAGCTTTGGTCATTATTTGTGTGGAGTTTGCACCTTCTCCCTGTGTTTGTGTGGGTTCCCTCCAGGTGCTCCGCTTTCCTCCCACTGTCCAAAGAAGTCCAGGTTAGGTGGATCGGCCATACTAAATTGCCTTGAGTGTCAGGGGAAATGAGCTAGTATAAATGCATGGGCTTATGGGGATAGGGCGTGGGGGGACTGTGGTTGGTGTAGACTCAATGGGCTGAATGGCCTCCTTCTGCACTGTAGAATTCTATGATGATTCTAATTTCTCAACTACCGATGTTGGGCTGACTAGACTATAGTTCCCTCTTCCTCCTTTTTTGAGTAGCAGAATAATGTTTGTTACCTTCTAATCCATGGGGATCGGTCTAAAATTGAAGGAATTCTGGGAAGTTAAAAACCATTATGGCTTTTTGGGGTGGAGCAATCTCAGCATTTCTTGCCCATTCCTGATTGCCCTTGAGAAGGTTTTCTCTTTATGTTTACCCACCAACAGGTTTCTGCCCCTTCCAGTTGGTTCCAATGTTTCCACATTCCAAGGGAATCATAATCAACTAAATTTCACTGTAAGAATGTAGAAATCACTCCACCATCTAGCAGAGATTTTCCACTCAAAGAGATTGTAACCAGTAGCACAAAGTAAAAATGATGCAATAGCACATTGCCTAAAATCAATCAACCTGACATAAAATGGGGGTTGGGGGGTGTGGTATGTGTGTGTGTGTGCCTGTGAGTGTGCATGTGCATGCCTGTGCGTGCATGTATGAGAGTGTGTTGTGTAGATGACAGACAATGTCTGCTCACTATCTCCCAGCTCTCTCCTCTTGATAAAATTACTCCCAGAGGATGATAAATGTTTCAAAATTATACCAAACGAGGTAAGAGACACAAAAGGTACCAGGTAAAACTGCACGACACCAGGCGGTGCCTGAATGAGTACATGCTTCACTTGGCCTGGACTTGCTGAACAGGTTGCCTCCTGTCTGACCCGCCCTTTTAGCTGGAGCACTCTGAGTTGACAGTACCAGATCCAGCAGCTGTGAGCCTCACACAACAGCACCTGTCCACCCTTTGGCTGACAGCTCCAAGGTTTCTCTCACAACTAAGGTCAATTGAGTTGTTGGCATGGTCTGACAGCGATATTTACGGAGCGGTTCAAAATGATGAAAGATTGTTCTGCAGGAAATAGGGAGAGGCTGACTTCACTGACAGGAACATAAGAACATAAGAACATAAGAAATAGGAGCAGGAGTAGGCCATCTGGTCCTTCGAGCCTGCCCCGCCATTCAATAAGATCATGGCTGATCTGTCGTGGCTCAGTTCCACTTTCCGGCCCTCTCCCCATAACCATTAATCCCCTCTCTTATCAAAAACCCATCAACCCGCTTCTTGAAAATATTTAGCGAGGCAGCCTCCACTTTTGGGGCCACTGCTGTTTGTCATTTTTATAAATGGCCTGGATGAGGGTGTAGAAAGATGGGTTAGTAAATTTGCGGATGACACTAAAGTTGGTGGAGTTGTGGACAGTGTGGAAGGATGTTGCAGGAATGGAGGTCAGTCACCAGTGGGGTGCCCCAGGGATCTGTTCTGGGACCCTTGCTGTTTGTCATTTTCATAAATGACCTGGATGAGGAAGTGGAGGGATGGGTTAGCAAGTTCGCTGATGACACGAAGGTCGGCGGTGTTGTGGATGGTCTGGAAGGATGTCAAAAGTTACAGCAGGACATAGATAGGATGCAGGAATGGGCGGAGAAGTGGCAGATGGACTTCAACGCGGATAAATGTGTAGTCGTCCATTTCGGCAGAACCAACGGGATGAACGAGTACACTATTAAGGGCAGGGGTCTTAGTAGCGTTGAAGAGCAGAAGGATCTCGGGGTCCGGGTTCACAGGACTCTTAAATCGGCCTCGCAGGTGGAGGAGGTGGTCAAGAAGGCGTATGGTGTACTGGCCTTCATTAATCGAGGGATTGAGTTTAGGAGTCGGGAGGTAATGCTGCAACTTTACAGGACCCTCGTCAGGCCTCATTTGGAGTACTGTGCGCAGTTCTGGTCGCCTCACTATAGGAAAGACGTAGAAGCTATTGAAAGGGTGCAGAGGAGATTTACAAGGATGTTGCCTGGACTGGGAGGCATGCCTTATGAAGATAGGTTGAGGGAGCTGGGACTCTTTTCCCTGGAGAGGCGAAGGTTGAAAGGCGACCTGATAGAAGTTTATAAAATGTTGAGAGGAATAGATAGGGTGGACTCTCAGAGGCTATTTCTCCGGGTTGAAATGGTCGCTACGAGAGGACACAGATTTAAGGTGCAGGGAGGGAAGTACAGAGGTGATGTTAGGAGTAAGTTTTTCACTCAGAGGGTGGTGAGTGAATGGAATCGGCTGCCGTCGTCGGTGGTGGAGGCGAACTCGCTGGGGTCTTTTAAAAGACTTCTGGATGAGTATATGGGGTTTAATGGGATTGGGGGTTATAGATAGGTCTATAGATTGGTGGGGTTGATGTGATCGACGCAACTCGAGGGCCGAAGGGCCTGTTTGTGCTGTAATGTTCTAATGAAACAGAGGGACATAGATAAGCTGCAGAGCTGGGCTGAGAGCTGGCAAATGGAGTTTAATGCGGAAAAGTGGAGAGTGATGCACTTTGGAAGGATTAACAGGAATACAGAGTACTGGGTTAATGGTAAGTTACTTGGTAGTGTGGATGAGCAGAGAGATCTCGGTGTCCATGTGCATAGATCCCTGAAAGTTGGCACCCAGGTTGATAGGGTTGTTAAGAAGGTGTACGGTGTGTTAGCTTTTGTTGGTATCAGTAATGAGAGGATGGTTTAAAAGGTGAGCAGCGGAGATCATTTTAAAACATAGTGGGTTACGAGAATTGCCCGAAAGGGTGATTAGAATAGTAAATTTAAAACTGGAATTCGAGAAATGCTTCAAAAGTAAAAACTAGCAGGGCAATGGGGAAAGAGCAATATAATTGGACTAACATGAAGATCTTTCAAAAGGGTTGGCAAAGACACAATGGGCCGAACGGCAGCCTTGTGTACTGTATCATTTGATGTGATTCCATCTGCGCTCCGAAAGCTCCTCTGGTTGGGAAGAAAACCTGAATTTACTGGAGCAAGATGGCTAATAGGGATCAGATCGGTGGCACAGTGGTTAGCTCTGCTGCCTCACAGCGCCAGGTGCCAGGTTCAATTCTGGCCTCGGGAATTGAGTTTGCATGTTCTCCCCATGTCTGCGTGGGTTTCCTCCAGGTGCTCTGGTTTCCTCCCACAGTCCAAAGATGTGCGTTGGTGCACTGGCCATGTTCAATAGCCCCTTGGTGTCAGGGGGATCAGCAGGGTTAATACATGGGGTTATGGGGATATGGCCTGGGTAGGATTGTGGTCGATACAGACTCAATGGGCTGAATACCCTCCTGTAGACATTCTAATCTATAAGATCAGCCTGGACAGTATTTGGGATGGTCAATACTGATTGATGAACTCTAACAAGATGGTATTAATTAGGGTTCATACTCAAAGATAAAGGTACTTTTTTTCTCCCCTCAAAGAAATTATCAGAATGTGGAATCTATTAGTACAAGGAGCTGATGAAACCCAGTCAACAAACTCAATCAATGCTTCTAAAAAGTAAGACAAAGGATAAAGGGTAGGAAAGCAGGAAGAAGGGAGATACAGCCACTCCAACGTGGGGCTAGCATGAGATGGGTAGATTTACAGCCCAAACAGGAGTCCCTGTGGAGAGCTGCTAAGTAAGCACAAATTCTCACTAAGGCCTAGCCACACCAGGTGGACACTGCAACCCTCATCCCCCACCCATCCTGACTGCTGTTAAAGGCAGCCCAAGGAACTGCAGTTACTTAAGGGGGAGATGGTTTACTGTGAAGTAATAACTAACTATAAATAGAAAGTTTTGCAACTCTCCAAACGCCTCAGACATCACACTCAAGTGTCGAAATATATAAAAACAAAGCAAGAAAGCCAGGCATTCTGTACTGCTTTGATGTTGGCCTACAGCCAGAATTTTAGAAGCACCTGCCATTCTGTACATTTCCCTCTCCCAAATGTAAATAAGCTCCCACTATGACCCGGATTTTGTTCCGGATTGTGTCAGGCAGGTTCAGGGAAGGGAGTAGAACATCTCGCAACAACAGCTAAATGGTGTTTTCACATGGAGGTGAATGTGTGACAGATTGTCTCGTCTCCCTGACACTGAACATCAAGATCATTATTTGTATTAATTAACACATCCCCATCAGGCCACTACGCCTGAACATGGGAGATGTACCAATACTGAAATAACCCCACAGCACTGCACAGCTATCCAGACAAATCCATAACTCCCTACTTAACATCTCTCCACACTAAATACTATCAATATCTGCCAGCAAGTGAACCTAGCCTCAAGAAAAGGGGAGGCGGTTTAGAACGGAGTTGAGGAGGAACTTCTTCACTCAAAGGGTGGTGAATGTCTGGAATTCTCTGCCCGTTGAAGTGGTGGAGGCTGCCTCGCTAAATATTTTTAAGAAATGGGTTGATGGTTTTTGATAAGAGAAGGGATTAAGGGTTATGGGGAGAGGGCGGGAAGGTGGAGCTGAGCCACGACAGATCAGCCATGATCTTATTGAATGGCGGGGCAGACTCGAAGAGCCAGATGGCCTACTCCTGCTCCTATTTCTTATGTTCTTATGTTCAAACAGCCTTTCATCTCCAATCTTACCCGTTGCTGCCAACCTCTTCAATCACCTCAAACTTAATTTCTCTCACACCAGCCTCATTGGAACTCCAGACTTTGCCTAATACAGTTAACAGAATCTTCACACCCACCTGAACAGGCAATACCCTCCAACATCACAGTATTCTTTCAGTGTTGTTAAACAATCTGTACCCACAGCCTCCGAGTTGAGGAGAACCAGCAAGCACTCAGTTAGAATAACACTGGCTCACTTGTCCTCCCCAAATCAATATACAGGATTGATGGACAAGTTCGCTGCCGGTCACCACAACACAAAGTGACAGACACAGAAGGGTCAGAAAACGCTCCAAGTGCCTTACCTCCAAAGTTGGCCAGCCGACCAATTCGAGTGGATGGTACTTTGCGTTCACGTGCCCGCTCGCTGAGCTAGGGAAATAAAACAAAGACAATGAGGTCAAATGAAGGGGAGGGCGAGAGAGAAACCTGTCCAAAGCCTCAGGATGTGCCAGTGTGTCAACTGTAGCTCAGCTGCTGGAACAAAAAGAATAGTCATGGATTCAAGTCCCACTCTAGAGACCAGAGCACAAAAATCTATGTTGATTCTCAGAGTGCTAGGGTCCCAGCACTAATCCCTACAATACTACTAATCACTGCCTGTCATTTGGAAAATGACCTGTTTATTCCTACTCTTTGTTTCTTGTCTGCCAACCAGTTTTCTATTCTTCTCAATACACCACCTCCAATCCCATTTAATTTTATACACTCATCTCTTATGACACTTTGTTGAAAATCTTCTGAAAGTCTAAATAAACCACTTCCATTGGCTCCCCCTCATTAACTCTACTAGTTACATCCTCAAAAAATTCCAGTAGGTTTGTCAAGCATGATTTCCCTTTTGTAAATCCACGCTGACTGTCCAATTCATCAATTCTTTCCCAAGGGCTCTGTTGTAAGTTTTTTTTAATAATGACTCTAGCTTTGTCTCCACTACCGACACAGGGTGGCACAGTAGTTAGCACTGCAGCCTCAGAGCGCCAGGTCCCAGGTTCAATTCCGGCTCCCATCGCTGTCTGTGTGGGTTTCCTCTGGGAGCTCCGGTTTCCTCCCACACTCCAAAGATGTGCAGGTTAGGTTGATTGGCCATGGTAAATTGACCCTACCATCACAGGGATTAGCAGGATAAATGCATGAGGTTATGGGAATAGAGATAGGGGAGATTATGGTAGGTACAGACTTGATGGGCCAAATGGCCTCCTTCTGTACTGTAGGGGTTCTATGACCTTCCCCCCCCCCACCCCCGTTCAGACATTCATGCCTGTGCCAGCTCTCTGAACTAGTCCCACACCTTGCTCTTCCCCTACAAAACAGTAAGAAGTCTCACAACGCCAGGTTAAAGTCCAACAGGTTTATTTGGTAGCACAAGCCACCAGCTTTTAGAGCACTGCCCCTTCATCAGGTAAGTGGAAGTTCTGTTCACAATTAGGGCATATAAAGACACAAACTCAATTTGTGAACAGAACTCCCACATACCTGATGAAGGGGCAGCTAGTGACTTCAGCTACCAAATAAACCTGTTGGACTTTAACCTGGTGTTGTGAGACTTCTTACTGTGTTTGTCCCAGTCCAACGCTGGCATCTCCACATCATGGCTTTCCCTAGAACCCAAGTATTTATCCAATTTCTTTTTTAATTCTCTTCTCAACAATCCCAGTATGTTATTGCTACATTGACAACAATTTAAGATCATGAGTCGAGCTGGTAACATGACCCAGTTATACTTTAACACACAGAGACCCATCTTCTACAACCAAAAGGAATATGTTCAAGCCTTGCACTTTTTTTTGAATCACTCAGGAGTTTTGGGAGCCTATAGTTCCCCGTTATTTTCCCCATGACAACACCTCAGCCAGAGTAGATTTGGCACCCAATCTGCTCCTGTAGTATAAATTGTGATTATTTGAAATTCTTGTCCAGATGAGTGCAGGACAAAAACCTTCAAAAACGTGTCTCTATTCAGCCATATCCTTTCTGTATGTTACTACCCAATCTGCTTTCACTTTTCCTTTATTCAGACAGTGCATTCCAAATCACAAAGATAATTCTCTTCATTTCTATTAATTTTTTAGCCATGTAGCTGAAATCTATCCCCTCTGGTCACTAATACCTGTTGTTGATAATGGATTCTCCTCATTTACTCTGACAAAATTGTTTGTGATTGTGAATGCCTTGATTAAATCTCCCCTCAACCTTCTTTGCTGTAAGGAGAGTAATAGAAGAGGATTTCTTGGAACATCCCAGGATTGTGGAAGGCACTGTCAAAGTGTAAGCTTTTCTTCCTCTGATTTTTGGGATTGGTCTCACTGGTCTCATCTGCATCACTTTCAGTCTAAACTGAAGCTTAGGATTACAGTGACCAGTGCCACACATCCCCTGGGCTCCGGTTTGTGGGGTACTGTAGTACATCATCCAGGACTTTGCTGTCCATAATACTTTTCTCTTTTCATCCTGAAAGAGAGTGAAAAGGGAGGACTACAAAGAGGCTGAATACTACTGAAGGGGCAGGGTTTAGCTGCAGACTGCAATCTTCAACTCCCAAAAATGGGTTTGATTAACAAAGAGCAGGAAAGTAATCCAGGAGGAATTGGAGTGCATAGGAGAGTTGGCGACTGTGTTTCTTTTACACCCTCCCCAATGACTGAAGGTCACCAGTCTTGTACGGTACACAATCAAAGTAAAAACTATTTAAGCGGATAAAACACATACACAAGTAGGGATTCCAGCAGGCTGGAGAACAAGCATACTGGACTCATTAAGCTTTCATGTCTCAAACTTTTCTCAAAGCACATTAAAAAAGGTTATTGGACCATAACTTTTTATTTATTCATTTGTGGGACACGGGCGTCGCTGGCCAGCATTTATTGTCCATCCCTAGCTGCCCGAGGGCAGTTGAAAGACAACCACATTGCTGAGGGTCTGGAGTCACATGTAGGGCAGACCAGGTAAGGACGGCAGATTTCCTTCCCTAAAGGACACCAGTGAACCAGATGAGTTTTAATGACAATCAGCAATGGTTTCATGGTCATCTGTAGATTCTTAATTCCAGATTTTTTTAAAATGAAGTCAAATTTCACCATCTGCAGTCGCAGGATTCGAACGCGGGTCCCAAAAACATTAGCTGAGTTTCTGGATTAATAGTCCATCACCTCTACTATCTAACTCATTCTTAATATACAAGTCACAGCACTACTGAAAGAAAAACGTGCAGTTATGTAGCACCTTTCATGACCTCTAGATCCCCCAAAGAGCTTTGCAGTCAATAAGGTACTGATTGCATTGTGCTTGTATTGTAGAAAACACAGCAATTGGTACACAGCAAGCTCTCAAATAAACAGCAAGGAAAACTGATGGTGAGGTTCGTTCTTAAAGCTCTTTGACAGGGTCTCCTGTTAAAGGCAGTCCAATAATAAGTCACTACTATCCAAATGTGGAATGTCAGTAGTTGACTGGGATGTGTAATAAAACAGATAGCTAAATATTTGAGAATTTGATTCTAAGGAAATGCTGTGGCCTCATTAGTACCCTGCTCCCAGTCTTATACCAGAAACCCAAGCAACAAAGTCTAGGCTAACACACCAATGCAGAACTGAGGGACTGAGCACTCTGAGGTGCCAACTTGCACAGAAGGTCCCGTCAGCTGTATCAGTCAGTCTCCATATTTAAGGAAGGGTGCACTCTGAGGCAGTACGGCAAAGGTTCATTAGATTGATTCCTGGGATGAAAGGCTGAGGTCTACATTCTCTGGTGGAGTTTAGAATGGGGAATGATCTCATTGAAATAGTCAATATTATGAAGAAGCTTGATAGAGTAGATAGTGACAGGGTACCCCCCTGGCCAGGAATTGTAGAACAAGTGGATATAGTTTCAGGATAAGAGACTGATTTAGGACTGAGATGAGAACTGTCTTCAATCAAAGGGTTGTGAATCTTTGGAGTTCTCTAGCCCAGTGGGCTGTGGACGTTCCAAATTATTTAAAGGCTGAGATAGATAGATTTTTGATCTCTGAGAATGAAGGGATATGGGGAGTCAGTGAAAAAATGGATTTTAAGTTAAGATCAGCCATGATCATATTCAATGGCTGAGCAAAGCTACATGGCCAACTCCTGCTCCCATTCTGAATGCTTCCAAAAATCACTTAGAAAAATTATTTTGTCATTATCATTTATTCTCGTGGGAGCTGTTTTATGCAAAGTGGCTGAAGCATTTACTAATTATAATAATTACTAGAAACATAGAAACTAGAAGCAGGACTGAGCCGTTTAGTCCTTTAAGCCTGCTCTGCCATTCATTTGATCATGGCTGATCAGTGAATTCACTATCCTGATCCCCTTTGCCTCCCCTTTAGCCCCAAGAGCTATATCTAATTTCTTCTTGAAATCAGACAACATTTTGACCTCAACTACATTCTGTGTAGTGAATTCCACACATTTACCACCCTAAGTGAAGAAATTTCTCCTCACCTCAGCTCTAAAGGACTCTCCTACCATTGGGAACATTCTTTCTGAATCTGCCCTGTCTAACCCTGTTAGAATTTTATAAGTATCTGCAAGATCCCCTCTCACTCCTCGAAAGAGTGAATATAATTCTAACCAACTTAATCTCTCCTCATATGACAGACCTGCCATTCCAGGAACCTTCGCTGTACTCGCTCTATAGCGAGGACATCCTTCCTCAGATAAGGACACCAAAACTGCACACAGTTGGCGTCACCAACACCCTATACAATTGCAGCAAACCATCGCTATCCCTACATTTCAATCCTCCGAAGGCCAACATACTATTTGCCCTCTTTACTGCCTGCTGTACCTGACTGCTTATTTTCAGTGACTGATGCACGAGGACTCCCAAGGTCTTGTTGAGTATCCACCTCCTTCAATTTACACCCATTCAAGTAATAATCTGTCTTCCTATTATCGCTACCAAAGTGGATATTCTCATATTTATCTACATTGTACTGCATCTGCCTTGCAGATGCCTATATTCAGCCCGTCCAAATCACACTGAAGCAACTCTGCATCCTCCTCACAGCTCACCCTCCCACCCAACTTTGTATTATCTCCAAATTTACAGATGATACATTCAGTTCCCTCTTCCAAATCATTAATATATAAAATGAACAGTTGGGGTCCTAGTACAGATTGCTGCGGAACCCCACTAGTCACTACCTGCCGATCAGAAAAAGATCCATTTATGCCAACTCTTTGCTTCCTATCTGCTAACCAGCTTTCTATCCATCTCAAGAATAACCTGCAATCCTGTGTGTTTTAGCTTTACATAGTAGTCTGTTATGTGAGACCTTGTCAAAAGCCTTCTGAAAATTTAAATAAACCGCATCCACTGGTTCTTCTCAGTCAACTCTGTTAGTTACATCCTCAAAGAATTCCAATAGATTCATCAAACAATGCTGAGTTATGAAATCCTTTTTAATAGACTCCAGCAACTTCTCCAATAACGAGGTTAGGCTCACAGGTCTATAGTTCCCTGTTTTCTCTTTACCTCCTTTTATGAAAACAGACTTACATTGGTTCCTACAGATTGGAGGGTAGAGTCAAAGAATTTTGGAAAATAACCACCAGTGGATATATATTTCCAGGGCCGTTTCCTTAAATTCTCTGGGATGAAGATCATCAGGACCTGGGGATTTATCTACCTTCAATTTCCCCAAATCCATTAATGCCAATTCCCTTCAGCTCCTTACTAAAACATGTTTCTCTCAGCACTTCTAGCACATTATTCACGTCTTTCTTTGAAAACAGTATGTAGTTTCACAACATCAGGTTAAAGTCCAACAGGTTTATTTGGTTACACAAGCTTTCAGAGCGCTGCTCCTTCATCAGGTGAGTGCAGGATTTGTTTCACAAATAGTGCATATATAGACACAGATTCAAGCGCAAGATAATGGTTGGAATGCGAGTTTTAACAGGTAACCATGTCTTTACAGGTGCAAACAATGAGAGTGGAGAGAGAAGGAAGCACAGGTTAAAGAGGTGTGAATTGTCTCAGGCCAGGACAGCTAATGAGATTTTGTAAGACCAGGCAAGTCATGGAGGTTACAAGTAGTGTAACATGAACACAAGATCCCAGTTGAGGCCGTCCTCAGGCGTGCAGAACTTGGCTATCAGTTTCTGCTTGGCGATTCTGCGTTGTCATGTGTCTTGAAGGCTACCTTGGAGAACGTTTACCCGAAGATCAGAGGCTGAATGCCCATGACCACTGAAGTGTTCCCCAACAGGAAGAGAAAACTCCTACCTGGTGATTGTCGAAGTGTCCATTTAGCATCTGCATGGTCTCCCCAATGTACCATGCTTTGGGACATCCTTTCCTGCAGCATATCAGGTCGACAGCGTTGGCTGAGTCACAAGAATATGTACTGTGTATCTGGTGAACGGTGTTCTCATCTGAGATGATGGCATCTGTGTCAATGATCCAGCATGTCTTGCAGAGGTTGTTGTGGCAGGGTTGTCTGGCATCATGTTCTCCTGAAAGCTGGATCACCAGGCAGGAGTGTTGCCTTCCTGTTGGGGAGCACTTCAGCAGTCAAGGCATTCAACCTCTGATCTTTGGATAAGTGTTCTCCAAGGCGGCCTTCACGACAGCGCAAAACAGCCAAGCAGAAACTGAGAGCCAAGTTCTGCACACATGAGGACAGTTCAACTGGAATCTTGGGTTCGTATCACACTATCTTTAACCCCACAACTTGCCTGGTCTTACAAAATCTCACTGTCCTGGCTTGGTGATTCACACCTCTTTAACCTGAGATAACTCTCTCTCCACTCACATTGTTTGCACCTGTACAGACTTGATTACCTGTTAAAACTCACATTCCAACCATTATCTTGTGATTGAGTCTATGTCTATATACGCCGCGTTTGTGAAACAAATCCTGCATTCACGTGATGAAGCAGCAATGCTCTGAAAGCTCGTGCTATTAAACCTGTTGGGCTTTAACCTGATGTTGAGAGACTACTTACTGTGTCCCCCCCAGTCCAACACCAGCATCTCCACGTTGTTCCTTTGGGAAAACTGAAACAAAGTACAAGTTTAATTCCACAGCCATTTCTTTATTCCTCCTGTTAGTGATTAAAGGAGTTCATTTTTTTTTCTTTACTTATCTATAGAAACTCAGTCAGTTTTTAATGTTGCCTGCTAGTTTACTTTCATACATTTTTCTCTTCTTAAATCAATCACTTGGTCCTCCTTTGACGAATTTTAAACTGCTCCCAATCCTCACGCCTATTGCCTTTTCTTGCCAATTTGTATGCTTCTTCATTGAATCTGATTCTATCTCTAATTTCCCTTGTAAGCCATGGTTTGGCCGCAATTCCAACTCTTGCGCCAAACAGGAATAAACAACTTCTGGAGTTCACCTGCTCGTTCTTCAAATATCTGCCATTGCCAATCCACTGTCTTTCCTTTCAATAATGTTTCCCAGTCCATCATGGCCAATTCATGCCTCATATTTATTGATCCTGGCCTCAGAATCAACTACATCACTATCCACCTTGACAAAGAATTCTACCATTTTATGGTCACTCGACCCCAAGGGTTCTCTCAACTAGACTGCCAACTAATCTTTTTCATTGCACAACACCCAGTCCAAGATGACCTGCACCACACCCCACGCCCCTCTCACCCACCCCTCCCCAAGGAAATCACTCCCGATCCTGCCCAGGTGCAACCCGTCCAGTTTGTACAGGTCCCACTCCCTAGAAGTGGTCCCAATGCCCCAGGAATCTGAAACCCTCCTCACACCATCTCTTCAGCCTCATATTCATCCTACATATCCTGTTGTTTCTGCTTTGTCTAGCACAAGGGCACCGGTAGAAATGCTGAGATCACTACCTTTGAGATCCTACTTTTCAGCTTGCTTCCTAGCTCCCTATATTTTCCTTTTAAGACCTCATCCCATTTTTTCACCTATGTCATTTGTACCAACACGTACAACCACCACTGGCTGTTTGCCCTCCCCATTCAGAATGTCCTGCAGTTGCTTTGAGACATCTTTGACCCATCTTTGACCCTAGCACTAGGGAGGTATCATACCATCTTGGGAGTCACATTTACTGCTTCAGAAATAGAACTTAGAAAAATACAGCACAAACAGGCTCTTCGGCCCACAAGTTACGCTGATCACATCCTTACCTACTAGGCCTATCTATAACCCTCAATCCCATTAAATCCCGTGTACTGATCCAGAAGTCTCTTAAAAGACCCCAAGTTCACCTCCACCACCACCGATGGCAGCCCATTCCACTCACTCACCACCCTCTGAGTGAAAAACTTACCCCTGGCATCTCCTCTGTCCTCAGAAATGCCTATCTAATCCCCTACATGTTGCAAATCAAAGGCAGTGGCGTTGGCAGAGACAGTGATGTACTGGTATTGTACTAGTACTAGTGTATTGGTAATCCAGTAATCCAGAGACCCAGCGCAATGCTCTGGGGACCTGGGTTCGAATCCCACCACGTTAGATGGTGAAATAAGAATTCAATAAAAATCTGGAATAGAAAGTCTAATTTAATCATTGTTGATCGTCATAAAAACCCATCTGGTTCACAAATAAATCTGCTATCCTTATCCGGTCTGGTTTATATGTGACATCAGATCCACAACAGTGTCCTCTTAAATGGCCCAGCCAAGCGGCTGGGTTGGACGGCAATTAGGGATGGGCAATAACGACAGCAATGCTCACACATCACACGAATGAATAACAAGAAAATTGGTTGAAAAAAGTGTTTTGGTGTGAAAGGTATGACATGAACACTTTTGGAATGTGGTTTCCTGGCGAGTTCTCCATGCTCTATAACAGGCTGGGGTGACTGAAGCATTCTGGTTATTCCTGGATTCAAGTGTGTCACTGCGTGGATGGATGGGTGCATTGCTTGGTGTACATGTGGGTGATGTGGGAAGCAGGCACAGACTAAGCTGGCAGTCCAAGCATAGGGAACCGAGGAATGTCTATTCGAGGTCTTTAAGATGACTGAAGGAATTGGTAGACAGAAAAACATTTTGCTGAAATGCGGACATCAGAACAAAGGAATCATTACCTTAAAATTAGAGCAAGGCCATTCAGGTGACATCAGGAAACATTTATTCACACAACGGGTAGTGGAAATCTGAACTCGTCCCCTGCCCCAGCGCACCCCAGAAAGAAAACTGTTGAATCTAACAGTCAAATTAACAATTTTTTTTTTTATTTATTCATGGGACATGAGCATCGCTGGCCCAACCAGCATATATTGTCCACCCTTAGTTGCCTGAGGACAGTGGAGAGTCAACCACATTGCTGTAGCTCTGGAGACATGTGTAGGCCAGACCAGGTAAGGACGGCAGATTTCTTTCCCTAAAGGATATTAGTAAACCAGATGGGTTTTTCCGACAATCAACAATGGTTTCACGGTCATCAGTAAATTCTTAATTCCAGATGTATTTATTGAATTCAAATACCACCATATGCCTTGGCAGGATTCGAACCCAGGTCCCCAGAACATTAGCTAAACTTCTGGATTAATGTCTCTAGGCCGTCAGCTTCACTACTAACAATATCAAAGCCGAGATTGGTTAAAGGTTACAGAAGCAAGGGGGCCTGATAGAGCAAAGATACAGATCCATCACGATCTAATTGTATGATAGATTAGATACAAAATGCTCAATGATCTGTTCCTATTGCTAATGTACAATGGAGTATGTAAGCTCCTTAACTTTATTTTTTTTTAATGTGTTTGCGTATGCATCTAGTTTTCTTGTGTTCTCTCTTCCAACTCTTCATTCATTCTCCCACCTTTTTCTGTCAGGAAAAACATATAAAAAGTCTGAGGTCACATACCAACCGACTCAAAAACAACCTCTTTGCTGCTGCTGTCAGACTCTTGAATGGACCTACCATCTATTAAGTTGATCTTTCTCTACACCCTCGCTATGACGGTTAACACTGCATTCTGCACTCTCTCCTTTCCTTCTTTATGAACAGTATGATTTATCTGTACAGCACATAAGAAACAATACTTCTCACTATATACTAACACATGACACTAATAATAAATCAAATCAAATGCAAGTGATCCTGTTACTGGTAAATTGTAATAGTAACGATTTCATTAGTATAAATTAAATCATAAAATCCTAATGGGGTTCAGGAACAGAAGCATCCAGGGTTGTATGTACGTAAATCATGGAAGGTGGCATTGCAAGTAGTTAGAAAAACGATATGGGACCCTTGGCTTTAAACATTTGGGCATTGAGTACAAAAGCAAGAAATTATGCTAAATCTTTTTAATAACACTGTTCAGGTCTGAACAGAAGTGATATGTTCAATGCTGGGCACCATACTTTAGGAAGAATACTTTAGGAAGCAAGACCCCAGCATGGTAGCAAAGATGGGGGAGCTGAGTTCTGGAGAAGCTCGGATTGTTCTCCTGAGGCCAGCAAAGGTGAGGGGAGACTTAATTGAGGCATTCAAAATCATGAACAGTTTTGGATAGAGTAAATACAAGATAACTGGTGCCAATGGCAGGAGGGATCAGTACCCAGAGAACAAGGTTTTAGGGTAATTGTTGGAAGCAGAGGGTAGCTGAGGAAAATGTTGTTTATACAGCAGCTATTGGGATCTGGACTCCACAACTGAAATTGAGAATTAGATAAAGACTTGAAGGGGAAGAATTGCAGAGCTGAGGATGGAGCGGGGAAGTGGTTTTGTTACTAGATTGAGTGAATTATATAACTGCAGCTGCTTGTTGATCAGAGCTGTGCAGTAAGACTAAGAGATGATTCTAAAATTACACTCTCCACATCAGCGCAAAGGCAGCCAAGTAACTTGAGCCCAACATTTCTTTCAAGAGTGAGTGAACAGCAAAGAGCAGCTTCCGGCAGCTTCTATCACCCACGTGGACTTTAAGTTTGCAATCGCTCATCAATATGTTGGGATCAGCAGAGTCCAGCCACACTGACAAAGCAGCTGTAGAATGGAACGTACCATTTGTCTGTAAGGCTTGTCTGTGGGAGTCACTTTGGCCTCTCGGGCCTTGTCAATATCTTCAGCTGTTAGCCCACTGACGGAGCGATGGTCTTGATGGAAGGATCGCCTCTGAGTCCCAGACGAGAAAGGGCCGCTTGATTCCCTGGAACGTCCAGCAAAGACGCCAGCTTCTTTCTCGGGAGACGCTGGGTCAAAGGCCACAGAGTCAACAGGCTCCTGGTGAGTGTCTGCAGCGAAGTCTTCCGTTGACCCCTCAGAGGCCGTGCCATCAAGGTTCCACTTTGAAGCAAAATCTGTGTCCAGTTCCGAGAGGTTCTCTTGCTGTGTCACAACGTCCTAGAAATCAGAAAATAAATAAATAAATAAAAGGCAGGTATTTCATCACTAGAAAAAGCCCAGAGCACATCTCCTATATAACAGATAAATCACTACTGGTGATAAAACATGGGCAGCATGCAACATGCCTTTGGAGGGAGGTCAGAGAAGGTTCACTAGGTTGATTCCTGGGGTGAAAGGGTTGCCTTATTCAAGTTAAAAGTTTATTATTAGTCACAAGTCAGGTTACATTAACATTGCCAATGAAGTTCATGTGAAAATTCCCTAGTCGCCACACTCCTGTGTCTGTGTGGGTACACTGAGGATAATTTAGCATGGCCAATGCACCTAACCAGCACATCTTTGGGCTGTGGGAGAAAACCAGAGGAAACCTACGCAGCCATGGAGAGAACATGCAGACTCCGCACTGACAATGACTGGAATTGAACCTGGTTCCCTGGCACTGAGAGGCAGCTAACCACTGTGCCTCGCCAGAAGGGTTGAGCAGGTTAGGCCTACACTCAGAGTTTAGACAAATGAGAGGTGACATTCCCCTCATAGGAGAATCTGGGATGGACACAGATGCACAATGGTTAGCACTACTGCTTCACAGCTCCAGGAACTCAGATTCAGTTCCAGCCTTGGTGGATATGTGGAATTTGCATCATCTCCCTGTGTCATTGTGGATTTCCTCCCACACTCCAAAGATATGCAGGGGGTTAGGGAGATTTTCCATAATAAATTACCCCAAGGTGTGTAGATTAGGGAGATTAGCCATGGGAAATGTGTGGGGTTACAGGAATAGGGCAGGGTAGAGGACCTGGGTAAGATATTCTATCAGTGTCGGTGCAGACAATGGATCAAATGGCCTCTTCTGCATTGTAGGCATTCTACATTATTGAAACGTTTAAGATTCTGGGGGACTTGACAGTTTAGATGCTGAGAGGATGTTCCCTTCATTGGGGAATCTAGAACGAGGGGGTATAGGTTAGAAAATAGGGATCTCCAATTCAAGATGAAAGTGAAGAATGATTTCTTCTCTAAGGATCGCTAGCTTTTGGAATTCGCTTCTTCAGAGAACAGTGGAGGCTGGGTCATTGAACATATTCAAGTCTGAGCTGAACTAATGTTTGATCTATAAGAGAGTAAAAAAACAGAATAGAATCCTACAGTACAGAAGGAGGCCATTTGAACCATCAAGTCTGCACCAACAATAATCCCATCCAGGCCATATCCTCATAACCCCACAGTTTTACCCTACTAATCCCCCGACACCAGGGTCAATTCATCACGGCCAATAAACCTAACCTGCACATGAGGACCAGGCAGAAAGTGAGGCCACAATCAGATCAGCCATGATCTTACTGAATGGTGAAGCAGGTGAGGGACCAATTGGCCTACTTCTACCACCGCCTCCTCAAGGGCGGTTAGGGATGGACAATAAATGTTGGTCTAGTCAGCAATGCTCATGTCCCCTGGATGAATTAACATATATAAAACATGTTTCTGTACCTGTACCTTTCCCACTGCCGTACTGAAAGCATCTTCGGCAGATGCCTGCCAGTCCCTGGCCATTGCCAGGGCTTCCCTGCTCGACACAGCAGCACGCATCTGCGTGGTCTGGTTTTCAATGATGGCCTGGCTTAGCTTGGCTAGGCCCCTCATCAACATGATCACATCACTGGCCATGGTGACGTTTCTGATTTAATTTTCCACTGCAGAAACACAAGATACAAATCAACAAGTGAATACCAAAAGAGGAAACACCCCAGCAGATGACAGCAGCCTGGAACAAAGCTGCATTTCAAACTCAAACCTCCTCATTTGTCTCAGAGATCACAAAGCCCGTCACACACTGGCAACAGCAGGAATGATATTCGGTAGTTAAATGTGACATATCTTTTGTATCCACGATTACGCTCAATGAAAACGGCCACATTGTATTTATACATCACTTTTAATGTAATCAAAAGTCCAAGGCACTTTACAGGAACGTCAGACAATAAGGAATGAGCCACATGAGACAGTGTTAGGCCAAGTGACCAAAACCTTGGGCAGACAGATAGATTTAAGGAGTGTCTTAAAGATGGGAGACAGTGGCAGAGTGGTATTGTCAATGGACAGTAATCCAGAGACCCAGAGTAATGCTCTGTGGAGCTCAGTTCAAATTCAAAAATCCTAAATCTAATGATGATCATTGATTGTGGTGAAAACCCCTGCTTTAGGGAAAGAAATCTACCATCCTTACCTGCTCTATCCTGCATGAGACTTATCCGGCAAGTCACCAACCCACCCAGTGGCACCCACGTCCCATGAATGAACAAAAAAAAAGTACAAAGAACAACCCAGCACGGGAAACAGGCCCTTCGGCCCAACGAGCCCGCGCTGCCACACCACCCTACACCTATTGTATCATAGAACCTTACAGTGCAGAAACAGGCCCTTCGGCCCATCGAGTCTGCACCGAACACAATCCCACCCAGACTCTATCCCCATATCCCTACACATTTACCTGCTAATCCCTCTAACCTACACATCCCAGGACACTAAGGGGCAATTTTAGCATAGCCAATGAACCTAACCCGCACATCTTTGGACTGTGGGAGGAAACCGGAGCACCCGGAGAAAACCCACGCAGACACGAGGAGAATGTGCAAACGCCACATAGACAGTGACCCGAGCTGGGAATCGAACCCAGGACCCTGGAGCTGTGAAGCAGCAGTGCTAACCACTGTGCTACCGAGCCGCCCAAGTAAAGTGGGTCGAGAGAGATGGACAGGTGTAGGGAGGGTATTCCAGAGTTTAGAGCCTCGCCAATTAACAGCACAGAGGGGGCAATTAAAATCAGAGTACGATGCATGTCTCAGAGAACCACAGAAGAGATTATACAGATGTAGAGGGATGAGAATTTTTAAATCGCAGCATTGCTTAACTGGTAGGTCAGTGAGAACAAGGATGATGGGTGAATAAGACTTAGAACATAGAACATAGAACATTACAGCACAAACAGGCCCTTCGGCCCTCGAGTTGCGCCGATCACATCAACCCCACCAATCTATAGACCTATCTATAACCCCCAATCCCATTAAACCCCATATACTCATCCAGAAGTCTTTTAAAAGACCCCAGCGAGTTCGCCTCCACCACCGATGACGGCAGCCGATTCCATTCACTTACCACCCTCTGAGTGAAAAACTTACCCCTAACATCACCTCTGTACTTCCCTCCCCGCACCTTAAATCTGTGTCCTCTCGTAGCGACCATTTCAACCCGGGGAAATAGCCTCTGAGAGTCCACCCTATCAATTCCTCTCAACTTGGTCAGGACACTGGCAGAGTTTACAGAGGATGGGTGTTAGGGAACCTGCCAGGAGTGTGTTGAAATAATCAAACCTAGAGGTAAACAGGCATGGATGAGGGTTTCTACAACTATTAGCTGAGACGGGGCAGACCAGGCTAATGTGGAGGTGGTGGAAATAGGTCACGTCAGTGATAGTATAGTTATGTGGTTACAATAAATCTGGTTCAACGTCAGGAAATGGATGGAGTTGGCAGGCAGCAAGGTACTGGAGTAGCTTTGATCTTCTGTTACCAATCCTACTGAACATGTCTATTTTTATCTGGTTAATAAGCAATTCTATAAGAACATGAGCAATTGAAGGAGGAGAAGATCATACAGCTCTCCAGGCTTGTTCCAGTTGATCAACTGCACTTTTCCATCCACTCACCATAATTGCTTGAGTCATTAAGTTCAATCACAATTCTGGATGTACTCAATAGCTGAGCCTCCCCATGTGAATACAGGAGGTGGTATACTCCACCCGCCTCAGTTCAACACCAGCCAGTGACAGGTCTCTCTAATTCTACCTGGTGAAATCACCCTCAGCCTCTGCCCCTCCATTACCCAATCTTCAACCTACTGACCTGCATCCTCACTCCCTCAGGAACACGTGATTTCCTCCTCCCCCCCCCACCATTGCTGTTCAAACTGCTCCATAATCCTCAACACCACCCCTGCCACGCTGCTGCCTCCCTCCTCACCCTCAGGAACCTCCGTGAAACCTGCTTCTCTGCTTCACCTTGTCCGAGTTTCCACACACTGCTCAGGCAAGACCCCAGTACTATTTCATCAAGTTTGGATGCCATCAGCAAAGGGCCAGAGTTATTCTCCCAAGACAACACATTTTGCTCGCTGACGTCCTAGAGCAGTAAATGTGTTAAATGCTGCTCAAAGGACAGGGCACAGCAGATCAGTACGTACCATGTCCTAAATCTATGGATCCTCCTGGTTAACGGACATCATCCTCCTCAAAACCTCAACCCCACCACGAGAACCTGTACCATTGCACTAGCCTCTTTACTGCTTTGCACAATCAGCAATTTCCCAAAGTCTGCAGAACATTCCAGAATGGTGGTGTTGTATTTAGTGGTGGCTCACTCTTGCCTCCAAGTCAAACAGTTCAAGTCCCACTCTTATGTGATGCCCGAGTTTCCCGTCACTTAATCTGGGCTGACACTCCGTCCCGAGGGAACGCTACGCCGTGGGGCTGACACTCCCTGTATTGAGCTGTTGGTGGAAAGCTGGAGATGTCAGCTCTCTCTAGTGAACATAAAAAGGTCCCACAGCAAACAGAAACAGAGTTAATATTTCAAGTCCAAAACATGGAAGGTTAACCATTTCTCTCACCACAGCTGCTATCAGACCTGCTGAGTTTATCCAGCATTTTGTGTATTTAATAATAGTTGCTGTGTATAACATGGCTGTTGTACAGTTACAATGCTTCAAAAATAATTCAATAGCTGCAGAGGCTTCCTGAGGTTGTGAATGCTGCTACAGAAATGTACGTTCACTCTTTTCTCTCATTCCTCCCCCACAGTTGGCACGAGGGCTCCATAGCGTTCAGGAATTGGAAGAAAACCAGGAGTGTCATCCTTACAGAAAAAGGAACTAGATTGCAGTCCTCAGAAACCGCGGACTTCCTTCAAAGGAGTTGTTTGTGTTGAGCGATATGGTTAAGTAAACTCACAGCTGCTGCTAATGGAGCATGTTAAAGGGGAAACACTACTTTCACAGATACTCGATTACAACACTGTGCCTCAAGAGTGCCGGGACACACCAAATCTCAGCAGGCTGTCTGTGACAGGAGCAATTAAAAAAGATCAGCTTCTATATTGTTACTCAGTCATAGCATCCGAGCATCACTGACAAGGTCAGAATTTATTATCCATCCCGAATTGCCCTCGGGATGGTGGCACGAAGCTACACTTTTAAACATAACCAAGGGGCTTTCTGAGCCGTTCCAGCAGTCAGTCAGGAATCAACCACATTGCTGCGGGCCAGGAGTCACTAACAAGCTTCCTTTCCTCAATGACATGAGAATCAGGGGGGGCTTAGAACAATGGGCAATTTCATGTTCAGCATCACTAAACTCCTGACACTTCTCATAATCTCAATGCCATTCAAAGATAATCAATTCCTTCTGTAGTCCCAGCTATTGTCCCCATTGGAACTTGTGTGAAAACTGTTTTCCGGTTGGGATTGGTGTGTACTAGAAGGTGACACCACGGAAGGTGACAGATAACTTACAATGGACTCTATTTTCATTGGAAGGGAGGTTGTTTGTATTAAGGAAGGTATATTTGCTGTTGATATTGTGATTAAATCAGCATGGTGTTTTAATAATTTATCATTGTGAATTTATAATGCATTGGAATTGTAGTGTGTGTGTTTGGATTGCAATGCATTTGGATGAATTGTTTAAATAAAAAGTTGTAGCAGAGAGGAAAGAGGGATGAAAAGGGCAGAGTGAATGAAAAGAGCAAGGAAGCCAAAGGGAGAGAGGGAATGAAAAAGAAAATAAAGCACACTTACTTATATCAATCATGGAAAATGGTTTCTCAGGAGGTGTAATCAGAAAATGGATGAAGAACAAAGAACAACACAGCACGGGAAACAGGCCCTTCGGCCCAACGAGCCCACGCTGCCATTTTAACATTGAGTCCCGTCTCCACCCATGACCCTTGTCTGTGCTTATGGCATTCTGCATTGAGGGAAGAGGAAAAACAATGATACTGGCTGTCAGAGATGAGTTTTAAATAACGGATACCAGAAAAACTCAGCAGGTCTGGCAGCATTTGTAGGTAGAGCAAATAGCGTTAACATCTCAAGAGGTTTTAAAGGATGGTTACTGAGTGGTTGAGGGAGGGAATTCCAGAGCTTCAACCACTGAGGAATGGCCACAAAACAGCAGGGCAAAGAGAGGAGCTGGAAGTGTAAAAAGTCAGTCAGAACAAATCCCTGGAAGACTACTTAGGTGAGAGAAGTTTTTGAAAAGGGCAAAACAGACTATGAAGGTATTTATGGACAATCATAAATGATTGGCTCCCACAGCCTATGTGATGAATTCTCTTGTCATTTTGTCTGAGCAAAAAGACCGGTTTACTGTCAAGGTTGATGGCATCTCATGTGTGGCATTAGTTTAAGTCTTGATTTGCATAACTTATTGCAAACACTGCACATCTAGTCAGTGTTGGACGGATAGAAGACGACATTAGAGTGCAGTGCAAAGCCATCTTGAGAGTTCTCCTCAAATCCCCCCCACCTCCATGAAGCTCAGCTCTATGAGCATGTTCCCAATGTCAGGTACACAGCACAAGAGTTGGGGATTTTGTCCTGAGGTATTAATGGATCTCAATTCCAGTTGTTTGATGTGATGATGGTAGGTTGAAGTTTCTCATCCATAAAGCAGTGATGCAAGAACATTGTCTGGTAGACTTTGATTTTTATTCAGGGATGAACTCCACGCTCTTTCCAAAGTCCAAAGATGTGCGGGTTAGGTTCATTGGCTATGTTAAAATTGCCCCTTAGTGTCCTGGGATGTGTAGGTTAGAGGGATTAGCAGGTAAATGTGTAGGGATATGGGGATAGGATCTGGGTGGGATTGTGTTCGGTGCAGACTCGATGGGCCAAAGGGCCTGTTTCTGCACTGTAGGGTTCTATGGGTTCTAAAGTATGTGTGTGTCAACCTGCCAAACACTGAGCTTGCTTTTCCCAGGCGATGTCTGATTTTGTGATTCAGTGTAATGTTATTGGAGAGGATACTCCCAAGATAGTAAAATGTTTGTACTGAACGCAGGGGTGTGTGGCTAGGGATACAAGATCTCTAACATCTTCAGACTCATCAGGCCAAAGAGTTTTGAGGCTAGAGCACAGCAATCAGCTGAACGTCCTCTGGAGTATCTGCTTCGAGAGAAGTTGTCGTCCGCAAATAAGGGCTCACTCAATAGCTCAGCCATTTTGTACAGAATCTTCAACAGTGCCTCCCAGTTTATTGTATCAAAAGCATTGCTCAGGTCAACAAATACATATATGTGGTCCTTATTCTGTTCACAGGACTTTTCAGCAAGGCGTTTGATAAAGTCCCCCACGCAAAGCTTATTGAGAAAGTGAGGGGACATGGGATCCAAGGGGACGTTGCTTTGTGGATCCTGAACTGGCTTGCCCACAGAAGGCAGAGAGTGGTTGTAAATGGGTCTTTTTCTGCATGGAGGTTGGTCACCAGTAGAGTGCCCCAGGGATCTGTTCTGCGACCCTTGCTGTTTGTGATTTTTATAAATGACCTGGATGAGGAAGTGGAGACACGGGTTGGTAAGTTTGCCAATGACACGAAGGTCAGAACTGTTGAGGCTAGTCTGGAGGGATGTCAGAAGTGACATAGATAGAGTGCAAGACTGGGCGGAGAAGTGACAGATGGACTTCAACCCGGATAAGTGTGTAGTGATACATTCTGGCAAGTCCAACGGGATGAAGGAATATAATATTAAGGGTAAGACTCTTAGCAGTGTGGAAGATCAGAAGGATCTTGGGTTCTGGGCTCATAGGACTCTCAAATCGGCTTCGCATGTAGAGGATGTGGTTAAGAAGGCGTATGGTGTACTGGCCTTCATCAATCGAGGGATTGAGTTTAGGAGTCAGGAGATAATGCTGCAGCTTTATAAGACCCTGGTCAGGCCCCACTTGGAGTACTGTGCTCAGTTCTGGTTGCCTCATCACAGGAAGGATGTGGAAGCCATTGAAAGGGTGCAGAGGAGATTTACATGGATGTTACCTGGATTGGGTGGCATGCCTTATGAGGATAGGTTGAGAGAACTCAGTCTTTTCTCCTTGGAGAGACGAAGGATGAGAGGAGGCCTGATAGAGATATATAAGATGTTGAGAGGTATTGATTGAGTGGATTCTCATAGGCTTTTTCCCAGGGCTGAAATGACTATCACAAAAAGATACAGGTTTAGGGTGCTGGGGAATAGGTACAGAGGAGATGTCAGGAGTAAGTTTTTCACTAAGAGGGTGGTGGGTGAGTGGAATTGGCTGCCGTCGGTGGTGGATTCGATAGGGTCTTTTAAGAGACTTCTGGATGAGTACATGGGACTTAATAGGATTGAGGGTTATAGGTAAGCCGAGTAGGTAGAGATATGATTGGTGCAACTTGTGGGCTGAAGGGCCTGTTTGTGCTGTAGTTTTTCTATGTTCTATGATTTTCTTGATCTGGTGATCCTTGGCCAAGATTTATGAGCATCGTGAAACTTACCCAAGTTTTGGGTGCACCACTAATATTGGTGTTTCCCTTTTACAAATCCTAAAACCTCAGATGCCATGTTATAAGTTTGACTTTTTCCAAGAATCTTTATTGCAATATTGTCCTCCAGGGTATCACTCCTGTGGTTAAAATTGTTTTCTAGTTCTTGTTTTTCAAGAATAGTTACATCAAACTGCCTTTGAAATTGAAGGCATTGAGCCACAATCTTCAAAGAGACAATACTCCTGACAAGCCAATGATCAAGACCAGCATTCTGCACCTCAAAAGGAGCAGATGGAGCTCACGGCATTGAGATTCTCGGCTGTACAGTAACGTATGTGGTAGTGTTTGTGCCTGGGGTGCATCCATGTTGTTTTCTGTCTGTCTGTTTACTGCCAGACTGTGTCTGTGACGGGAGTTTGCTCTGCCAATGCTGTAGTGTCCTAGTACTCCTCTCCACGTGTTACAGTCTGTGTCCACTCAGTTACTGAAATCACCAACATAATGAGTGTGCTCTGCTGGAGTTCTTCTCTAATAATCTCACAGAAGTCATTACAGAATACTTCTTCAACCCTTCCCTGCGTGCATCATTGCTGGAGCATGATTGTGATCCAGTGTAGCATGTTGGCTACTAGCAAGACTTGAATGAAAAATCAGGAGTTAAATGCTAATCTCTTAAGAAGGGAGTCAAGCTGGCATACTAGCACAGATTAAACAGCAAAGCCTAAACCTGACTCGGCAATCCAGAAGAATGTGTGCCGCCTGAATCAAACTCCTGAGGTGAAGAAGCCTCCATAAGCATTGTTCTGCTTACCATGTCTACGTTGTATCTGTTCAGCATTCTGGGTAAGAAGACCGTTTCGCAAATCGATCTCCTTTTGTTATCAAGATGTGCTCTGACATTCCATGAACCAAGCTTTATATGATTACTCCTTTACATTTTGACCGCGGTGAATGGATAACCAGCCAGGAGCAGTAAGCTGGTAGGTGCAGGGAGAGCAGACTGTGTTCCTTTCGATCCTCTTCCCCAGACTGGGGAAGAGCAGCACTGCACCTGAAAAAGTCTGTTGTCTGGCCTCAGGATACAAGCTCCACATCTGACCCGATCCGATTTGAGTGACTATCACCCTGATCACAGTAATATCCTCTACCTGCCCCCATCACCTCTGGGTTTGGTTGTTGAACCTATGCATTGAGTATTTTGAACTGAGTGGGGCTCGTGTGAGCCTCTCTCACTTCCTTATCCAAGGCAACTAATATTGGTGTAATGAAGCAGCTGAGAGGATGCAGGTTTGAGTTTAGAGCTGTCCTTCTTCTATATAAAATGCCTCATCTATCCTTGACATTGCCATCTAGTCCCCTGTAATACATGTGACCTTGTGACCACTGACTGACGTACAACTTATTTGTTAACAGTAGCCGAGGGTTTTGAGACCAGAATTATTTTCTCCTAGGTGACTGCCAATTAAGGCTGACGAGTCCAACCAACTTGGTGAAGGTGCCAAACACCCCCACCACAACTCTAAACAGGGTTAGGCAGGTGGAGCTGGGCAATAGGAGTTTGATTACACAAAGTGAGACTGTTTGAGACATTGATTATATGGGGTTTTCTGTGAATGAAGAGCATCTTAACACTCTTCACAATTCTGGTCCTTCCGAAACCTTTTGGCCCTAAGCCAATCTAGGACATGAGTGAAACTTGGTGCAAGAAAGGCTAGGGAACAGCAAAAGTTCAGATGGGAGAAGAGACTGGGAGATGGGAAAGCGTCCAGGAAGGGTTTCAGCAGCAGCATCAACTTTCAGAAGCAGAGCCAAGTGATGTTACAGAGAAGGGTGGAGTTAGCAGTCTTGGTGACGGAGAGGAGGGAACATGGAGCTGGAAGCTGAGGCAGACATCACATCAGACACTAATGACTGAGATGCCAAGGCCAGATGTGAAGCTGAGTAACACAGAACATAGAACATTACAGCACAAACAGGCCCTTCGGCCCTCGAGTTGCGCCGATCACATCAACCCCACCAATCTATAGACCTATCTATAACCCCCAATCCCATTAAACCCCATATACTCATCCAGAAGTCTTTTAAAAGACCCCAGCGAGTTCGCCTCCACCACCAATGACGGCAGCCGATTCCATTCACTCACCACCCTCTGAGTGAAAAACTAACGAGGTGATTCAGTCAGTTGGTGCCATACTAACCCATTCCTGAACACTGCACTAGTGTCATGTGCTGAAAATTTGAGAGTGGCAAAGGGTACATTGCAAGTTAGTGAAAATAAAAACAAGTATTCAGAAATAGTGGGTGGACAGGGAATTACTCAGCTCAGGAACATCATCATTTACTGGACAAGAGTGTTCTGGTCCCAGTTAACAACTGACATCAGTTAACAAGAAACAAAATACCATGAGGCTGGAAACCTGAGATTAGCTGTGGACACATTCCATTTGATATACAACATCTCTGGCCACCACATCAAAAACAGTTTCCACAGTGCCAGCAATTCACCCATCCTGGCCCCCTCACCTCCCTCCAACACAGCTCATTCTAAATACTGTATTGCTGAGACCAAAGGATGAGCCACAGGCTGTTTCTCAGGCAAGTTACACAGTGGCCCAATACAGATCACCCTAGTTTGTCACATTCAGTGACTCCCACTCCAAGTCCATATCCACCCCACCCCTGACCCACCCAAAACTGAATCTCCACTCACTGTGCCCCTTTCCAAGTCCATTCAAGCCACCTATCACTGTGCCCGACTCCAAATCCATCCCCCTCTTGCTGCCAATCACTGAATCTCTCTCTAAATCCATCCCCTCCACTTGGCATTCTCCATTCACCGAGTTCTTCTCCAATCTTGCAATGTGAAGATGTCCTACATCACAACAGTGTACACATTTCAAAAAGGATTTAATTCACTCTGGGATTATGAAATATGAACAAAAAGCCATTCAGCCCACTGAGGCAGTTCTATTGCCATTCAGTGGTTGTTGTGTGACCAAACTCCATGTACCTGGCTTTGCCCCATATCCCTCAATGCCTTGGGCTAACAAAAAATTCTCAAGTTTTTAACATCAACCTTTCGTTGAGCATCAATTGCCTTCTGTGGAAGAGTTCCAAGTTTTACCACCTGCTGTGTGTAGAAGGGTTCCCTAATTTCACTTATGGAAGTCCTGCCTCTGATTTTTAACCATGTTTCCCCAGCCCATGACATCAAAACCAGCAGACACCTTTTCTCTCTGTCTTCCCTATCTTTTCAGTGTATCATGAAAACTTTGATCAAAACACTAAATTCCAAAAGAACACAGCCCTAATTTGTGTAATCTCTCTTCAGAGCTTAATTCTTATCACTGTTATAAATCTATGTTACACTCCCTCCAAAGCTAACATTTCCTCTCAAACAGCGGTGCCCAGAACTGCTCACTGGATTGGAAGTATGTTCAAACCAGGGTTTTACATAACTGAAGTTCGACCTCTAGCCCCTCATTCTCCCAATACCCAAGGCCAGATTTGCCTTTTTGTTTTTATTACTCTCTGTACCTGTTTGTGACAACTTAATGATTGGTTTATCTGAATGCACTAATAACCCTGCATTGCCTACATTGAAATCAATTTGCCAGAGCTTTCAATTAATCCATTTTGTCTCTTTGTAATTTTACAAAATTGCAAGTTAAGTACGAGTTCTCTCTTGCTCCTGACTCTCGCCTCATGCTTCTCCCCACCCCACCCACTGCTCTACTAACTGCTCATCATCCCTTCAGCCACCAGCGATAGGCTAGTAGTATTATTGCTGGACTACTAATCCAGATATTCAGATTATGTTCTGGGGACCCGGGTTCAAATCCCACCACCATAGATGATGAAATTTGAATTCAATAAAAAAATCTGGAATTAAGAATCTACCGAAACCATTGCCGATTGTTGTAAAAATCCATCCGGCTAACTAATGTCCTTTAGGGAAGGAAATCTGCCGTCCTTACTTGGTCCAGCCTACATGCAATTCCAATGCCATAGCAATGTTCTTGACTGTCAACTGCCCTCCAAGGGCAACGAGGGATGAACAATAAATGCTGGCCAGCCAGCGATGTCCATGTCCCACAAATGAATTTTTTTTAAAAACAGCGTTCTGGAGTTCCTACCTCCTTATAAGCCCTGCCAAAACCCACTCTTTGGCCAAGATTCAGGCCTCCTCCTTCTTTGGCTCATCCTCCATTTCTCGATGACGACCTGGAATGTACTTCTATATGAAAATACACAATTTTAATAAGTGTGTCTAGTCAGCCAGTGCTCCCAACTTTATCTGGGACAAGGCATCAAAGTGCACACCTACCTACGCTCCCGTGAGCAGTGGGTTTCTCCGAATAATCCAGTATTTATTTTGCCTTAGCTGTTAGCAATTCAAAACATTGTTTCTGTTTAGGACTTTCAGATTGGGCTGGAAGGAGGGGGTGGGATTTTATTGTTGCAAAGTTTATTATTTACAAAGCAAATAGGGATCCCGTCAATCGGATTGCTCTAAGCATTGAGCAGCCCAGGTTAATGCTCAAAGTGCAAGGTTGAACAGTGCAAGAGAGAAAAAATAATCAGATCAGATCAAAGGGGGCTATACCTCTGAGCAAAAGCTGAACAGCCTGGGCTCCTTTCCCCAGAGAAGAAAACTCAGGGGTGGCCGCAGGGAAGCCTTTAATAGTATGCAAGGTTTAATAGGGTACGTGTTTTCACTTGTAGAGGAGGCCAAAATTAGAGGTGGTAAATACAAGAGAAACTTCTTTTACACAGAGTGTGGCAAGAATGAGGAACTTGCTACCACAAGGACTAGTTGGGGCGAATGCTATAGATAAAGAGGAAGCTGGATAAACACACGAGGGAGAAGGGTATATTGTCTGGGTACAAAGAAAGGCGATGATATAGTGGATTTAATGGTGCCAAAGCTTCACAGCAGCATTATTAAAATATGACACTGGCACATAAAGATACTAGAACAAAAGATCAAAAGCATGGTCAAAGAGGTAGATTCTGAGGAGCATCTTAGAGAGACTGGGAGGCAGCAGTAATCCAGAGCAGAGGCACTTGGTAACAGAAGGAGGTACAATTATCAATGGTGGAGCAATTTTTTAAAAAGTCATACAAAAGAGGTTTGTGTGGAGCGTAAACACAGGCACAGAACAGTTGGACCAAGTGGTCTGTAAATTATATGCCATTCTAAATCAAGCAGCAGGATTTAATACGAGACTTGGCTTTTCAAAGAAAGGGTAGAGAAAATAAAACCACTCATTTTCACTAGATTCAGATGCAATTTTACATTTGTGGGAAAAGGGGATAATGCATCTTAGAATCTAATGTACGAGCTACAGGTTCCTGTATTTTCATCTCCTCCCACTCCCTAACTGCTATTTGTACAGTACAACATGTGGCTCTCATTGGGAAACGTGACCTTGAAATAAAGAGTGCCCTCTACTCTATACTTTACAGTAAAAATGCTTCTGGCAAATGCAACATGGATTTTGTGGGGACTCCACCTCCTTGAGAAGTTATTATCCAGACTACTAGCCAACTTTTTTTTAAAATGCATAAATTGGCACAACACTACCCAGTGTGGAACCATCAGCCCTGTGAAGAGTCACTGACACTGCACAGCTCACACAGACAGAAGCAACAGAGCTTAAAGTTGTAAGTCTGAGGTCCTTGCCTTCACTTTGCTGTTCACCCCCAGCTCTGTTCCTTGGAAGGACTGCCTGTCCCTGACACTGGCTCATGGGAAGAGGGGCTGGGAGGGAGGGAGAATGTGAGCAAGAGCACAAATACAAAATGGACAAGAGCTGCTGGGAGCTTTCTGCCAGATACAATAGTGAGAGCTATGATAGCAGAGATCTCTGCCCCAAGGTGCTTTACACTCATTGCCCAAACACCAGACCCTCCACAACCTCCTGCCCAAGACCCTCTACAGCTCAGCCCCAACACCAGGTCCTCCACAACTCCTTCCGCATTCCCAAACCCTCCCCAAAAACAGGATCCACCCCCAGGACACCCCTCAACCACCTCCATCCCACCCCTTAGAACTGCCCCCCACATCCTCAACCAAATCCCCATCTCCTATTCCCTTTGCACCCCAATCCCAAGACTGCCCCCCATATCCTAGAACACTACTCTCCCCCCCCCCCCCAAATGCCTCCTCTTCCCCTCCCAAGATGCCTTCCTCCACCTTGGACCCTTCCTCTGATTCCCCATCCCCAGTACATCTCCTACACTCCCCCCCACCCCCAGACCCTTCCTCTGATTCTCCATCCCCAGTACCCCTCCTACACTCCCCCCCACCCCCAGACCCTTCCTCTGATTCCCCATCCCCAGTACCCCTCCTACACTCCCACCCCCAGACTCTTCCTCTGATTCTCCATCCCCAGTACCCCTCCTACACTCCCCCCCCACCCACCCCCAGACCCTTCCTCTGATTTCCCCCCCTCCATCCCCAGTACCCCCTCCTCCACCCCCAGGATCTCACAGTCCTGCTGTCCACTGGGTTGTTTACCTCAGTAAAAAGTCTGACAACACCAGGTTTTAGTCCAACCGATTTATTTGACAATATTCTCACAAGCTTATTATCAAATAAATAGGTTGGACTAAAACCTGGTGTTGTCAGACTTTTTACTGTGTTTACCCCAGTCCAACGCCGGCATACCCACATCTTGTTTACCTCACTCACTCTGAGGCAGCTCCATGTGGAGAGGATCAGCAGCGCCCAGTCTGGGATACACCTTCCCCCCCCCCCTCTCTCTGTGATCACTGACAGCAGGAGCACAGACACTCTGACTGTCCGTCTGGAGCCGGATCCACTCACTGAGGGGGAAGGGGCTACCACCACCTGCCTGCCCACTCACTGTGTGTGGGTCGGGGCTCACTCAGCATCCCGCAAGGCTGTTGGTGAAGCCGTGGATCTTGGTGTGGGTACTCACCGAGCCGCCCACAGCTCCAGCTCCAGCTCCTGCCTCTCTCGCTCTCTCTTCTGCCTCTCTCGCGCCGACCCCACAACAAACCCCACTCCCGCCCGTCGCCCACGCTCACTGGCTCCCTCCCCGCACGCCAGCTCGCTCCGATTGGAGCAGGTCCTCCAGCTGCGTCACCGCCCACCGCACCTTATTGGTTGCAGGACCTGTCGGTCACTGCCGGCCCCGCCCAGCGCCTGTCCCGCCGCGAGCTGGAGGCGGGGCTAGTTCCAGAGGCCCTTGCCCATAGGTTCGCTTTACTTGTCAATCCGCGGATCTCTTCCTTATGATTGGTTACCTGTGTGGGCGGGATGGACAGTGCTCGCTAATGATTGGTCCTACCTCACTGCTTGCGGCAATTGGTTGTTGCCCAGCGACGAGACCGCGTGCTGTCCGCGTGCAGCCCTGGTGCCCAGCCAATCAGGAGCCTGAGGAGAGGGAACTGAGGGCTGCACTGCAAGGGATGGAGAGTGTGTAGAGTCTGATGTGGAGATGCCGGCGTTGGACTGGGGTAAACACAGTGAAAAGTCTGACAACACCAGGTTTTAGTCCAACCTATTTATTTGATAATATACTCACAAGCTTTCGGGGTTAGTCCCTTCGTCAGGTGAATGGAGAGTTCTGGCCTCAGACAGAGCATATAAAGCACAGACAGTTTAGAGATTACTGATTAGAATGCGAATCCTTATACCTAACCTGCTGTTCAAGATCTGAAGTGGCTGATAATGTGAGTGGAAGGAGCACTGATCACAGGTTAAAGAGATGTGTATTGTCTCCAGACAGTACCCCCGTGATTTGCCTGGGTTTGCAAAACCTCACTTACTGTACTGTCTTGTAAGACATTTGTAAGACCACAATTGGAATACTGTGTGCAGTTCTGGTCACCCTATTATAGAACGCTAAAGTGCAGAAAGAGGCCCTTTGGCCCATCAGGTCTGCACCGACCACAATCCCACCCAGGCCCTACCCCCGTTTCCCTACATATTTTACCTGCTAATCCCTCTAACCTAAGCATCTTAGGACACTAAGGGGTAATTTTAGCATGGTCAATCAACCCAACCCGCACATCTTTGGACTGTGGGAGGAAACCAGAGCACCCAGAGGAAACCCACGCAGACACGAGAAGAATGCGCAAACTCCACACAGACAGTGATCCGAGCCAGGAATCAAACCCAGGTCCCTGAAGCTGTGAAGCAGCAGCGCCAACCACCGTGCTACTCCGTGCCGCCCGCCTGAAACTCCATTGTCTGCAGCGGGGCTGGAGAATCCCAGCCACAGGCGGAGCTGGAGAATCCCAGCCATGGACGGGGCTGGAGAATCCCAGCCAGGGGCGGGACTGGAGAATCCCAGCCATGGACGGGGCTGGAGAATCCCAGCCAGGGGCGGGGCTGGAGAATCCCAGCCTGGTGCGGGGTTGGAGAATCCCAGCCGTTACCTCTGACAGGGTAGTAACCTCCCCCTTCCCTCAACACTCCAGAGATTCAGCTAAGATATTGTGCATCAATTCTCTGGGGGTGGGTTTTCAAGCCCAGCACCTTCTGACGCAGAGACAGGAGTGTGAGTGACTGGGCCACGGCAAGGCAGCAAGAAAGGGCGGAATTCTGACCCCTCTCATTTACTGGGTCTTAATTCTTGCACCCCCATTCACTCCACAGGACATCCTTCCCAGTACATGCATGCATTGATGCACATTTTCAACTTGGGTCTGACTTGCTTCTATCTGCGTTACTGTATACTACCAATGACCGAGCTAAAATAGTTTCCGAAACATTTCTCCTTTCTGCGCATAGAAAGGATATTATTAAACTAGAAAGAGTGCAGAAAAAAATTACTAGGATGTTATCGGGACTTGATGGATTGAGTTATAAGGAGAGGCTGGATAGAGTGGAACTTTTCTCTCTGGAGGGTAGGAGGCTGAGGGGTGACCTTATAGAGGTCTATAAAATAATGAAGGGCATAGATAAGAGAGATAATCCGTATCTTTTCCCAAAGTTGGCGAGTCTAAAATTAGAGGGCATAGGTTTAAGGTGAGAGGGGAGAGATACAAAAGTGTCCAAAGGGACACACTGAGGGTGGTGAGTGTCTGGAACAAACTCCCAGAGGTAGTAGTAAAATCTTTTAAAAAGCATTTAGACAGTTACATGGATAAGATGGGAATAGAGGGATATGGACCAAATGCAGGCAATTGGGACTAGCCTAGGGGTTTAAAAGAAAGGGTGGCATGGACAAGTTAGGCTGAAGGGTCCGTTTCCATGCTGTAAACCTCTATAAACTCTATGACACGAGGGGAATGTGCAAACGCCACACAGTGACCCAAGCCAGGAATTGAACCTGGGTCCTTGATGCTGAGGCAGCAGCGGCAGCCACTGTGCCACCACTCTGAATTCTGAAATATCCTCTTAAATATCTGCCACTACATTTCTATTGACCTATCCCTTAATCTCATTTGCCAGTTCACTTTAGCTAGCTCCGCTTTGATGCTCTCATTATTGCTCTTATTTATGTTTAAAATACCAGTCTTGGACACTCTCTCTCTCTCTCTCTCGAACAGAATGGAAATTTCAAGCGTATTATAATCACTTCGACCCTCGAGGCATCTTCGCTATGAGGTGATTAGTTAATGCTATCTGATTGCACAATACCAGGTCTAGTATAGTCTGCTCTCTACTCGGTGCCAGAACGTGCTGTTCTAATAAACTATCTCAAAAACATTCTATGATTTCCTCGTCATGGCCACCTTTACCTATCTGATTTTTCCCAGTCTATATTCAGATTCATATCCCAGCCACAGCTGTTTCAGACTCTGTAAGCCAGCATTGACTGAACTGCAGAGTAAAAACAGAGTGCAGATACCAGGAGATTTAGAGGCAGTACCTAACCAAGCTAGAGTCCCAGGCTAGCCACACAGACACCACCTGCAGGACATGACAGGCTACAAGGGGAAGACGAGTAGAATCAGAAAAGCAGCCAGCATAATTAAGGTGCCCACGCACCCCAGACATTCTCTCTTCCACCACAAATCAAAAGATACAAAAGTCTGAGGTCACGTGCCAACTGACTCGAGAACAGTTTCTTCCCTGCAGTCATCAGACATTTGAATGGACTTACCATATACTAAGTTGATGTTTCTCTACATCTGACACACCTTTTACAGTTACCTGAGTGACCACAACACTATGGGTGGGATTTTACAGCCTTGCTCGTCCTGAAATTATAAAATCCTGCCCAATGTCAACAGAGCTTTCCACTGTCCACTCCTCACCCACTCCGAATCCCATGGCAGGCACTACAGTAAAATTCCAGCCTAGATTCTGCCCCCTCTCCTTTCCTTGTCCCCTGTGTACTCTATGAACAATATGCTTTGTCTTTATAGCGCATGAGAAACAATACTTTTCACTATAGTGAAAACCGAGTGCAGGGACCAGGGGATTTAGAGACCATACCATCTGATGTGACAATAAATCAAATTAAATCAAACATTTTGAGCTATAAATTGCTGTCACCAGCATATTTCCCAATCATTTTGTCAAAGGGCAATCTGGGACTGGAAGACTTTTGTTACATTTGGCTGCCAACCTGTTCCTTGAAGGCCTGGTTTTTTAATTTGTTTATGGGACTTGCGCAACACTGGCTGGGCCTGCATTTATTGTCCATCCCTAATTGCCCTTGAAGGGGCTTAATTTATTTATCAGTGTCGCAAGTCAGCTTACTTTAACACTGCAGTGAAGTTTCTTTGAAAATCTCCTAGTTGCCACACTCTGGCACCTGTTCGGATACACTGAAGGAGAATTTAGCAAGGCCAATGCATCTAACCAGCACATCTTTCAGACTGTGGGAGGAAACCAGAGCACCCAGAGGAAACCCATGCAGACACAGGAAGAACATGTAGACTTCATAACCCCATGCACTTACCCTGACTAGTCCCCCTGACACTGAGAGGCAATTTAGCATGGCTAATCTACCTAACTTGCACGTCTTTGGGCGGTGTGGGGGGATCGGGGCGCCCGAGGGAAACCCGGGCAAACATGGGGAGAGCGTGCAAACTCCACACAGACAGTGATCCAAGCCAGGAACTGAACACGGGTCCCTGGCACTGTTGAATGGCTCTCTCTCACCTCTTTCCCCATTTCTTATTTGACCATGATTTTTTAAAATATGTACTTAATTGTTTATGTGCTGGACTATAAGAGACACAAACAGGTTTCCTTGAGTTTTTCAAAAAGAAAAGTACTTCTAACCAGGTGTTTAAAAAAAAGATATTCCAACTTTTGCATGCACAAACCAATGAGTTACAGAGTGGAATGATAAAGTCTGTGTACTTTCAAGTCCAATAAAAACTAAAGTGATTGGGTTCTTATTGGTTAATGATTTGGGTGGATACAGGCTGGGCTCTGTGGTCCTGCTGGTTTCAGCGTCAATGTGGTGTAAAAATGTAGGCGGACAATTTATCAGCTGCTGTGTTGAGTTAATTTTAAAATTTCTGTCTCTGTCAAATGGATTGTCAAATAGCAGAGCTTGCAAAGAGCGAACAAGGTCCACAAAAGGGTTTTGCCACTTCAACGTCTTTTCTGCTTTTGGTCTGGAGAAAATAATTCCTTTAACATAAAAAGAGTTAGCTGGCTTGTCACATGATTTCTCTCCAACTGAGCAGTAAGACAAATAGGTGATGTATAATGTATTCCCAATGAATGGTTTCAACTTCATTAGATCATGGTTAGGGTGGATTCCTTTCTCAGCCATGGTTCATTATCTGAGGTGATTACCTCCAATACAATACCTCCTCTGACGCAAATCTTTGTCTCTTCTTTGGACACAGGTGAGATCCCAGAAGACTGGAGGGTAGCTAATGTGGTACCGCTGTTTAAAAAGGGTAGTAGGGATAACCCTGGTAATTATAGACCAGTGAGTTTGACATCGGTGGTAGGAAAATTATTGGAAAAAATTCTTAGGGATGGGATGTATGAGCATTTGGAGCATTGCGATCTGATTAGGGATACGCAACATGGCTTTGTTTGGGGGAGGTCTTGCCTTACGAATCTGATGGAATTCTTCGAGGAGGTGACAAAAACGGTTGACGATGGGCGAGCTGTTGATGTCATCTATATGGATTTCAGTAAGGCGTTTGACAGAGTTCCTCACGGTAGGCTGGTAGAAAAGATTAAGGCACATGGGATACAAGGACAGGTAGCTAGGTGGA
This sequence comes from Prionace glauca, assembly GCA_037974335.1. Classification (NCBI taxonomy): domain Eukaryota; kingdom Metazoa; phylum Chordata; class Chondrichthyes; order Carcharhiniformes; family Carcharhinidae; genus Prionace; species Prionace glauca. The sequence continues at coordinate 13,127,860 of CM075725.1, forward strand.
TCGAAAACTGGTTGGGAAATAGGAGACAGAGAGTAGATGTGGAGGGGACCTTTTCTGGCTGGAGGTCAGTCATGATGTGGGTATGCCGGCGTTGGACTGGCGTAAACACGGTGGGAGGTCTGACAACACCGGGTTTTGGTCCAGCCGATTTGTTTGATGGTGTTCTCGCGGGCTTTCGAGGTTGCCCTCTTCGTCAGGTCCATTCGCCTGACGAGGAGGGTGACCTCGGGGGCTTGTGAGAATGTTATCGGGTGAATCGGTTGGACTGGGGCCTGGTGTTGTCAGACTTTTTACTGTGGAGGTCAGTCACCAGTGGTATGCCGCAGGGCTCAGTACTGGGACCTCTCCTGTTTGTAGTATATATAAACGACTTGGAAGAGGGCATATGTGGTGTGATCAGCAAATTTGTGGATGACACCAAGATGGTAGGATTGGGAGATACTGAGGAGGACTGTCAGGTGACACAGCAGGATATAGATAGGTTGGTATATTGGGCAGATAGATGGCAGATGGAATTTAATCCTGACAAATGCGAGGTGATGCATTTTGGAAGGAATAATGCAGGGAGGAGTTATGTGATAAAAGGTAGACGGATTAAGAGTATAGAGATACAGAGGGACCTGGGAATGCAGGTGCACAACTCTCTGAAGGTGTCGACACAGGTAGAGAAGGTTGTGAAGAAAGCTTATGGAATGCTAGCCTTTATAGGAAGGGGTACAGAGTATAATACTAATGCTTCAGTGGTACAGAACGTTGGTTAGACTGCATTTGGAGTACTGTGTCCAATTCTGGTCGCCTTACTACTGGAAGGACGTGGAGACCCTGGAGAGGGTGCAGAGGAGGTTTACCAGGATGTTGCCTGGCATGGAAGGACTGAGTTACAAGGAAAGGTTGGAGAAACTGGGGCTCTTCTCCTTAGAAAGACGGAGATTGAGGGGTGATATGATGGAGGTATATAAAACACTGAAGGGAATAGATAGAGTAAACAGTGGTAGGCTTTTCCCTAGATTGGGGACAATTACGAGAGGTCACGATCTAAGGGTGAGGGGGGAGAAGTATAATTTGGATATGAGAGGAAGGTTTTTCACGCAGAGGGTCGTGGGGGTATGGAACGCGCTACTGAGTAGGGTGGTGGAGGCAGGCACATTGGACTTGTTTAAGGTTTACTTAGACAGACACATGAGCGAAGCAAGGATGGAGGGTTATAGTAGAGGGTATTAAATAGGGTCAGAGCCTCGGGACGACACGGAAATGTAGTATTATATGTTAACGTATTGTCTTTTTATTCCACGGGGTCGGTCCACTTTGTTGTCAAACGAGGGGCATGCACATGGTGGGTCGTGCGTGGGCTGCTCTTGGAGGTTCCGGGAGTGGCCTAGAACTTCGTGTCGTTGTGTGTGCTTAATCCTGGACCAGCAGACGGGCACCGCAACAGCTCAGTGACTATCACTGCTAGCTGTGCAGATACATGGATTTGGGCCTGTGTCTGTGGGAGTTTGCGCATTCTCCCTTTGGTTGCGTGGGTTTCCTCCGGGTGCTCCGGTTTCCTCCCGCGCCCCAGGGATGTGCTCTTAGGCTGATTGGTGTACCAAATTGACACTATTCTCCCCTGAATCTGGCTACGTTAGGGGTTCAACTCACATACACATGGGGCAGGGTAGGTGTGGGAAGATGCGGCGGCGCGGGCTCGTTGGGCCGAAGGGCCTGTTTCCCGTGCTGGGATGTTCTTTGTTCTTTGTAATCCACACAGATAGTCACCCAAGCCTGGAATCGAACCCGGGTCCCTGGCGCAATGAGGCAGCAGTGCTAATGGCTGTGCAGCCCATAAGTAGGTTAATTAAGAGTCAACCACACTGCTGTGTCTCTGGATCATATGTAGGCCAGGCCGGGTAAGGACAGCAAATTTCCTTCTCTGAAGGGATTAGTGAACCGGATGGGGTTTTACAAACGACAATAGTTTCACGGTTAGCAGTAGATTCTTAATTCCAGATTACTTTAATGAATTCAGATTTCACCAACTGCAGTAGCAAGATTCAAACCTGGAATATCATGGATCATTAGTCCAGTGACAATACCATTGCTCCACCACCTTCCCATTGCTCAAGTCTGATCATGCCACAACTAGAAGCCAATAAAGTATCAAATTGAGCAGCTGATTAGCAGAATCACAGAATCCCACAGTGCAGAAGAGGCCCTTCAGCCCGTTGGGGATTGAATATAAAAGTAGGGAGGTCTTGCTGCAGCTGTATAGGGCATTGGTGAGGCCGCAGCTGGAGTACTGTGTGCAGTTTTGGGCGCTGCACCTGTGCAAAGATATTTTGGCCTTGGAGGGAGTGCAGAGGAGGTTTACTAGGCTGATACCGGAGTTGAGGGGGTTGAGCTGTGAGGAGAGGCTGAATAAACTAGGCTTGTACTCGTTAGAGTTTAGAAGAATGAGGGGAGATCTCATTGAGACATATAAGATGATGAATGGGATGGATAGGATAGAGGTGGAGAGACTCTTCCCGCTCAAAAAAGACAGTAGGACTAGGGGGCACAGCCTCAAGATAAAGGGAGGGGTGGTTTAGAACAGAGTTGAGGAGGAACTTCTTCACTCAAAGGGTGGTGAATCTCTGGAATTCTCTGCCCGTTGAAGTGGTGGAGGCTGCCTCGCTAAATATTTTTAAGAAACGGGTTGATGGGTTTTTGATAAGAGAGGGGATTAAGGGTTATGGGGAGAGGGCGGGAAGGTGGAACTGAGTCATGACAGATCAGCCATGATCTTATTGAATGGCGGGGCAGGCTCGAAGGGCTAGATGGCCTACTCCTGTTCCTATTTCTTATGTTCTTATGTTCTTATTGAGTCTGCACCGATGCATGGAAGCCCCACCTAATCCCACTTGTCAGCACTTGTCCCATAGCCTTGAATGTTATGGTGTGCCAATTACTCACTCTGGTACTTTTTAAAGGATGTGAGGCATCCCACCTCCACTACCCTCCCAGGCAGCGCATTCCAGACCGTCACCATCTTCTGGGTAAAGAAGTCTTTCCTCAAATCCCTCCCTAAACCTCCCACCCCTCACTTTGAACTTATGTCCCCCCATAACTGACTCTTAAACTAAGGGGTACAGCTGCTCCCTATCCACCCTGTCCAGGCCTGTCATAATCTTAAATACCTCAATTGGGTCACCCCCTTAGGTTTCTCTGCTACAGAAAAATACCCCAAGCCTATCCAACCTCTCTTTATAACTTAAATGCTCCATCCCAGGCAGCATCCTGGTGAATCTCCTCTGCACCCCCTCCAGTGTATTCACATCCTTTCTTTAATGTGGCGACCAGAACTGCACACAGTTATGGCCTCACCAAAGTTCTACACAACTTCCTCATGATCTCCATCAGTGACCTCTGGAATGATCTTGTGCAGCAGAGAAACTGCACGATAGAGAAATTCCAAGCGAATGATCTCATTTCAGAATTCACAGTTTGGTTATATCTGAGCCTCTGATACTTCACACACGAATGGAATAGTGCGTAACAGTCACTGGTATTGACGGAGAACCTATGATAGTGGGGGAGTCATTGCCAAATGCAAATACCCAGCAACACTCTGGCCTTCTTGCTATCAATCTCATCAGCTGCCTCTTTGGACATGCACTCTTCTGACAGTCAACTATTTTTCACCCTCTCCCTCTTCTGTGACACTATATTCTACAGATAATGGAGGGAGATAAACTGAACCTTCCATTCCCCCTCTCTTTTTTGTCCACAGTCAGTGCTGTTTATTAATGAGGAGGCTAATGTGTGTATCCCTAAACCCTCTGTTAGTGTGCGGTCAATTTAAAAGCATTACAACCAGCCCCAAGCCAAGCTCCCAAAATGTGTTACGCTCTGTCCCCTCCGTTCCAGGTGGGACATCCCCAAATTGTGATGCTCCCCCTTTTTTATTCAACCCCCTTGGGTGGTCAGAACAAGATTGGTTCAAAAGGATCCCTTTCTGATATCTTTTCCCAGTGAAAGGAGCCAATTTAACCCAACTTTCTTGAGTTAAAGAAAGAGTGCATTTATCACAGAATTCCTTCAGTGCAGCAAGAGGCCATTCGGCCTATCGAGACTGCACTGACAGCAATCACATGCACGCTCTACCCCCCCCCTTAATCCCACATATTTACCCTGCTAATCTCCCTGACACAAAGGGGCAATTTAGCATGGTCAATCCACCTAACCTGCACATTTCTGGACTATGGGACAGAACTGGAACACCTGGAAGAAACCCACGTGGACACAGAGAGACATAAAACTTAGAAAAACTACAGCACAAACAGGCCCTTCGGCCCACAAGTTGCACCAATGATATCCATACCTACTAGGCTTAGCTATAACCCTCAATTCTATTAAGTCCTATGTACTCATCCAGAAGTCTCTTGAAAGACCCTATCGAATTTGCCTCCACCACCACTGACGGCAGCCGATTCCACTCACCCACCACCCTCTGGGTGAGAAATTTCACAGTGACTTCATTGCAGTGTTAATGTAAGCCTTTCTTGTGACTAATAAATAATCTTTATTTAATTAAACTTTGCTTTGTACAATTTCAACAGGATGTCCCAACTCCTGTATTCAATGTTCTGATCAATGAAACCAAGCATGCTGAATGCCTTCTTCATCACTCTGTCCACCTGTGACTCCTCTTTCAAGGAGCTATGAACCTGTACCCCTAGATCTCTTTGTTCTGTAACTCTCCCCAATGCTCTACCATTAACTGAGAAAGTCCTGGTTTGAATTTCCACTTACAAAGCCATGCTGACTGTCCCTAGCCAGTCCTTGCATCTCAAAATGCCTGGAGATCCTGTCTCTCAGAATACCTTCTAACAACTTGCCCACGACAGACATTAGGCTCACTAGCCTGTAGTTCCCAGGCTTTTCCCTGCAACCCTTTTTAAACAAAGGTACAGTATTTGCCACCCTCCAAATTTCAGGCACCTCACCTGTGGCTGTCAATGATTCAAATACCTCGGCTAGGGGGCCCACAATTTCCTCCCGAGTCTCCCACAATGTCCTGGGATCCACTTCATCAGGTCCCGGGGATTTAACTACCTTGATGCCCTTTAAAACTTCCAGCATCTCCTCTGTAATATGTACAACTCCTCAAGATATCACTATTTGTTTCTCCAAGTTCCCTAAAATCCATGATTTTCTCAACAGTAAATACTGATGAGAAATATTCATTTAGGATCTCACCTGTCTCTTGTGGATCCGCACATCGATTACCTTAAGAGGCCCTATTCTCTCCTTGGCTACTCTTTTGCCCTTTATGTATTTGTAGAAGCTCTTTGGATTCTCCTTTTCTTTATCTGCTTAAGCAACCTCGTGTCCCCTTTTTTGCCCTCCTGATTTCTCTCTTAACTCTACTCCGACAACTTCTATGTTCTTCAAAGGATCCACTTGATCCCAGCTGCCTATGCATGTAATATGCCTTCTTCTTCTTCTTCTTAACCAGGGCCTCAATATCCTGAGTCATCCAGGGTTACCTATTATACCAGCCTTGCCCTTCACTGTGAAAGGAATGTGCTTACCCTGAACCCTGGTTAACATACTTTTGAAAGCTTCCCACTTACCAGCCATCCCTTTGCCTACCAACAGAGCCCCCAGTCAACTTTTGAAAGTTCCTGTCCAATACCACCAAAATTGACCTTGCCCCAATTTAGAATTTTATCTATAGCAGTGATAGCAGCAACAGGGATCAAATGGTAATGAACATGGTTTGTATTACAGCTGTAATTGAAATTGTGCTCATCACTAACTTTTAGTCCAGGGCTTTAATCCCAAGAAGGATCTGGTTCAAAGTCCTCTCAGGAACTCTGCAACATGCCGTGACATGGGTTCTGGAATATAGCTTGGAACTAAAACTTCTCCACATACATGCAATTTCAATTTTATAACAGTGAACATTTGCTATCTAGAAGCCAAGCACTTCCCAGAGCAATAGAATTAAAACAATAACACTTGTGTTTAATTACATAGTTCTATTTCAATAGAGCATTTAAATTTGGTCTAATACTCCCAATAGACATGTTTTATCATTTATGCATTAACACGATTTGGGATGACTAGCGTTTATTGCCCTCGAGACGGTGCACAGAGACACACCCACAGAGCCACGTTCTTGAGAACCTGCAGTCCATCTGGTGTGGATACACCCACAGAGCTGGTAGGATGGGTATAGACACACCCACAGAGCTGGTAGGATGGGTATAGACACACCCACAGAGCTGGTAGGAAGATTATAGACACACTCACAGAGCTGGTAGGAAGGGTATAGACACACCCACAGAGCTGGTAGGAAGGGTATAGACACAGCCACAGAGCTGGTAGGAAGGGTATAGATACACCCACAGAGCTGGTAGGAAGATTATAGACACACCCACAGAGCTGGTAGGAAGGGTATAGACACACCCACAGAGCTGGTAGGAAGGGTATAGACACACCCACAGAGCTGGTAGGAAGGGTATAGACACACCCACAGAGCTGGTAGGAAGGGTATAGACACACCCACAGAGCTGGTAGGAAGGGTATAGACACACCCACAGAGCTGGTAGGAAGGGTATAGACACAGCCACAGAGCTGGTAGGAAGGGTATAGACACACCCACAGAGCTGGTAGGAAGGGTATAGACACACCCACAGAGCTGGTAGGAAGGGTATAGACACACCCACAGAGCTGGTAGGAAGGGTATAGACACACCCACAGAGCTGGTAGGAAGGGTATAGACACACCCACAGAGCTGGTAGGAAGGGTATAGACACACCCACAGAGCTGGTAGGAAGGGTATAGACACACCCACAGAGCTGGTAGGAAGGGTATAGACACAGCCACAGAGCTGGTAGGAAGGGTATAGACACACCCACAGAGCTGGTAGGAAGGGTATAGACACACCCACAGAGCTGGTAGGAAGGGTATAGACACACCCACAGAGCTGGTAGGAAGGGTATAGACACACCCACAGAGCTGGTAGGAAGGGTATAGACACAGCCACAGAGCTGGTAGGAAGGGTATAGACACACCCACAGAGCTGGTAGGAAGGGTATAGACACACCCACAGAGCTGGTAGGAAGGGTATAGACTCACCCACAGAGCTGGTAGGAAGGGTATAGACACAGCCACAGAGCTGGTAGGAAGGGTATAGACACACCCACAGAGCTGGTAGGAAGGGTATAGACACACCCACAGAGCTGGTAGGAAGGGTATAGACACACCCACAGAGCTGGTAGGAAGGGTATAGACACACTCACAGAGCTGGTAGGAAGTGTATAGACACACCCACAGAGCTGGTAGGAAGGGTATAGACACACCCACAGAGCTGGTAGGAAGGGTATAGACACACCCACAGAGCTGGTAGGAAGGGTATAGACACACCCACAGAGCTGGTAGGAAGGGTATAGACACACCCACAGAGCTGGTAGGAAGGGTATAGACACACTCACAGAGCTGGTAGGAAGTGTATAGACACACCCACAGAGCTGGTAGGAAGGGTATAGACACACCCACAGAGCTGGTAGGAAGGGTATAGACACAGCCACAGAGCTGGTAGGAAGGGTATAGACACACCCACAGAGCTGGTAGGAAGGGTATAGACACACCCACAGAGCTGGTAGGAAGGGTATAGACACACCCACAGAGCTGGTAGGAAGGGTATAGACACACCCACAGAGCTGGTAGGAAGGGTATAGACACACCCACAGAGCTGGTAGGAAGGGTATAGACACACCCACAGAGCTGGTAGGAAGGGTATAGACACACCCACAGAGCTGGTAGGAAGGGTATAGACACACCCAAAGAGCTGGTAGGAAGGGTATAGACACACCCACAGAGCTGGTAGGAAGGGTATAGACACACCCACAGAGCTGGTAGGAAGGGTATAGACACAGCCACAGAGCTGGTAGGAAGGATATAGACACACCCACAGAGCTGGTAGGAAGGGTATAGACACACCCACAGAGCTGATAGGAAGGGTATAGACACAGCCACAGAGCTGGTAGGAAGGGTATAGACACACCCACAGAGCTGATAGGAAGGGTATAGACTCAGCCACAGAGCTGCGAGGAAGGGAGTTCCAGCATTTTGACCCAGCAAAAATGAAAATCCGTTTCTGAACATTTTTAATCTGCTTCTTTTAGCTGAAGAGTGTAAAATGAAACGGGAACAATACTGAGCATCAGTACCTCACTGTCAGGAGCACCAGAAGCTATAGGACAGCAGCTGAGAGGCAGTGAGAGAGTGTCTCCTCACTTATTTAGGATGAGGATACACTGCAATACTATCGACAAATGTTAATCTCCAATGACACAAATACAAATTATTTATTATTATCTACTAAACATGAGGAATATAATCAAACGGATACATCTACTTTCAGACAAATTAGAAATGAGAATTAGTCCAAAATAAGCAAAAGAAGAGGTGCGTGGACCGGTCTTTGATTTTTCCATGAGGAATAGCTGCTGAAATTTCAAGGCCATTTGAGATTCATGATTCCAGCAGTACTGACTTCAGCAGTTGAATAGTTGGTTTTGAGATTCCCGTATCCTGCAGTTTACAGAATCATAGAATCACACAGTGTAGAAGAGGTCCAAAGAACAAAGAAAATTACAGCACAGGAACAGGCCCTTCGGTCCTCCAATCCTGCACTGACCATGCTGCCCATCCGAACTAAAACCCCCTATCCTTCCGGGGACCATATCCCTCTATTCCCATCCTATCTGAGTATTTATCCAGGTGTCCCTTAAATGTCACTATCGCTTCCACTACCTTCCCTGGCGGTGAGTTCCAGGCACCCACCACCCTCTGTGTAAAAAACTTGCCTCGTACATCTCCTTTAAACCTTGCCTCTTGCACCTTAAACCTGTGCCCCCTGGTAATTGACTCTTCCACCCTGGGAAAAAGCTTCCTTTAGCCCATCGAGTCTGCACTGACATGTGAGAGGAGGTTTACCTGAAAGGAGTTGTCTTGTTTCCTTCTCAGTTGTGACTTTGCTGCTTTGGCTGTCTCCAGCAATCAGAAAGAGAGTAAGACATTTATTTAACCTGCCAGAACAGGGGTGACTGCTGCTGTCTTTCCTTGCTTCTGTGCCACACACTCTGACACATCCAGTATTAGTCCACACCAACCAGGTTTGTAGTTGATTCTTTTCAAATCCCAGACCTGAGAGAAGAAAATGCACTAAACAAGTCTGGTGCATAATCTACAGATATAATGAATCAAGTTTTATTATCTCCACAGGAGATGGCAATTTTCATTTGCATAGCTCCTTCCCTTGAAAAGTCGCTCTCTCTGAGATAGGGCGTGACAATCCATTGTCTCTCTCTCTCTCTCTGGCTGTCATCCACAGGGGAACCTCTCAGAGAGTCACTAAATTTTATATTCTCTGAATGTACATCTTCAGCAGTCTTTAGCTTGTATTTCCATTTTAATATATATGTTTTATTTAGAAGTCCAATCCATCCATAATTCAGGGTTTTTCTCCATTGTCTTGACAATAGTTACTAGCAGCAGACTTTCATGAATTTAAACAAGGAGGGCTGTGTATTCACACACCCACCCCAAAACTTCTAATGCTACGTCCATCACACATGCAAGAAAGATACAATTATATAAAGTAGCACTTTATATGTAATATTAAACATTAAAACCATTCTCGTGTCTTTGTGAGTCCAGTGAAGGAGGGAGCTTTTCCCACTCTGGAATTGTGGTTCAGGTAAATTCAGATGGCTGGGATCAGATCCAGATTAACCGCAGCATTCCTTCAAAGGGAAGGCTAAACCATATAGACCGGCAGTACTATCTGTTGTTAGGAGAGGTCCATATTCTTTACAGGTGATTTCAGAGCTTTTCAGAAACAGGCTGGACAAGGCTTTTCAAAAAGCCTTTAAGATTTGCAGTTCTCGAAAGGCAAGAAGGAATGGCCTTCCTCTGCGGCTGTGGTATTGTTAGTATTGATCAGGTTGTGGCAGAAGGCCTATTTCCATGCTGTAAACCTCTATGACTCTATGGTCTGCAGGTACATAATGGATTTTAGAATAAAAGGTTTTCAATAGCTGAGAACAGTTTCAACCACATGATTAACAGCCATTGACACACGATAGAAGGCCAATTGTAGTCTTTCAGTAATAAAGAATCAGTATCAGTCACAAGGCCAACGGCCATTGATATTCAGTGGAAGGTAAATGGTGGTCTTTCGTAATTCATTTGTGAATGACTGGTTCTTTGTTCCATTGCAAACTTGGAGTCGCAGAGTCTCCGAATCCACTGACTCTGTGTTTGGATCAAGCTACATCGATAGAATATGTGGAATTCCGTAGAGGGGTGCTGCTTAAACATGTCCCTACAATGGGGAAACTCCCATCCATTATAATTAATTTTGGAACCTTCCAGAAGCTTGTTAGTCTGTTGAAGTGGCAAAAGAAGGTCACCTGACCCCCTTGGCAGCCATTTTGACAGTTCATCAGGGTCTGTTTTCAAAGGAATGCAGGTTTTTAAAAATTGTAATTTCATATCCTCACTGGCAAGACACAGAAACATACATAGAAACTAGAAGCAGGATTAGACCATTTGGCCCTTCGAGCCTGCTCTGGCCTTCATTTTGATCATCAGATTCGATATAAAAACAGATGCTGGAATCTGAAACAATCTTTAGGGCAACAGCCTTAACTATCTGTACCTCTATTCTGCCAGTCACACATCCTGATCTCTTTAACGGACATTTTTAGCACTTCCCTCAGCCTTCTTCATCCTTACTTATATTTCCCTTGTTCAATTAAAGCCACCCATCACCCCCCACCTCACCCACACACACACCCTCATGGTATAAATGGCCAGATTGAAAAGAGCACAGATATCTCAGGTAGGAAGATGTGAGGCCAAAGAGGGATTTGAATGCAGGAGACCAATCGAGAATGTGTTGAAATAGTCCAGAGGTAACAAAGGCTTTCAACAGCCAATGAACGGAGACAAGTGCTGGGATTATGGAAGTGGAAATAGGCAGTTTCATATCAATAGGACAAAACTGAAGATCAGAGGCTGAATGCCCGTGACGGCTGAAGTGTTCCGCAACAGGAAGAGAACACTCCTGCCTGGTGATTATCGAGCGGTGTTCATTCATCCTGGCGATTGTTGCATGGTGTCGTATATGAAAGGCTGTTCAGTCAGAAGCAATTGAGAAGATTATCAGCCCGGACTCTGTAGCCCATGCTAAGTAAGAAGTCTCACAACACCAGGTTAATGTCCAACAGGTTTATCTGTAGCAAACACCACTAGCTTTCGAGGTTTCGCCCCTTTGTCAGGTGAGTGGGGAGTTCTGATTACAAACAGGGCATAGAAAGACACACATTCAGTTTACAGAATACTGATTAGAATGCGAGTCTTTATAGCTAATCAAGTCATAAAGATGCAGATAATGTGAACAGAGATAGCATTAAGCACAGTTTAAAGAGATATGTATTGTCTCCAGACAGGACAGCTAGTGAGGTTTTGCAAGCCCAGGCAAGTCACGGGGGTTACAGATAGTGCGACATGAACCCAAGATCCCTGTTGAGACCATCCTCATGTGTGCGGAACTTGACTATCAGTCTCTGCTCAGCGACTCTGCGCTGTCATCTGTCGTGAAGACTGCCTTGGAGAACGTTTACCCGAAGATCAGAGGCCGAATGCCTGTGACCGCTGAAGTTTTCCATCCCACCATCAGACTCACCGGAATCGGTTGCATTCTTGGACACATGCATCTCTATTAAAGATGATCACCTCAACACTTCACTGTACTGCAAGCTCATGGGTAACCTCATGATGCTCCATTCTCCAGCTTCCACCATAAACACGCTAAAGAAGCCATCCCCTATGGACAAGCCCTCCGTATACACTGGATCAGCTCAGTTGAGGAGGATCGCAACAGACACCTCCAGACGCTGAAAGATGCCCTCATAAGAACAGGATATGGCGCTCGACTCATAGATCGACAGTTCCAACGCACCTCAGCAAAAAGCGCACCGACCTCCTCAGAAGACAAACATGGGACACAGTGGACAGAGTACCCTTCATTGTCCAGTACTTCCCCAGAGCAGAGAAGCTATGACATCTTCTCCGGAGTCTTCAACATATCATTGATGAAGACGAACATCTCGCCAAAGCCATTCCCACACCCCCACTTCTTGTCTTTAAACAACCGCACAACCTCAAACAGATCATTGTCTGCAGCAAACTACCCAGCCTTCAGGAGAACAGTGACCGACACCACACAACCCTGCCACAGCAACCTCTGCAAGACATGCCGGATCATCTCACGTGAGAACACCATCCACCAGGTACGCGGTAAATACTCTTACAACTCGGCCAACATTGTCTACCTGATACGCTGCAGGAAAGGATATCCCGAAGCATGGTACATTGGGGAGACCATGCAGACGCTACGATAACAGATGAATGAACATCGCTCGACAACCACCAGGCAAGAGTTGGCGAACACTTCAGCAGTCACGGGCATTCAGTCTCTGATCTTCGGGTAAACGTTCTCCAAGGCAGCCTTTAAGACAGATGACAGCGCAGAGTCGCTGAACAGAGACTGATAGCCAACTTCCGCACACATGAGGACGGTCTCAACCGGGATCTTGGATTCATGTTGCACTATCTGTAACCCCCATGACTTGCCTGGGGTTGCAAAATCTCACTAACTGTCCTGTCTGGAGACAATAACAATATGTTTAATGCTATCTCTATTCACATTGTCTGCACCTTTAAGAATTGATTAGCTGTAAAAACTCGCATTCTAATCAGTATTCTGTAAACTGAGTGTCTGCCTTTATATGCCCTGTTTATGATCAGAGTTCCCACTCACCTGACGAAGGGACAAACCCCAAAAGCTTTTGCTACCAAATAAACCTGTTGGACTTTAACCTGGTGTTGTGAGACTTCTTACTGTGTTTACGCCGGTCCAACGCCGGCATCTCTACATCATGCCCATGCTGGGGTCAGGGGGATTTGTTAATGGGTAGAGGTGGTGGGCAACGGGTGAACAATAATTGGCTCCTAAAGGCCCTCGGAAGGCCTCAAGTCCAGGGATTAGTGGGAATATAACCCAGTTCAGGGATTAGCAGGACGGTACTGATCTGGCTACCTGGGGGAAGTGGGTAATGGGCATTTGTACCATTTATTAGGTGCCAGCTTTGGGAAGGAATGGGAGGATAACATTTGGATTAACACTTAGCATTGCGGGAGACTCCATCATTTTTTTCATTGTGTGGTTTGACAAAGTGTTGGGGGGTGGGGGAAACACTTGATGGTCCCCTGTGGTTACACTGTAAGGCAACTACCCATCTCTGTCATACGCAGGCTCTGTGCTGGCACATACTTACTGCTGGGTAATGATTCCAAACTGGTGGCAGATCCAAACTAGCAGCAAAGAACAAAGAAAATTGCAGCATTGGAACAGGCCCTTCGGCCCTCCAAACCTGCACTGATCATGCTGCCCGACTTAACTAAAACTCCCTATCCTTCCAGGGACCATATCCTTCTATTCCCATCCTGTTCATGTACTTGTCAAGACGCACCTTAAAAGTTACTACCGTATCCACTTCCACCACCTCCCCCGGCAATGAGTTCCAAGCACCCACTACTCTCTGTGTGAAAAATCTGCCTCATACATCTCCTTTAAACCTTTCCCCTTGCATCTTAAACCTCTGCCCCCTAGTAATTGACTCTTCCACCCTGGGAAAAAGCTTCTGACTATCCACTCTGTCCATGCCTCTCATAATCTTGTAGACTTCTATCAGGTTACCCCTCAACCTCCATCATTCCAGTGAGAACAAACCAAGTTTCTCCAAACTCTCCTCATAGCTAATACCCTCCACACCAGGCAACATCCTGGTAAATCTTTTCTGTACCCTCTCCAAAGCCTCCACATCCTTCTGGTAGTGTGGCGATCAGAATTGAACATATATTCCAAGTGCGGCCTAACTAAGCTTCTATAAAGTGTCAACATAACTTGCCAATTTTTAAACTCAATACCCCGGCCAATGAAGGCAAGCATGCCGTATGCCTTCTTGCCTACCTTCTCCACCTGCATTGCCACTTTCAATGACCTGTATACCTGTACACCCAGATCCCTCTGCCTATAAATACTCTTATATTTTCTATCTGTATTAGACCTTCCAAAATGAATTACATCACATTTGTCTGGATTAAACTCCGATTGCCATCTTTCTGTCCAAGTTTCAATCTGATCTATATCCTGCTGCATCCTCTGATGGTCCTCATCGCTATCCGCAAATCCACCAATATTTGTGTCATCTACAAACTTACTAATCAATCCAGTTACATTTTCCTCCAAATCATCTATATATATTACAAACAGGAAAAGTCCCAGCACTGATCCCTGAGGAACACTACTCTTAGTAAAAAGTCTGACAACACCAGGTTTTAGTCCAACCGATTTATTTGATAATATTCTCACTATCAAATAATCAAATAAATCGGTTGGACTAAAACCTGGTGTTGTCAGACTTTTTACTGTGTTTACGCCAGTCCAACGCCGGCATACCCACATCATGAACACTACTCTTCACAGCCCTCCATTCAGAAACGCACCCTTCTACTGCTACCCTCTGTCTTCTTCGACTAAGCCAGTTCTGTGTCCACCTTTCCAGCTCATCTCTGATCCAATGCAACTTCACCTTCTGCACCAGTCTGCCATGAAGGACCTTGTCAAAGGCCTCTCTGCAAGATACATCCTGCAGATTGTACCAGTGACACCTGCAGAGAGGATGGGGGTCTGCAACAGACGATTGGCCCGCCCTCAAGGGAGGATAAGAATTACAGAACATGCCCCCCCAGCCCCAATTCTCCCAAGCACATTCCAGTTTCAATGCTGCCCTGTTATTACAAGCTGATTACTGTAAATGCAGCAACCACCCCCCGCCCCCACACACCACAAGAATATCAGACTCAGCAGCTTGTACAAGGACAATAGTTAGAGACTGCGATTAATTCTGCTGATCCTTCTATATCTAATTAACTGGAGGTGGATTATTACTTGGCTAACCCACACTTATCACATCAGCAATTAAAATGCTGGAAAAACTCAGCGGGTCTGGCAGCATCTGTGGAGATAGAAGTTAAATTTAAGTTTTTTTTATTAGTGTCACAAGTAGGCTTACATTAACACTGCAATGAAGTCACTCTGAAAATGCCCTAGTTGCCACACTCCGGTGCCTGTTCTGAGGGAGAATTTAGCATGGCCAATGCACCTAACCAGCGTATCTTTCAGACTGTGGGAGGAAACTAGAGCACCCGGAGGAAACCCACGCAGACATGGGGAGAATGTGCAAACTTCATACAGTCAGTGACCCAAGCCGGGAATCGAACCCGGGTCCCTGGCGCTGTGAGGCAGCTGTGCTAATCATTGAAACAGAGTTAACATTTCCAGTCTGTGTGAGCTCAAACCACTGGCCAGTCATTGGGTTCTGAGTGTGCAAAGCCAGTGACAGTTCCACACAGCTGTGGCCAGGGGGCCGTCCAAATTCCTCATTCCATGATGCAGCATCCAAACAGGCGTATCCACGTTATAACAATATTTATACACAGTGAGACAGCTCAATGTGCTGCACTGAGGCACAGTCAAAAATAAACAGGTGCCAAGCTGACACATGAGGAGGGCTGACAAAAAGAGATGAGATTTAAGGAGGACCAGGTTCTGTCAGTGTTGGATAACAATTGGAGCAGGCTCAAGTTGACACTGGCATGGGCTGGCTGGGCCCGTTTCTGTGCACAATACCCTGTCTAACCTTGGGCTGCATTTTATAGCCCCCCTCCTCTCGTGTTTTCAAAGGGAGTGGGGGGGAGGGGGGAGGTCACATGATACATGTCAGACGGCCAGACCACCACCCCTGAACCATTCCCTGTAATACGGTAGGTAAGACGCCCACTATTCCCCCAGCCCTGAGGCCTATTGAAGGCCTTAATAGCCAACTATTGCCCACTTACGGCCGTCAATCCACCTCCACCGCCACAGCACACAGGGCAGTGGCTGGTGGACATTGTGAGAAGGCCAATTTTAATTCACTTTGGTCACAGAATCTCTACAGTGCAGAAGGAGGCCATTCAGTCCATCAAGCCTGCACCGACAACAATTCCACCCAGGCCCTATCCCTGTAACCCCATGTATTCACCCTACTAATCCCCCCGACACGAAGGGACAATTTACCATGGCCAATCCATCTAAGTAAAAAGTCTGACAACACCAGGTTTTAGTCCAACCGATTTATTTGATAATATTCTCACAAGCTTTTGGGGTTAGCCCCTTCGTCAGGTGAATGGAGAGTTCTGGCCTCAGACAGAGCATATAAAGCACAGACAGTTTAGAGATTACTGATTAGAATGCAAATCCCTACACCTAACCTGCTGTTCAAGACCTGAAGTGGTGCTCAGCGGAAATTTATTCCGATGGTCAAAAAGGACAGTAGGAAGAGAGGTAATAAGCCGTGGATAACAAAGGAGGTGAAGGAAAGTGTTAAATTAAAAGCGGAGGAATTTAGAGTAGCGAAGAGTAGTGGGCAAGAAGAGGATTGGGAGAGGTTTAAATGTCAACAAAGATTGACAAAGAAGTTGATAAAGAAGGGTAGGAGAAACTATGAAGCTGAGCTAGCGCTTAATATAAAAAAGGACAGCAAGAGTTTTTATAAATATATAAAAAGGAAGAGGCTGGCTAGGGTGAATGTTGGTCCTTTAGAGGATGAGAAAGGGGACCTAGTGGTAGGGGATGAGGATATGGCTAAGGTATTGAATAACTTTTTTGTTTCTGTCTTCACGGAGAAGGACGTGAATAATTTGCCGGGTGTTAGCGATGGAAAGGTGGTAGGACTGGAGGGTCTTAATGACATTACTGTTTCTAGAGAGGCGGTGCTCGACAGACTGGAGGGGCTGATTGTGGACAAGTCCCCAGGACCGGATGGAATGCATCCGAGGGTTCTGAAAGAAATGGCGGAGGTGATAGTGGATGCATTGGTGGTTATTTTCCAGACGTCGCTGGATTCCGGGGAAGTGCCGGATGATTGGAAAACAGCTAATGTTACGCCGTTGTTTAAGAAGGGTGCCAGGCAAAAGGCAGGGAATTATAGGCCGGTTAGTTTAACGTCTGTGGTAGGTAAAATGTTAGAATCTGTCATTAAGGAGGAAATTGCGAGGCATCTTGAAAGGAATTGCTTGATAGAGCAGACGCAGCACGGTTTCATTAACGGTAAGTCGTGTCTGACAAATTTATTGGAGTTCTATGAGGATGTGTCTAGGGCGGTGGATAGAGGAGAGCCGGTGGATGTGGTCTTTCTAGATTTTCAGAAGGCGTTTGACAAAGTACCTCACAAGAGATGATTGCAGAAGGTCGAGGGACATGGAGTTGGGGGTAGGTATTAGCGTGGATAGAGGATTGGCTGTCAAATAGGAGACAGAGAGTGGGGGTCAACGGGTACTATTCGGATTGGCGGATGGTGACTAGTGGAGTGCCCCAGGGGTCGGTGCTGGGGCCTCAGCTATTTACCATTTATATAGGTGATCTGGAGGAGGGAGCCGAGTGTATGGTGTCGAAATTTGCTGATGACACCAAGATTGGGGGAACGGCAAATTGTGCGGAGGGTGTGGAGAGTCTGCAGAAGGATTTAGATAGGCTGGGCGAATGGGCCAGGAACTGGCAAATGGAATTTAATGTTGGCAAGTGTGAGGTGGTCCACTTTGGTAGGAAGAATGGTAGGAAGGACTATTACTTACGGGGCGAAAAACTGCAGCAGGCGACGGTGCAGAGGGACCTCGGGATCCTTGTGCATGAGTTGCAAAAACCCAGCTTGCAGGTGCAGCAGGTGGTCAGGAAGGCGAATGGGATGCTGGCCTTCATAGCGAGAGGGATTGAATATAAAAGTAGGGAGGTCTTGTTGCAGCTGTATAGGGCAT
Source organism: Prionace glauca (assembly GCA_037974335.1). Classification (NCBI taxonomy): domain Eukaryota; kingdom Metazoa; phylum Chordata; class Chondrichthyes; order Carcharhiniformes; family Carcharhinidae; genus Prionace; species Prionace glauca. Next base: position 13,145,818 of record CM075725.1, read on the forward strand.
TGGTGAGGCCACAGCTGGAGTACTGTGTGCAGTTTTGGGCGCCGCACCTGCGCAAAGATATTTTGGCCTTGGAGGGAGTGCAGAGGAGGTTTACTAGGCTGATACCGGAGTTGAGGGGGTTGAGCAATGAGGAGAGGCTGAATAAACTGGGCTTGTACTCGTTAGAGTTTAGAAGAATGAGGGGAGATCTCATTGAGATGTATAAGATGATGAATGGGATGGATAGGATAGAGGTGGAGAGACTCTTCCCGCTCAAAAAAGACAGTAGGACAAGGGGGCACAGCCTCAAGATAAAAGGGGGGCGGTTTAGAACGGAGTTGAGGAGGAACTTCTTCACTCAAAGGGTGGTGAATCTCTGGAATTCTCTGCCCATTGAAGTGGTGGAGGCTGCCTCGCTAAATATTTTTAAGACGCGGGTTGATGGGTTTTTGATAAGAGAGGGGATTAAAGGTTATGGGGAGAAAGCGGGAAAGTGGAACTGAGCAGCGACAGATCAGCCATGATCTTATTGAATGGCGGGGCAGGCTCGAAGGGCTAGATGGCCTACTCCTGCTCCTATTTCTTATGTTCTCCAAGGCCAAAATATCTTTGTGCAGGTGCGGCGCCCAAAACTGCACACAGTACTCCAGCTGCGGCCTCACCAATGCCCTATACAGCTGCAGCAAGACCTCCCTACTTTTATATTCAAGGGAACAGTCTTGCCTGGTGACTGTCGAGCGATGTTCATTCATCCGTTGTCGTAGCGTCTGCATGGTCTCCCCAATGTACCATGCTTCGGGACATCCTTTCTTGCAACGTATCAGGTAGACAATGTTGGCCGAGTTGCAAGAGTATTTACAATCCATCAAACCCACACATTTTTGGAGTTGAGAAGGAGAGATGGAATTGGGGCATATAATTTGGGGGATGCCCTATACCATTAGATTCTCCCAACTTGGCCTCCAAAATCCGATCCCTTCTCACCCTAAAAGCCTGAATGTCCTTGGGCCTGCAGGCCGTTGACAATCTCATTGAGCCTCCTTGCAGTTCCAACAGCGGCCACTATTGAGTCCTGGCACTGCTGAGACCTGCTGAGTTGCCAGCCAGTCAGATTGTCTGGGCTGCCCCAGCAGTCGAATAGTAGTGCCTGTGATTGGATGGATAGATTTTGTCAATGTGAAAATTTATTTCCCCCGCAAAATAAGCTTTTTTCTGAGACACATGAGCCACCTAGACTGATTTCCAGAAGATTTTGAACATGGACAATTGATTATCCTCTTACACATTCAGGTAAATTTTCCAGCAACTCATTTCATATTTTCTTTATCAATAACTTTCTCAGAAACAATAATAACTCTGCTTAATAGATTTATGTACTGTTTGGCACAGTGGCACAGTGGTTAGCACTGCTGCCTCACAGCGCCAGGGGCCCGGGTTTGATTCCGGCTTGGGTCACTGTCTCTGCGGAGTCTGCACATTCTCCCCATGTCTACATAGGTTTCCTCCCACAGTCTGAAAGACATGCTGCTTAGGTGCATTGGCTGTGCTAAATTCTCCCTCAGTGGACCCAAACAGCCACCAGAGTGGGGCAGCTAGGGGATTTTCACAGTAACTTCACTGCAGTGTTAATGTAAGCCTACTTATGAAAAAATAAACTTTGAACCTTAAATGAGGAACAAAAGTTCTCACTGCCAAGTTAAAAATAGTTTCTAAGTCTATCGTTTTCGGACAGTTGATCTGGAGTTGTAACAAATGGCCCTGATTGGGTTAAGGTCTGGTCTTTATAAGGCAAAGCTTTAGACTAAATTATCACCATATGATATTTGATGTCTGTCGCAAAATTCAATTGCTGTCCTTCTTCCTTCACCACCAGTGGTCATGTTGATCTGAAAAATCATTCTCACCTATTCAAATCCACCCAGGAATCTGTCCAATGGATTAATCTGTCCCATCGTATGTGCCGACTCATAAACTTAAAATTTAATAATGCCCAATGAACTAATTTACATTCAGAGGTACAAATGTTGTCATGTGCTGAAGTAATTTATTTAAAATGAGGCTGCCCTTGGAAATTACAGAATTGTTACAGTGCCAAAGGTGGCCTTTTGGCCCATCGAGTCCGTACAGGCTGTCCACATGAACAGCATGATTTAGTGCCATTCTCCTGCCTTTTCCCTGTGCCCCTGCACATTGTATCTATTCAGATAGCCATCTAATGCTGTCTTAATAGTAACTCCCCTGCTGGGACTGGGACATTTTCAGATGCATGTAACTGTATCACTTGAAATCATTTTAAAAGGTTCAAAATGGAAAAGAACCAAGCTCTATATTATTTTCACCCTCAAAGTCTTTTATTTCTACTTTAAAATGGGACCATTTCTTTATCAAAAAAAACAGTAAGACCACACATCTTTAAAGTGTACAAAATCATATGAGCTGTTTTTAAAAATTCCAGTCCAACTAAAACAAAGTTTTTTCGAAAAGTTTGTACCAGACACCCTGGTGAGCATTTCTTCAAGGCTAAAGGAGCTGGATGTTATCTTTCATGAGACACACTCTTCTGTGCACGCTATCTTACAAGTCCATTTTTAGTCATAATAAATCCGCACTGGCACCTTTAACTTAAAATAGAATCCAGGATTGTTAAATCCCAATTCTAGGTGCATAACCTTCAACTGAGATGAACACACTCGATAATCACATTCGTGAATCTCTTGTGGAGATCTCTTCCACAAATCCAGGCGCCCTTCCTCTCAAACTAAAATCCCACTCAGTGTAAAATTTACTTTCACCCAGTCGTTTTACGTCTTCTTTCTCCACGCAGAAGTCGGCAGCGTTTTAGAGCCAACTCTAACCCTGGAATGTTACCACCCTGCCTGCCACGGAATCGGAGCAGGCAAGGGGTGGGCAACAGTAATGTCCTGGGGTGCGATTTTTCCAGCCTTGGGTCGAGTGAGGCTGTAAAATCCCGCCCCATTAATGGTTTAGCTTTTTTCTCTATTTTTCAGTTTCTGATATTTGCAAACAACACCAGGGCTTTAATAATGAGCTCAAAGGTGGCCAGCATGTGTGTACTGTAAACTAGTCAGGAGGACTGCTTCATCGAGTAGGAACCTGTCCATCCAAGTCTGGTCATGGTTCTATGTGATATAAATCTTCAGAGGCAGAAGTCCCATTGCTAAAATCCCTTTATTTACAATTCCTACAGCAGTACACAGAGTGTTATCAGCCAACTGCCTCGCTAAATATTTTTAAGAAGCGGGTTGATGGGTTTTTGATAAGAGAAGGGATTAAGAGTTATGGGGAGAGGGCGGGAAAGTGGAACTGAGCCACGACAGATCAGCCATGATCTTATTGAATGGCGGGGCAGGCTCGAAGGGCGAGATGGCCTACTCCTGCTCCTATTTCTTATGTTCTTATGTTCAGGAGTGCCAGAGGAACAGACAGTTCCAGTCAAATACAAATCACTGATTGCCCCATCAATTGACTCCTTAATCTGGGAGTTCATATTCCAATAGGCCAATCTCAGTGCTTGATTGCACACACATAATGAACATACATGGCGCCCTGGTTATAATATATAAAGTATGAGGGGAATCCCTGGAGTGCTAGCAGCCTCAGTGAGACAGCTGGTCAGCACAGCTATTAAATATCTGCACATTAATAGGCACCTGTTCATCTTCAGCCGGTCCAGGAGAGTTAGCACCATCTCGCCTGAGGGAGCTATCATCATCTCATATATCATCGGCGCAACTTGAGGGCTGAAGGGCCTGTTTGAGCTGTCGTTTTTTTATGTTTCTATCTCACCCTGCTAAAGGGCTCTTTTTGGGTGGCACAGTGACACAGTGGTTAGCACTGCTGCCTCACAGCGCCAGGGACCTGGGTTCGATTCCCAGCCTGGGTCACTGTCTGTGTGGAGTCTGAACGTTCCCCCCATGTCTGAGTGGGTTTCCTCTGGGTGCTCTGGTTTCCTCCCACAGTCCAAAGGCGTGCTGGTTAGGTGTATTGGCTGTGCTAAATTCTTCCTCAAACAGGCGCCCGAGTGTGGCGACTAGGGGATTTTCACAGTAACTTTATTGCAGTGTTAATGTAAGCCTAGTTGTGACATTGATAAGTAAACTTTAAACTTTACACTGGGCACAGACTTAAGAATTAGCTGTGCTTTGTGGTCCTTAGGGCTGGCTTCTCTGCCAAAGCAGCGCATGTGTGTAAATGCACTGAGTGTAGTAATGAAGGTTGCAACCACTTGGAAGCCTGACGTCATGGTGATAATGGAGGCCGTCCGCAAAGGGCAGGGCTGTGTTTAAATATTCCTGCGTTACAAGATGTTCGAGAAAGATATGGAAAGAAAGATTGCGTAGCGAGAGACCGTTCCCATTGACAGGAAGGTTAAGAACCAGAGGACATGATTTAAAATGTTTGGCAAAATGGCCAATGGAGACACGAGGAAAGATATTTTCTGCAGTGAATGGTTAGGGTCTGGAATGTATAACCTTGGGGCAGCACTGGCACAGTGAATAGCACTGCTGCCTCACAGCTGGGGGACCAGGTTCGATTCCTGGTCACTGTGTATGTGTGGAGTTTGCACATTCTCCCCATGTCTGCGTGGGTTTCCTCCCACGCTCCAAAGATGTGCTGGTCAGGTGCATTGGCCATGCTAAAATTGTCCTTTGCGTTAGGGGGACAAGCAGGGTCAATACGTTGGCTTATGGAGATAGGGCCTGGGTGGGATTGTAGCCGGTGCAGACTCGATGGACTGAATGGTCTCTTTCTGCACCAAAAGGATTCTATTCTGTGATGGAAGCAGATTGGATCGTGGCTAACAAGAGGGGATTGGATGAATCCTCAGCTGAAACTACTGACCCGAGGTTCCTGCCTATCCCTTTCCATCACTAAGGTGAACGTAACCGAATTGTGGTCACTATCACCAAAATGCACACCAACTTCCAAGTCTAGCACCTGGTCTGGCTCATTACCCAGCACCAAATCCAATATAGCCTCACCTCTAGTCGGCCTATCTACATACTGAGTCAAAAAACCTTCCTGCACACTTTGGACAAAAACTGATCCCTCTAACGAGCTAGAGCTATAGCAATTCCAATAATATTAGTAAAGTTAAAGTCCCCCATAACAATTACCCTATTACTTTCACTCCTAACCAGGATCGTCTCCGCAATCCTTTCCTCAACCTCTCTAGAACTTTTTGGAGGTCTATAAAAGACTCCCAACAGGGTGACCTCTCCTCTCGTATTTCTAATCTCCACCCATACTACCTCAACAGACAAGTCCTCATCAAACTTCCTCTCTGACACTGTGATACAGTCCTTGACCAATAATGCTACCCCACCCCCCCTTCTACCTCCTTCTCTACTCCGACTAAAGCATTTGTACCCCGGGATAGATTAGATATGTAGATTTGAAAAAGGATGGTGCTGGAGCGAGATGACTTCTTGCGACTGTCCCCAGGATACTTTAGAATTATAGAATTCTATACTGCAGAAGGAGGCCATTCAGCCCATTGAGCCTGCATTGACCGACAGGCCCTATCCCCATAACCCCATGCATTAACCCCACTCATCACCCTGAAACTTAGGGACAATTTAGCATGGCCAATGCACCCAACCTGCACATCTTGGAGTGTGGGAGGAAACTGGAGCACCTGGAGGAAACTCACACAGACACAGGGAGAACATGCAAACTCCACACAGACAGTGACCCAAGCTGGGAATCGCTGTGAGGCAGCAGTGCTAACCACTGTGCCACTGTACCCTCTAATTCTATCTTTTAACTCTCATTCTGGGCTTTTTAACTCCTTTTTAAGTCCTTCAAATTTTCTCTGATCTTTCTCTGCACCCTAGCTGCGACTGTAACACTACATTCTGCACTCTCTCCTTTCCTTCTCCTCTATGTAGTCTATGAACAGTATGCTTTGTCTATATAGCATGCAAGAAAGAATACTTTTCCAGTGTATACTAATACATGTGACAATAATAAATCAAATCAAATTTAAGTTTATTTATTAGTGTCACAAGTAGGCTTACATTAACACTACAATGAAGTTACTGTGAATATCCACTAGTCACCACACTTCGGCACCTGTTCGGGTACACTGAGGGAGAATTTAGCACAACCAATGCACTAACCAGCACGTCTTTTAGACTGTGGGAGGAAACTGGAGCTCCCGGAGGAAACAAACACAGACACAGGGAGAACGTGGAAACTCCGCACAGACAGTGGCCCAAGCTGGGGATTGAACCTAGGTCCCTGGCACTGTGAGGCGGCAGTGCTAACCACTGTGCCACCGTGCTGCCTGTGATAACACAGAAAGGTGAAGTTGAAGATTAGCAGGTCTTGTTTCTTCTGTTTTATATTGTTGGTGGCCACAACTTGTTATCCTCCGTCCCAGGAAAAACACATTTAATGATGGAAGAGAGTAGCATTAATATATCACACACTTCATAACCTCGGGAAGCTTCAACGCCATTCAATGCTGATACAGTGCTGTCATTGCTGTAATGTAGGGAACAGGATTCTAAATCTGATCCCAGTGTAGACTCATAAACAGCAGTGAAATAATGACCTGATCATCTTTCTTTTTTAAGTGATTGAGTGCTAAATGTTAGCTAGGACAAAGGGATAAGGAGATTTGTTTCCGCTGGTGACTGGATGCCTTTTTTAGCCATGTTGTCAGGCTCCTTGTGTTAACTATTAGCCTCTTCTTCTATATAAATATATAAAGTATGAGGGGAATCCCTGGAGTGCTAGCAGCCTCAGTGAGACAGCTGGTCAGCACAGCTATTAAATACTTACACATTAATAGGCACCTGTTCATCTTCAGCCAGTCCAGGAGAGTTAGCACCATCTCGCACTGCTAAAGGGCTCTCTATGGGTGGCACATTGGCACAACACTGCTGCCTCACAGTGCCGGGGACCTGGGTTTGATTCCTGGCTCGGGTCACTGTCAGTGCAGAGTCTGCATGTTCTCCCCGTGTCTGCGTGGGTTTCCTCCGGGTGCTCCAGTTTCCTCCCACAGTCTGAAAAACATGCTGTTAGGTGCTAAATTCTCCCTCAATGTAGCTGAACAGGCACCGGAGTCTGCTAACTCGGGACTTTCACAGTAACTTCATTGCAGTGTTAACGTAAGCCTCCACTTGTGACACTAATAAATAAACTTTAAACTTGTGACATTAATAAATAAACTTTTAAAATACTCTTTCAGAGCATCCAAACAGATTCCTCGTTCTTCTCTCCCTGCCATGATGTTCTCTCTCTATCTCATTTCTCTCTAAGTGTCACCTCACTACTCTTATTAAAAGCGGAGGCATTTAGAGTAGCGAAGAGGAGTGGGCGAGAAGAGGATTGGAGAGGTTTAAATGTCAACAAAGATTGACAAAGAAGTTGATAAAGAAGGGTAGGAGAAACTATGAAGCTGGGCTAGCGCTTAATATAAAAAAGGATAGCAAGAGTTTTTATAAATATATAAAAAGGAAGAGGCTGGCTAGGGTGAACGTTGGTCCTTTAGAGGATGAGAAAGGGGAGCTAGTGGTAGGGGATAGGGATATGGCTCAGGTATTGAATAACTTTTTTGTTTCTGTCTTCACGGAGGAGGACATGAATAATTTGCCGGGTGTTAGCGATGGAAAGGTGGTAGGACTGGAGGGTCTTAATGACATTACTGTTACTAGAGAGGTGGTGCTCGACAGACTGGAGGGGCTGATTGTGGACAAGTCCCCAGGACCGGATGGAATGCATCCGAGGGTTCTGAAAGAAATGGCGGAGGTGATAGTGGATGCCTTGGTGGTTATTTTCCAGACGTCGCTGGATTCCGGGGAAGTGCCGGAAGATTGGAAAATGGCTAATGTTACGCCGTTGTTTAAGAAGGGTGCCAGGCAAAAGGCAGGGAATTATAGGCCGGTTAGTTTAACGTCTGTGGTAGGTAAAATGTTAGAATCCGTCATTAAAGAGGAAATTGCGAGGCATCTTGAAGGGAATTGCTTGATAGAGCAGACGCAGCACGGTTTCATTAAAGGGAAGTCGTGTCTGACAAATTTACTGGAGTTCTATGAGGATGTGTCTAGGGCGGTGGATAGAGGAGAGCCGGTGGATGTGGTCTTTCTGGATTTTCAGAAGGCGTTTGACAAAGTACCTCATAAGAGGTTATTGCAGAAGGTCAGGGGACTTGGAGTTGGGGGTAGGGTGTTAGTGTGGATAGAGAATTGGTTGTCAAATAGGAGGCAGAGAGTGGGGGTCAATGGGTGCTATTCGGATTGGCGGATGGTGACTAGTGGAGTGCCCCAGGGGTCGGTGCTGGGGCCTCAGCTATTTACCATTTATATAGATGATCTGGAGGAGGGAACCGAGTGTATGGTGTCGAAATTTGCGGATGACACCAAGATTGGGGGAACGGCAAATTGTGCGGAGGGTGTGGAGAGTCTGCAGGAGGATCTAGATAGGCTGGGCAAATGGGCCAGGAAATGGCAAATGGAATTTAATGTTGGCAAGTGTGAGGTGGTCCACTTTGGAAGGAAGGATGGTAGGGAGGACTATTACTTACGTAGCGAAAAACTGCAGCAGGCGACAGTGCAGAGGGACCTCGGGGTCCTTGTGCATGAGTCGCAAAAACCCAGCTTGCAGGTGCAGCAGGTGGTCAGGAAGGCGAATGGGATGCTGGCCTTCATAGCGAAGGGGATTGAATATAAAAGTAGGGAGATCTTGCTGCAGCTGTATAGGGCATTGGTGAGGCCGCAGCTGGAGTACTGTGTGCAGTTTTGGGCGCCGCACCTGCGCAATGATATTTTGGCCTTGGAGGGAGTGCAGAGGAGGTTTACTAGGCTGATACCGGAGTTGAGAGGGTTGAGCTATGAGGAGAGGCTGAATGAACTAGGCTTGTACTCGTTGGAGTTTAGAAGAATGAGGGGAGATCTCATTGAGACGTATAAGATGATGAATGGGATGGATAGGATAGAGGTGGAGAGACACTTTCCGCTCAAAAAAGACAGTAGGACTAGTGGGCACATCCTCAAGATACAGGGGGGGCGTTTTAGAATGGAGTTGAGGAGGAACTTCTTCACTCAAAGGGTGGTGAATCTCTGGAATTCTCTGCCCGTTGAAGTGGTGGAGGCTGCCTCGCTAAATATTTTTAAGACGCAGGTTGATGGATTTTTGATACGAGAGGGGATTAAGGGTTATGGGGAGAGGGCGGGAAGGTGGAACTGATCCACGACAGATCAGGCATGATCTTATTGAATGGCGGGGCAGGCCCGAAGGGCTAGATGGCCTACTCCTGCTCCTATTTCTTATGTTCTTACGTAATGAGACAAGGAGGTTTTGGTAGGTCGCGGGAACCGTGGTGCACAAAGGCTGTGGTGAACCTAGTCAGGAGGAAAAGGAAGGTGTACAAAAGGTTCAGGGAGCTAGGAGATGGTAAGGATTTTGAGGGGTATACAGATTGTAGAAAGGAGCTTAAAAGGGAAATTGGGAGAGCCAGAAGGGGTCATGAGAAGGCCTTGGCCGGTAAAATTAAGGAGAATCCCAAGGCCTTCTATAAATATGTGAAAGGTAAAAGGATGAGAAGAGAAGGGATAGGACCGATAAAAGGTGAAGGGGGAAAGGTCTGTGTGGAACCAGGAGAAATGGCAGAGGTGCTTAATGAGTACTTTGCTTCAGTATTCACGGTGGAAACTGATCTGGAAGATTTTGCTACAGATTTGCAGCAGATGGAAAAGATTGAGTTTGTGGATATTAAGGAAGAGGATGTGTTAGAACTTTTGAATTCTATCAAGATAGATAAGCTGCCGAGACCGGATGGGATATACCCCAGGATACTGTGGGAGGCCAGGGAGGTGATTGCAGAGCCCCTGGCGATGATCTTTGCATCGTCAATGGAGACGGGAGAGGTTCCGGAGGATTGGAAGATTGCAGATGTGGTTCCTATTTTCAAGAAAGGGAACAGAGATAGCCCGGGAAATTACTGACTGGTGAGTCTGTCCTCAGTGGTTGGTAAGCTGATGGAGAGGCTTCTGAGGGACAAGATTTACAAGCATTTGGAGAGGTTTGGCATGATCAAAAATAGTCAGCATGGTTTTGTCAAGGGCAGGTCGTGCCTTACGAGCCTAGTTGAGTTCTTCGATAATGTGACAGGCTGAATAAACTAGGCTTGTACTCGTTAGAGTTTAGAAGAATGAGGGGAGATCTCATTGAGACGTATAAGATGATGAATGGGATGGATAGGATAGAGGTGGAGAGACTCTTCCCGCTCAAAAAAAACAGTAGGACTAGGGGGCACAGCCTCAAGGTAAAGGGGAGGCGGTTTAGAACAGAGTTGAGGAGGAACTTCTTCACTCAAAGGGTGGTGAATCTCTGGAATTCTCTGCCCGTTGAAGTGGTGGAGGCTGCCTCGCTAAATATTTTTAAGAAACGGGTTGATGGGTTTTTGATAAGAGAAGGGATTAAGGGTTATGGGGAGAGGGCGGGAAGGTGGAGCTGAGCCACGACAGATCAGCCATGATCTTATTGAATGGCGGGGCAGGCTCGAAGGGCCAGATGGCCTACTCCTGCTCCTATTTCTTATGTTCTTATGTTCTTATGTAAGTGCAGTGGACGTGGTGTACATGGACTTCAGCAAGGCGTTTGATAAGGTCCCCCATGCAAGACTTCTTGAGAAGGTGAGAGGGCATGGGATCCAAGGGCCTTTGGCCTTGTGGATCCAGAACTGGCTTGCCTGCAGAAGGCAGAGAGTGGTTGTGGATGGGTCTTTTTCTGCATGGAGGTCAGTCACCAGTGGAGTGCTCCAGGGATCTGTTCTAGGACCCTTGCTGTTTGTCATTTTCATAAATGACCTAGATGAGGAAGTGGAGGGATGGGTTAGTAAGTTTGCCAATGACACGAAGGTCGGTGGTGTTGTGGATGGTCTGGAAGGATGTCAGAAGTTGCAGCAGAACATAAATAGATGCAGGACTGGGCGGAGAAGTGGCAGATGGACTTCAATGCGGATAAATGTGTAGTGGTCCATTTTGGCAGGACCAATGGGATGAACGAGTACACTATCAAGGGCAGGAGTCTTAGCAGTGTTGAAGAGCAGAAGGATCTTGGGGTCCGGGTCCACAGGACTCTTAAATCGGCCTCGCAGGTGGAGGATGTGGTCAAGAAGGCGTATGGTGTACTGGCCTTCATTAATCGAGGGATTGAGTTTAGGAGTCGGGAGGTAATGCTGCAACTTTACAGGACCCTTGTCAGGCCTCATTTGGAGTACTGTGCGCAGTTCTGGTCACTATAGAACGGATGTAGAAGCTATTGAAAGGGTGCAGAGGAGATTTACAAGGATTTTGCCTGGATTGGGAGGCATGCCTAATGAAGATAGGTTGAGGGAGCTGGGACTCTTCTCCCTGGAGAGACGAAGGTTGAGAGGCGACTTGATAGAGGTTTATAAAATGTTGAGAGGAATAGATAGGGTGGATTCTCAGAGGCTATTTCCCCGGGTTGAAATGGTTGCTACGAGAGGACACAGATTTAAGGTGCGGGGAGGAAAGTACAGAAGTGATGTTAGGGGTAAGTTTTTCACTCAGAGGGTGGTGAGTGAATGGAATCGGCTGCCGTCAGTGGTGGTGGAGGCGAACTCGCTGGGGTCTTTTAAAAGACTTCTGGATGAGTATATGGGATTTAGTGGGATTGGGGGTTATAGATAGGTCTATAGATTGGTAGGTATTGATGTGATCGGCGCAACTTGTGGGCCGAAGTGCCTGTTTGTGCTGTAGTGTTCTATGTTCTATAACAGAGGAGGTGATGACGCAGTGATAATATCACGGGGCTAGTCGTTCAGAAGCTCAGACTAATCCTCTGGGGACACAGGTTCAAATCCCATCACAGCAGCTGGGGGAATTAAGAAATCTGGAATTGAATTTGCTAGTCTAATTGAAGCCATGGAGCTATCATGGATAAAAATACATTTGATTCACTGATGTCTTTTAGGGAAGGAAATCTGCTATCCTTACCTGGTGTGGCCTACATATAACTCCAGGCCCAAATTAATGTCATCTTAGAATCCCAACAGCACAGAACAGGCAGTTTAGTCCATCGATTCTGCGCTGACTCTCCCACAGAGCATTTCAACCCGGCCGTTTTCCCCCTTCCCTATTCACCTGAAGAAGGAGCAGTGTTCCAAAAGCTCGTGATACCTAATAAACCTGTTGGACTTTAACCTGGTGCTGTGAGACTTCTTGTTATGCCTGTAACCCCACACATTTCCCATGGCTAATCAATCTAACCTACACATCTTGGGACACTAAGGGGCAGTTTAGCATGGCCATTCCACGCAACCTTTGGACTGTGAGAGGAAACCGGAGCATCTGGAGGAAACCCATGCAGACACGGGGCGAACATGTAAACTCCTCACAGTTGTCCAAGGCAGGAATTGAACCTGTGTCCCTTGAGCTGTGAGGTAACACTCTTGTTTCCTATGTTACAACAGTGACAGCTCTGCATCAGCACTTGATTGGCTGCGAAGCATGTAGGAGCTTCACGAGGCTTTTTAAATTTTTATTAGAGTCACAAGTAGACTTACATTAACACTGCATTGAAGTTACTGTGAAAATCCCCTCGGCACTCCGGCACCTGTTCGGCTACTCTGAGGGAGAATTTATCAAGGCCAATCCACCTAACCAGCACATCTTTCAGACTGTGGGAAGAAACCGGAGCACCCGGAGGAAACCCATGCAGACATGGGGAGAAGGTGCAGACTCCACACACCCAGGCGGGAATTGAACCTGTGTCCCTGGCACTGTGAGGCAGCAGTGCCAACCAGTGAGATACATAAATACTATCCTCTTCCTTCAGATATTAAGTAAAATGTGTTTTTCATGGGGTGGAGAGTAACAAGTTGTGGCCACCAACAACATAAAAGCAGAAGAAACAGGAGCTGGAGTAGACCATTCAGCCCTTCAAACCTGTCCCAACATTCAATAATATCTTGGCTGATCTCCAATCTCTCCTTCATCTTCTTGTGTTATCTTTTGCTTAGATTTGATTTTGATTTATTATTGTCACATGTATTGGGATACAGTGAAAAGTATTGTTTCTTACGCACAAAGCATTCCGTATATAAAGTACATAGAGGAGAAGGAAAGTGTGGCATGGTGGCACAGAGGGCAGCCCTCCCTCAGTGTAGCCGAATAGGTGCCGGAGTGCCAAGGGGATTTTCACAGTAACTTCAGTGCAGTGTTAATGTAAGTCTACTTGTGACTCTAATAAAAATTTAAAAAGCCTCGTGAAGCCCCAACATGCTTTGCAGCCATTCAAGTGCTGATGAGGTGCTGTCGCTGGTGTAATGTAGGAAACAAGAGTGTTACCTCACAGCTCAAGGGACCCAGGTTCAATTCCTGCCTTGGACAACTGTGTGGAGTTTGTACATTCTTCCCTGTCTGCGTGGGTTTCCTCCGGATGCTCTGGTTTCTTCTCACAATCCAAAGATGTGCAGTTAGGTGGAATGGCCATGTTAAATTGCCCCTTAGTGTCCCAAGATGTGTAGGTTAGATTGATTAGCCATGGGAAATGTGTGGGGTTACACAGTGGCGAGCACTGCTGCCTCACAGTGCCAGGGATCCAGTTTCAATTCCGGCCTTGGATGACTGTGTGGAGTTTGTGCATTCTCCCCGTGTCTGCGTGGGTTTCCTCCGGGTGCTCCGGTTTCCTCCCACAGTCTGAAAGATGTGTGGGTTGGGTTAATTGACCTTAGTTCCGGGGACTTTAGCAAGGTAAATGCAAGGGGCTACGAGTAAAGGGCCTGGGTGGGATTGTTGTCAGTGCAGACTCGATGGGCCGAATGCACTGTCGGGATTCCATGATTCTAGGAGAAGATGTAGAATATAGTGTTACAGTCACTGTGCCGCCCTGCCCTCTTAAACGGCCTAGCCAGCCCCTCAGTCTGAGGGCAGTCTTGCCAGCGATGGCCACATTTCACGAAAGAATAACAAAAACAGGCTGGTGGATTGGAGAAAAGCCCATTTTGAGGGAACGTCATGGACAACATTGGCAAACAACTGATTCGGAGCAGCAAATGGGAAATATTTATAACGGTGTCCAGGAAAAATAAATCCCACAGAAAGAAAAGAATAAACATCAGGGTCTAGAGCTGACACAAGGGAAGCATTGAAGGTTTGACAAGAGAGGATCATGGTGGCATGGATGTTATAGGAGAGCAAGAGACGGGGGAATGTGAAAACTCTTGGAAAGAAGTCAAAAAACAGGAAGGCAAAGAAGAACTCTGAATTAATTTATGAAGGAACATAAAAGCGGACAGTAAAATATTCCACAAGCGCACAAACAGCAAAGCTGGGATTAGAACAGGGCTACGAGGGGATGAACAGGATAAAACCTCAGGCAGCACTAGAGAAATAACAGGAATATTAAATCAGAACTTCAGTATTTACCAAGGAGACAAATAGACGGATGTGACATCAGAGATTTAGACTTGAAATGATATCATTCCCACATTTAAAATAAGAGAGGGGCTATTGATAAACGATGGAAGCTCCTGGAGGTTTAAAACCCTGGCCTGGCTGAGTTGATTTTTATTGAATCTAGAGGAGAAACAGCAGGGATGTCAGGATGAGTTTTCCCATTCTTCCCGCTATGGGAATCAGAGCAGGCGAGGGCTAGGCCATTGAAAGGTCTGTTAACCTTGGCAGGATTTTCTGGTTTCGGGGCGAGTGCAGCCAGAAATTCCCGCCCAGCAGTCAGAATTCTCCAAGCTGGTCCGCAGCTGGGGTTCTCCAGTCCCGCAGGGATTTAAGTGCCACCCGTCCTTATTGTACAGGTCCCACCTACCCCTAAAGAGGTCCCAGTGATCTAGGAACCGAAATCCCTGCCCTCTACACCAGTCCCTCAGCCACGCATTCAGCCTCCACCTCATTTCATTTCTTCCCTCATTCTCCCGTGGCACAATCCTGAGATTACTACCTTTGCTTTTCTCTTCCTCAGCTGCCTACCCAGTTCCCTATAGTCCCTTTTCACGAGTGCCTCCCTCTTCTTACCTACGTCAGTAGTACCTATATGCACTACAACCTCTGGTTCCTCACCCTCCCCTTTCAGGATGTCTGGGACCCGCCCAGAGACATCCCGGATCCCAGCCCCAGGGAGACAAACCACCATCCGTGACTCCCTTCTACGTCCACAAAAACGCCTGTCCGCCCCCCCCCCTCACTGTGGAGTCCCCTATTAACACTACCTTTCTGCTTCCCTTTTTGACTCACTGGCTCAGCTCCAGAGACCTGGCCACCGCTTCCTCCCTCAGATGAGCTGTCCCCCCCAGTAGTACTCAGGCCGGAGTACTTATTTTGAAGGGGGACATCCACCGGCGTGCTCTCCATCACCCGTGGTTTCCCCTTCCTAGTAGTTACTCAAGTGCCCTCTTCCCATTGCCCTGGTGTGACTACCTGCTGATAGCTCCTATCTATAACCTCCTCACTCTCCCGAACGAGCCGAAGGTCCTCGTGCTGCATTTGCAGCTCCTTACCCTGGTTCCGTAGGGTCTGCAGCTCCACACACCGAGCACAGGTGTGGATGTCTGGTAGACCAGTGGCACTTCTCCCTCCCACTGCCCCCTCTGGCTCATCCTGAATGGATCCTCACCTTCACACTGCTCTCTCCTGGAAGTAGTTGTAGGCATGCGACAGTACGCATCAAACCATGCGAGGGGAGGTATCAGATCTCCCACCCTCAACGTCTCGGGGATTTTTCTACCCCGGCAGGAGAAGACTGAGTCTGGTGCACCGGATGGGGGTGAGGCCAATCTAAGGTCCAATTATCCTGAAGGGTCAGCACCATGTTTTTAAACTTTATTAACTCAGTGCAAACATCATCTGGGATAATGTACAACAGTCTGTCTCAAATTATTGCAGCCCATTGAATCCAATCCAGCTCCAATTACTTCATTTATTATTGTCACAAGAGTGGCTTACATTAACACTGCAATGAAGTTACTGTGAAAATCCTCTAGTCATCAAACTCCAGCACCTGTTCAGGTACACTAAGGGAGAATTTAGCACGAACAATGTACCTAACCAGCTCATCTTTCAGACTGTGGGAGGAAATCCATGCACTCAGGGGAAACCCACACAGACATGGGGAGAATGTGCAGACTCCACACAGACAGTGACCCAAGCCGGGAATCAAACCCTGATCTCTGACGTTGTGAGGCAGCAGTGCTAACCATTGTGCCACCCTGTGGATTTCAACAAGACATAGAAATATTCCTGATCATACAATATATCTGGATCAATCTCCACCCATCTGGACTCAACCAAGATAGAGTCATAGAGTCACGGAGGTTTACAGCAGGGAAACAGGCCCTTTAGCCCAACTTGTCCGTGCCACCCTTATTTTTTTAAACCCAGAAGCCAATCTCAATTGCCTGCATTTGGTCCATATCCCTCTATACCCATCCTACCCATGTAACTATCTAAATGCTCTTTTAAAATATAAAATTGTACCACCTCTACTACTACCTCTGGCAGCTTGTTCCAGACACTCACCATCTTCTGTGTGAAGAAATTGCCCCTTTGGACAGTTTTGTATCTCTCCCCTCTCACCTTAAACCTGTGCCCTCTAGTTTTAGACTCCCCTATCTCTGGGAAAAGATATTGACTATCTAGCTGATCTATGCCCCTCATTATTTTATAGACCTCTATAAGATCACGCCTCAGCCTCCTACGCTCTAGAGAAAAAAGTCCCAGTCTATCTAGCCTGTCCTTATAACTCAATCCATCAAATCCTGGCAGCATCCTAGTAAATCTTTTCTGCACTCTTTCTAGTTTAATAATATCCTTTCTATAATATGGTGACCAGAACTGTACACATATTCCAAGTGAGGCCTTACCAATGTCTTGTACAACTTCAACAAGACGTCCCAACTCCTGTATTTAATGTTCTGACCGATGAAACCAAGCATGCCGAATGCCTTCTTCACCACTCTGTCCACCTGTAACTCCTTTCAAGGAGCTATGAACATGTATCCCCAGATCTTCACGGAGGAGGACATGAATAATCTGCTGGGTGTTAGCGATGGAAAGATGGTAGGAGTGGAGGGACTGAATGACATTATTGTTACTAGGGAGGCGGTGCTCGACAGACTGGAGGGACTGATAGTGGACAAGTCCCCAGGACCAGATGGAATGCATCCAAGGGTTCTGAAGGAAATGGTGGAGGTGATAGTGGATGCCTTGGTGGTTATTTTCCAAACGTCGCTGGATTCCGGGGAAGTGCCAGAAGATTGGAAAACGGCTAATGTTACGCCGTTGTTTAAGAAGGGTGCCAGGCAAAAGGCAGGGAATTATAGGCCGGTTAGTTTAACGTCTGTTGTAGGTAAAATGTTAGAATCCGTGATCAAGGAGAAAATAGCACGGCATCTTGAGGAGAATTGTATGGTAGAGCAGACGCAGCACGGTTTCGTCAAGGGGAAGTCATGTCTGATGAATTTATTGGAGTTCTATGAGGATGTGTCTAGGTTGGTGGATAGAGGAGAGCCGGTGGATGTGGTGTTTCTTGATTATCAGAAGGCATTTGATAAGGTGCCTCACAAGAGGTTATTATAGAAGGTCAGGGGGCATGGAGTTGGGGGTAGGGTGTTAGCGTGGATAGAGGATTGGTTGTCAAATAGGAGGCAGAGAGTGGGGGTCAATGGGTGCTATTCGGATTGGCGGATGGTGACTAGTGGAGTGCCCCAGGGGTCGGTGCTGGGGCCTCAGCTATTTACCATTTATATAGATGATCTGGAGGAGGGAACCAAGTGTATGGTGTTGAAATTTGCTGATGACATCAAGATTGGTGGAACGGCAAATTGTGCAGAGGGTGTAGAGAGTCTGCAGAAGGATCTAGATAGGCTGGGCGAATGGGCCAGGAACTGGCAAATGGAATTTAATGTTGGCAAATGTGAGGTTGTCCACTTTGGTAGGAATAATGGTAGGAAGGACTATTACTTACATGGCGAAAAACTGCAGCAGGCGACAGTGCAGAGGGACCTCAGGGTCCTTGTGCATGAGTCGCAAAAACCCAGCCTGCAGGTGCAGCAGGTGGTCAGGAAGGCGAATGGGATGCTGGCCTTCATAGTGAGGGGGATTCAATATAAAAGTAGGGAGGTCTTGCTGCAGCTGTATAGGGCACAGGTGAGGCCGCAGCTGGAGTACTGTGTGCAGTTTTGGTCGCCGTACTTACGCAAAGATATTTTGGCCTTGGACGGAGTGCAGAGGAGGTTTACTAGGCTGATACCAGAGTTGAGGGGGTTGAACTAGGAGGAGAGGCTGAATAAACTAGGCTTGTACTCATTAGAGTTTAGAAGAATGAGGGGAGATCTCATTGAGACGTATAAGATGATGAATGGGATGGATAGGATAGAGGTGGAGAGGCTCTTCCCACTCAGAAAGGACAGTAGGACTAGGGGGCACAGCCTCAAGATAAAGGGGGGGCGGTTTAGAACGGAGTTGAGGAGGAACTTCTTCACTCAAAGGGTGGTGAATCTCTGGAATTCTCTGCCTGTTGAAGTGGTGGAGGCTGCCTCGCTAAATATTTTTAAGAAGCGGGTTGATGGGTTTTTGATGAGAGGGAATTAAGGGTTATGGGGAGAGGGCGGGAAAGTGGAACTGAGACACGACAGATCAGCCATGATCTTATTGAATGGCGGGGCAGGCTCGAGGGGCTAGATGGCCTACTCCTGCTCCTATTTCTGATGTTCTTATCTCTTTGTTCTGTAAGGTAGGTCAGGTTGAGAGAGTGAGGCTGACGATATCTAACAGTCATTCCCTATAACCCCATTTACCTGCAAGATCAGTAATTTATTAGTCCAGGAGGACAAGGATAGGCCTGTATTTAAGAAGGGAGATATAACTAGATAAGGGAATTGTAAACTAGTCAGCTCAACATCAATAGTAGGAAAATGTGGGTGTTTTATGGGATGTGGGTGTCACTGTCGAGACCAGCCCTAATTGCCCTCAAGAACTGCCTTCCTGAACTGCAGTCCATGTAGTGTAGGTATACTCTATAAAGGGAGGCAATTTCAGGATTTAGATCCAGCAGCAGAGAAGGAACGGCGACATATTTTCAAGTCAGGATGGTGAGTGACTTGGAGGGGAAGCTTTGGGTGGTGCTGTTACCGTGTGTCTGCTGCTCTTTCCCTTCCAGATGTTTGAGATCACAAGTTTGGAAGGTGCTGCGGTGCATCTTGCTGCCACTGTGTGTCAGTGTTGGACGGAGTGAATGATGAAGGTGATGGACTTGCCAATGGGTGTGGAGCTTCGAGTATTGTTGGAGCTGCACCCAAGTGGGGAGTATTCCATCACCCTCCTGACTTGTGCACTACTGATGGTGGACAGACTTTGGGAAGTCAGTGGTGAGTTATTCTCCATGTATTCCTAACCTCTGGCCTGTTTTGGTAGCCCCAATATTTATATGGCTAGTCCAGTTCAGTTTTGGTCAATGGTAACCCCCAGAATGTTAACAGTGAGGTAATGGTTAGATTCTCTCTTGTTGTTGGTAGTCACTACCCGGTACTTGTGTGGCACAATGTTAGTTGCCAGCGATTAGTCCAAGCCTGAAATTTTCCAGGCCATGCTGCATTTGGACATGGCCTGCTTCAGTATCTTAGAATCATAGAATCATAGACTCCTACAGTGCAGAAGGAGGCCATCTAGCCCTTCGAGCCTGCCCCGCCATTCAATAAGATCATGGCTGATCTGTCGTGTCTCAGTTCCACATTCCCGCCCTCTCCCCATAATCCTTAATCCCCTCTCTTATCAAGAACCCATCAACCCGTTTTTTAAAAATATTTAGCGAGGCAGCCTCCACCACTTCAACGGGCAGAGAATTCCAGAGATTCACCACCCTTTGAGTGAAGAAATTCCTCCTCAACTGTGTTCTAAACCGCTCCCCCCTTTATCTTGAGGCTGTGCCCCCTAGTCCTACTGTCTTTTTTGAGCGGGAAGAGTCTCTCCACCTCTATCCTATCCATCCCATTCATCATCTTATACGTCTCAATGAGATCTCCCCTCATTCTTCTAAACTCTAACGAGTATAAGCCTAGTTTATTCAGCTAGTTTAACAGTGGGCCCAGCTGATCCCTGATGCACACCGCTGGTCATAGACCACCAGTTTGAAAAACAGCTTTCTACAACCACTTTCTGACTTCTGTCAATAAGCCAATTTTGTATCCATTTAGATACCTCACCCTGGATCCTGTGAGATTTAACCTTATGCAACAACCTACCATGTGGTACCTTATCAAAGGCCTTGCTAAAGTCCATGTAGACAACATCAACTGCATTGCCCTCATCTACCTTCTTGGTTACCCCTTGAAAAAACTCAATCAAATTTGTGAGACATGATTTTCCATTCACAAAGCCATGCTGACTGTCCCTAATCAGTCCTTGCATCTCTAAATGCCTGTGGATCCTGTCTCTCAAAATACTTTCCAACAATTGACCCACCACAGATATGAGGCTCACTGGCCTGTAGATCCCAGGCTTTTCCCTGCAGCCTTTTTTAAACAATTGATTTGATTTTTTATTGCCGCACGTATTAGCATACAGTGAAAAGTATTTAGCGAGGCAGCCTCCACCACTTCAACGGGCAGAGAATTCCAGAGATTCACCACCTTTTGAGTGAAGAAGTTCCTCCTCAACTCCGTTCTAAACCGCCCCCCCCTTTATCTTGAGGCTGTGCCCCCTAGTCTTACTGTCCTTTCTGAGCGGGAAGAGCCTCTCCACCTCTATCCTATCCATCCCATTCATCATCTTATACGTCTCAATGAGATCTCCCCTCATTCTTCTAAACTCTAATGAGTACAAGCCTAGTTTATTCAGCCTCTCCTCATAGCTCAACCCCCTCAACTCCAGTATCAGCCTAGTAAACCTCCTCTGCACTCCTTCCAAGGCCAAAATATCCTTGCGTAAGTGCGGCGACCAAAACTGCACACAGTACTCCAGCTGCAGCCTCACCAGTGCCCTATACAGCTGCAGCAAGACCTCCCTACTTTTATATTCAATCCCCCTCACTATGAAGACCAGCATCCCATTTGCCTTCCTGACCACCTGCTGCACCTGCAGGCTGGGTTTTTGCGACTCATGCACAAGGACCCTGAGGTCCCTCTGCACCGTTGCATACTGCAGTTTTTCGCCATGTAAGTAATAGTCCTTCCTACCATTATTCCTACCAAAGTGGACCACCTCACACTTGCTAACATTAAATTCCATTTGCCATTTCCTGGCCCAAACGCCCAGCCTATCTAGATCCTTCTGCAGACTTTCCCCACCCTCCACACAATTTGCCGTTCCACCAATCTTGGTGTCATCAGCAAATTTCGACACCCTGCACTCGGTTCCCTCCTCCAGATCATCTATATAAATGGTAAATAGCTGAGGCCCCAGCACCGACCCCTGGGGCACCCCACTAGTCACCAACCGCCAATCTGAATAGCATCCATTGACCCCCACTCTCTGCCTCCTATTTGACAACCAATCCTCTATCCACGCTAACATCCTACCTCCAACTCCATGCCTCCTAACCTTCTGTAATAACCTCTTGTGCGGCACCTTATGAAACGCCTTCTGAAAATTTGTCACATTAGACAAATGTGAGGTGAGGCATTTTGGGAGATTGAACCAGGGCAGGATTTACTCAGTTACTGTTCGGATGTTGGAGAGAGTTACAGAACAAAGAGATCTAAGGGTACAGGTTCATAGCTCCTTGAAAGTGGAGTCACAGGTGGACAGAGTGGTGAAGAAGGCATTCGGAATGCTTGGTTTCATCGGTCAGAACATGGAATACAGGAGTTGGGATGTCTTGTTGAAGTTGTATAAGACATTGGTAAGGCCACACTTGGAATACTATGTGCAATTCTGGTCACCCTATTATAGAAAGGATATTAAACTAGAAAGAGTGCAGAAAAGATTTACTAGGATGCTACCCGGACTTGATGGATTGAGTTATAAGGAGAGACTGGATAGACTGGGATTCTTCTCTCTGGAGGGTAGGAGGCTGAGGGGTGACCTTATAGGGGTCTATAAAATAATGAGGGGCACAGATCAGCTAGATAGTCAATATCTTTTCCCAAAGTTGGGGAGTCTAAAACTGGAGGGCATAGGTTTAAGGTGAGAGGGGAGAGATACAAAAGTATCTAGAGGGCAATTTTTTTTCACACAGAGGGTGGTGAGTGTTTGGAACAAGCTGCCAGAGGTAGTAGTAGAGGTGGGTATAATTTTATCTTTTAAGAAACATTTAGACAGTTACATGGGTATTGAGGGATATGGGCCACATGTGGGTAATTGGGACTAGTTTAGGCTTTAAGTAAAAGGGTGGCATTGACAAGTTGGGCCGAAGTTCCTGTTTCCATTCTATAAACCTCAATGAGTCTAATCAGAAATCTTTGGACTGTGGGTGGAAACCGGAGCACCCGGAGGAAACCCATGCAGACACGGGGAGAACATGCAAACTCCACACAGACAGTGCCCCAAACCAGGAATTGAACCAGGGTCCCTGGCGCTGTAAGGCAGCAGTGCTAACCACTGTGCCACCATGAATTATAAATGGTGCTGAACACTGCAATGATCAGCGAACACCCCAACTTCTGACCTTATGATGGAGGAAAGGTCATTGATGAACCAACTGAAGATGGCTGGGACCAGGACACTACCCTGAGGGATTCCTGCTGAGATGTCCTGGAGCTGAGATGACTGACCCTCCACAACCCACAACCATCTTCCTCTGTGTCAGGTATGACTCCGACCAGGGAGGGTTTTCCCCCGATTCTCATTGTCTCCAGTTTGGCTCGGGCTCCTTGCTGCCACACTCAGTCAAATGTTGCGTCGATGTTAAGGGCTGTCACTCTGACCTCACCTCTGGAATTCACCTCTGTTCAGATCTCCAGATTGTGGGATTTTTACTGAAGGAGAAAGTCGAAACCAAACACGTAATAATGAATAGTCAACAGGATGTGACATTGAATGAGGAGATAGTTAAAACTGAAGAGGAATGCATCAAATTATAGAGGACCTAAATCATAGAATCCTACAATGCAGAAAGAGGCCATTCGGCCCATCAAGTCTGCACTGACCACAATCCTGGGCGCTATCTCTGTAACCCCACATATCTATTCTTCTAATCCCCTGACACTAAGGGACAATTTAGCATGGCCAATCAACCTAAGCAGCACATCTTTGGACTGTGGGAGGAAACTGGGGCACCCGGAGGAAACCCATGCCGACACGGGGAGAACATGCAAGCTGCACACAGACAGTGACCCGAAGCAGGGATCGAACCTGGGTCCCTGGCACTGTGAGGCAGCAGTGCCACTGTGCTGCACCAATGATGTGAGAAAGTCGCCAAGGAATCCAACAGGGAATTCAGAATTCCTTACTTGAGAGAGTGGAAGCCACTCCCAAGGGGAGTGGTTGAAGTGAACCATATTAGAGAAGTCTAGACTAGCTGTTCAGAGAGAAGAGAATGACCTGAGGCTGGAACTGAACCCTGGCGCTGTGAGGTAGCAGTGCTAACCACTGTGTCTATTAGACAAAGATTATGAAGTGAAGGTTAACACATAAATGTGAGCTCATACACATTGATAAGAACCATCTGGAGGTTACATAATATTTAGAAAATACAAATCTAATGGTCGTGAAACAAAAGGATTTGGAGATTGCAGACACAAAAATCTCACAAAGCAAACCAAGTACTGGGGTTTACTTCAGACCTGAAATGTAGAGAGGTTATATTAAACTTATAACAAGCCCGGGTTTGATTCAAGTGTTACGGTCAGCATGCTATAAAAAGGACGTGGAGACACTGGAGAGGTACAAATACATTTACTGGAATGTTATTATTGATATTAATGAACTGGAGGAAGGAATAGAATGTCAGGTTGCCAAATTTACTGATGATAAAGTTTATTTCTTAGTCACAAGTAAGACTTACAGTAACACTGATACAAAGACAGGTGGAAGGGCATGTTGTGACACTGCAATGGCATGTAGATAGATTGAGTGACTGAGCAAAAATCTATGTTAAGCTGATCTTTCTCTTGACTCTATCTGTAACTGTAACACTACATTTTGCACCCTAGCCTTTCCTCCTCTCCAGTGTACTTTATGAACGGTATGTTTTGCCTGGATAGTGTGCAAGAAACAACACTTTTCACTGTTTCCGAGTACCTTCATCAATCGAGGGATTGAGTTTAGGAGTCGGGAGGTAATGCTGCAACTTTATAAGACCCTTGTCAGACCCCACTTGGAGTACTGTGCGCAGTTCTGGTCGCCTCATTACAGGAAGGGTGTGGAAGCTATTGAGAGGGTGCAGAGGAGATTTACAAGGATGTTGCCTGGATTGGGGGGCATGCCTTGTGAGGATAGGTTGAGGGAGCTCAGTCTTTTCTCCTTGGAGAGATGAAGGATGAGGGGTGACCTGATAGAAGTGTATAAGATGTTGAGAGGTATTGATCGAGTGGATTCTCAGAGGCTATTTCCCAGGGCTGAAATGGTTGCCACGAGAGCGCACAGGTTTAAGGTGCTGGGGAGTAGGTACACAGGAGATGTCAGGGGTAAGTTTTTCACTCAGAGGGTGGTGGGTGCGTGGAATCAGCTGCCAGCAGTGGTGGTGGAGGAGGATTTGATAGGGGCTTTTAAGAGACTTTTGGATAAGTACATGGGACTTAGTAAGATAGAGGGACTTAGTAAGATAGAGGGTTATATGTAAGCCTAGTAGGTAGGGACATGTTCAGCGCAACTTGTGGGCTGAAGGGCCTGTTTGTGTTGTAGTTTTTCTACGTTCTATGTTCTTCTATATTCTACATGTGACAATCAAATCAAATGGAGTTTAATGTGGGAAAGTGTGAGCTCATGCACTTTGATAGGAGGAACCAGAAGGCAGATTATTATCTAAACGGAGAGAGAGAGACTGCAGGTGAGTGAACTACAGAGAGGTCTAGGTATTCGGTTTAGGAAACCTGGTTGGCATGGATGAGTTGAGCCGAAGGGCTTGCTTCTGTGCTGTATATCTCTATGACTCTAGAGATGTTCTAGTGCATGAATCACAAAGCCAGCAAACGGGTCCAACAGGTAGTTGAGGCAAACAGCATTTAAAAATAGGGAGGGTCTGTTGCTATTGTGCAGGGTATTGGTGAGGCCTGGAATATTGCATACAGTTTTGATCCACTTATCAAAGAAAGGATTAATAACATTAGAGGCAGAACAAAGGAGATTGACAGGCTAATACCTGGGATGAGAGGGGTTGCCTTTTCAAGGGAGACTAAATAATCTGGGTCTGTACTCCTTGGAGTTTAGGAGAGTGAGGGGTGACCTTATTCAAACATGTAAGATCCCGAGGGAGCTTGACAGGGAAGATGTGAGATGTTTTCACTCGTCTCAAAAAAGGAAACTTGGCTACTAGATAGAGGGCCAGTTGTTTAAAACTGAAATTTCTTCTCGCAGAGACTGGTGAATCTCTGGAATTCTTTGCCCCAAAGGTTAGTAGAGGCGGGATCAATTTATACATATTCAAAGTGGAGGTTGATAAATATTTGATAGATCGAGGCTGTGGGGAAGGAGTTGAGGCCGGCATAGATCAGCCAAGATCTTATTGAATGGTGGGGCAGGCTTGAAGGGCCTGATGGCTCGCTCCTGATTCTGTTCCTGTGTTACTAGGAGTGTGAGGGTATACTTGTAAGGAAAGGATGGATGGGCCGTGTCTCTTTTCTCTTACAAAAGAGAAAACTGAGTGGTGACCTCATGAAGGTCTTCAAAATGATGAAACCTTCTGATAGTGTGGCCCCAGAGACCGTGTTTGCACCTTGTTGAAAAGAGTAAAACCCAAAAGCAACAATAGCATCCTTACAGTGCAGGAGGAGGCCATTCAGCCCATCGAGCCTGCACCAACAACAATCCCACCCAGGCCCTATCCCCATGCATTTACCCTAGCTAGTCCCCCTGACACGAAGGGGCAATTTAGCATGGCCAACACACACCTAACCAGCACATCTTTCAGACTGTGGGAGGAAACTGGAGCATCCGGAGGAAACCAAGCAGACATGGGGAGAATGTGCCGACTCCACACAGGCAGTGGGCCAAGCCGGGAATTGAACCCAGGTCCCTGGCACAGTGAGGTAGCAGTGCTAACTACTGTGCCACTGCACTGTCCTTATGCACAGGAGTCTCTGTGCTGGGAATTGAACCCCACAACTTCCTGACACAGAAATAGTGCTGTATGCAAACTGCTGTTGCCTGTGTGCTCACACACACTGACTGTAACTCTACCACCTAGCTCGCCACAGAACTGGAGCCCACACACTGAGCCCCATTCCTATCAGCCTGGGCCGCGTCCTCACCCACTAACACTGCAACACCTTCAATCCTAAATTCTAATCCTCACTTTCAAATTCCAGTACGGACACTCCTCTCCCAATCTCAATGAGATCTTCCAACTCCATCTTAAAGTTTTCATGTTTTCTCCGTGTCTGCGTGGGTTTCCACTGAGTGCTCTGGCTTCCTGACATATTCCAAAGATAAGCAGATGAGGTGGATTGGCCATGTTAAATTGCCCCTTAGTGTCGGTGGACTAGCTAGGGTAAACACATGGGGTTATGGGAATAGGGCCTGGTGGGGTTGTGGCCAGTGCAGACATGATGGGCCGAGTGGCCTTCTTCTGTACTGTAGGGATTCTATGATTCCATGGTGAAGATCCCTGGTGATGGGACAGGCAAGCTGCCAGAATGCTGTAGAAATCGGCAGGACTGGAAGATCCTGACAGCAGCCACAGGTGAGCCCTGGCAAACATGCCCCCTAGAGGGTGGGGTGGAAAATCCTGCCCCAAATATTTGATCACAGGGCCTGGTATTATTCATTTCTTTTCTCCCATTTTGCTTCAGTGAAGTGGTTGGAGTCGCTTCATCCACCACATTGAAGGCGCTGCATCAATGCAAGTTGTTGTTGTGAAAATTCGGGGGTGGGATTTTACACATCCCCCCCACCCCATCCTGCCATTGGTTAGTGGGATTTTCCAGTCCCCCCACCCTCTCCCGCCATTAACCAGTGGGATTTTCTACTCTTCCCCAGCCCCGTCCCACCAGTGGCCAGTGAGATTTTCCAGTCCCGTCGCTGTCAATGGAGCTTCCCATTGGTGACATTCTCCGCCGCTGAGGGACCCACGGCAAGGAGTTGCTGTTGGCGGGACTGGAAGATACCACTGACAGACTGGCTGGAAAATCCCTCCCCGAGTCTCCAGTTGGTTGTTTTCCGCAGAGGATTCAGACAAGGCAGAGGACATGATTAGGAATTGAACAGGGACTGGACAAGGCTTTTCAAACCAGATCACAGGGAATGCTGCCATCTGCTGCTGTCCTGCTGACATTACAACAGTGACAACACTCAGTACCAGCACCTCATTGACTATAAAACTGAAGCACTAAGACAGTGAAATGAATGAAAGGAATGCATGTCTGTCAGGACCGATGGGCCGAATGCCCCATATCATTCCACATCGGACAGCACAGGGTCACAGTGGTTAGCACTGCTGCCTCACAGCACCAGGGATCTGGGTTTGATTCCTGGCTTGGGTTACTGTCTGTGTGGAGTCTGCACATCCTCCCCATATCTGTGTGGATTTCCTCCGGGTGCTCCGGTTTCCTCCCACAGTTTAACCATTTGTGGTTAGGTGGATTGGCCATGGGAAATGTATGAGGTTGCGGGTATGCGGCAGGGGAGGGGGCCCAGGTAAGATACTCTGTCAGAGAGTCTGTGCAGGAAAGATGGGCTGAATGGCCTCTTCTGCTCTGTAGGGGATCTATGCTTTCAATGCTGTTCTTTCTTAACATGGCAGTTAAGGGAGTTCCCGACTTAAGAGAGAATTTGAATGTGGGTTGGGTTGGATTGGGTGGAGGATGGGATTGGTAAGAGAAAGTGAAGGTGAGGTCATCCATTTTGGCAGGAATAACAGCAAAATGGACTTTTATTTAAATGATAAAAGATTGCAGCATGCTGCTGTGCAGAGGGATCTGGGTGTCCTTGTGCAGGAATCTCAAGGAGTTGGTTCGCAGATGCAGCAGGTAATTAAGACAAATGGAATTTTGTCCTTCATTGCTGAAGGATGGAGTTTAAAAACAGTGAGATTATGTTGCAGTTGTATAAGGTGCTGGTGAGGCCACACCTGGAGTACTGTGTACAGTTTTGGTCTCCTTACTTGAGAAAGGATATACTGGCACTGGAGGGGAGGCAGAGGAGATTCACTAGGTTGATTCTGGAGTTGAGAGGGTTGGATTATGAGGAGACAGTGAGTAGACTGGGACTATACTCATTGGAATTCAGAAGAATGTGGGGAGATCTTATAGAAACATATAAGATTATGAAGGGAATAGATAAGATAGAAGCAGGGAAGTTGTTTCCACTGGGGGTGAAACTAGAACTAGGGGGCATAGTCTCAAAATAAGGGGGAGCAGATTTAGGACTGAGTTGAGGAGGAACTTCTTCACCCAAAGGGTTGTGAACCTGTGGAATTCCCTGCCCAGTGAAGCAGTTGGGGCTACCTCATTGAATGTTTTTAAGGCAAGGATACATTGACTGGGACAGCCATAGTATTAGAGGGTTGGATGGAGAGAAATTTGTTGAGTGTATTCAGGAGGAATTTCTCATTCAGTATGTGGATGACCCGACTACAGACCTCCTTAGGGGGGAAGGGAGAGGGTAGAGGAGAGGGGGAGAGAGAGGGAAGGGGAATGGGGAGAACATAAGAACATAAGAAATAGGAGCAGGAGTAGGCCATCTGGCCCTTCGAGCCTGCCCCGCCATTCAATAAGATCATGGCTGATCTGTCATGGCTCAGCTCCACCTTCCCGCCCTCTCCCCATAACCCTTAATCCCTTCTCTTATCAAAAACCCATCA
Organism: Prionace glauca; assembly: GCA_037974335.1. NCBI lineage: Eukaryota > Metazoa > Chordata > Chondrichthyes > Carcharhiniformes > Carcharhinidae > Prionace > Prionace glauca. The sequence continues at coordinate 13,174,699 of CM075725.1, forward strand.
ACCCGTTTCTTAAAAATATTTAGCGAGGCAGCCTCCACCACTTCAACGGGCAGAGAATTCCAGAGATTCACCACCCTTTGAGTGAAGAAGTTCCTCCTCAACTCTGTTCTAAACCGCCTCCCCTTTACCTTGAGGCTGTGCCCCCTAGTCCTACTGTCATTTTTGAGCGGGAAGAGTCTCTCCACCTCTATCCTATCCATCCCATTCATCATCTTATACGTCTTAATGAGATCTCCCCTCATTCTTCTAAACTCTAACGAGTACAAGCCTAGTTTATTCAGCCTCTCCTCATAGCTCAATCCCCTCAACTCCAGTATCAGCCTAGTAAACCTCCTCTGCACTCCCTCCAGGGCCAAAATATCCTTGCGCAGGTGCGGTGCCCAAAACTGCACACAGTACTCCAGCTGCGGCCTCACCAATGCCCTATACAGCTGCAGCAAGACCTCCCTACTTTTATATTCAATCCCCCTCGCTATGAAGGCCAGCATCCCATTCGCCTTCCTGACCACCTGCTGCACCTGCAAGCTGGGTTTTTGCAACTCATGCACAAGGATCCCGAGGTCCCTCTGCACCGTCGCCTGCTGCAGTTTTTCGCCCCGTAAGTAATAGTCCTTCCTACCATTCCTCCTACCAAAGTGGACCACCTCACACTTGCCAACATTAAATTCCATTTGCCATTTCCTGGCCCATTCGCCCAGCCTATCTAGATCCTTCTGCAGACTCTCCACACCCTCCTCACAATTTGTCTTTAGGGGAGGTGAAAGGGGAGGGTGGAGGGAAGGGGAGGGGGAAAGAGGGGGAAGATGGATAGAGGGGGAAGGAGAACAATAGAGGTGGGGGGAAAGGTAGAGAGGGAGGGGAGAGAGGGGGAGAGGAGGAGGGGAGGGAGGATGGGTAGGGGAGAGTGGGAGCATAGAGGTGAGGGGAGTGGGTAGGGGAAGGGGAGAGATGAGGAAGGGGAAGGGGAGAGTGAGGGGGGAGAAAAGGGAGGGGGAGAAAGGGGAGCGGGGAGAGAGGGAAAGAGAGGGGAGACTAGAGGAAGACGGAGGGGTGAGTGGGGGAGAAAGTAAGAAATCCCACCCTCGGTTTCTGAAACCAGTGATAAAGCAGAGATAATCAGGGACCAGCTTTAGCTGTGTGCCAGAACTCAGTGAGAAGTCTCACAACACCAGGTTAAAGTCCAACCAGTTTAACAAAAGAACAAAAACAGCCCGGAAACAGGCCCTTCGGCCCAACAAGCCTGTGCTGCCATTTTAACATTGCCAGTTCCCCCTCCACCTATGACCCTTGTCTAAGCTTATGGCAATCCACATTGAGGGAAACTAATTTAGGGACAATTTATTACCTCCAATCAGCCTAACAGCACATCTTTGGGGTGTGGGAGGGAACCGGAGCACCCGGAGAAAACCCACGCAAGCACGGGGAGAATGCGCGAACTCCCACAGACACTGGCCCAAATCCATGTATCTGCACAGCAAACAGTGATAGTCACTGAGCTGTCATCTTGCCCAGTATCTGGTCCAGTTTAGGCACACACTAACAACATGAAGCACTAGGCTACTCTCGAACATTCAATAGCAGCCCAAGTACGACCCATCGCGTGTATGCCCCTCGTTGGACAACAAGGTGGACTGACTTAAAACCTGTGAATTAAAAGAGAAAAACATTATTATTGTACCATATCCTTTTACATTACCAGGGACGTCCCAATGCTAATGAACCTTATTTAAAACAATCTCCTATATCCTCCCATCTCCAACCCACTCATGTGCCTGTCTAAGTTACTCTTAAACAACTCCAGCATGCCTGCCTCCACCACCTTACTTGGCAGAGCATTCCATACCCCCACTACCCTCTGTGTGAAAATCCTCCCTCTAATATCTGTGTTATACCTCTCCCCCCTCACCCTAAGACTGTGGCCCCTCGTACTGTGTGTCTCTATCATGGGAAATAGCTTACATCTGTTTACTCTATCTATACCCCTCATAATCTTATATACCTCTATTAGATCGCCCCTCAGTCACCGTCTTTCAAGGGAAAACAGCCCCAATTTGCTCAATCAGTCCTTCCATACCAGGCAACATCTTGGTAAACCTCCTCTCTCTAGAGTCTCCACGTCCTTCCAGTAGTAAGGCGACCAGAACTGGACGCAGTACTCCAAATGCAGTCTAACCAACATTCTATACAACTGCAACATTAGACTCCAGCTCTTATATTCTATACCCCTTCCTATAAAGGCTAACATACCATAGGCTTTCTTCACAACCTTCTCCACCTGTACTGCCACCTTCAAAGACTTGTGCACTTGCACCCCCAGGTCTCACTGCAATTCTATACTCTTTATAGGCTTACCCTTTATCATATAACTCTCCCCTACATTATTCCAGCCAAAATGCATCACCTCACATTTATCAGAATTAAACTCCACTTGCCATATATCTGCCCAATATACCAGCCTATCAATATCCCGTCGTATTGCCAGACACTTCTCCTCACTGCCCACCAATCCAGCCATCTTGGTGTCATCAGCAAATTTGCTGATCACACCACCTACTCCCTCTTCCAAGTTATTTATATATACTACACAGAGAGGAAGTCCCAGTACCGAGCCCTGCGGCACACCACTAGTGACAGACCTCCAGCTAGAAAAGGATCCCTCCACTACTACTCTCTGTCTCCTCTTAGCAAGCCAGTTTTCAAACCATCTAGATACCTGGCCTCGTATCCCATGAGCCTTAATCTTTTCTACCAACCTACCATGAGGGACTTTGTCAAACGCCTTACTGAAATCCATATAGACAACATCAACGGCTCGTCCTTCGTCGACCGTTTTTGTCACCTCCTCAAAAAATTCTACCAGATTCGTAAGGCAAGACCTCCCCTTTACAAAGCCATGCTGCGTATCCTTAATCAGATCACAACGCTCTAAGTGCTCATACATCCTACATAATAAGAACATAAGAACATAAGAAATAGGAGCAGGAGTAGGCCATCTCGCCCTTCGAACCTGCCCCACCATTCAATAAGATCATGGCTGATCTGTCGTGTCTCAGTTCCACATTCCCGCCCTCTCCCTATAACCCTTAATCCCCTCGCTTATCAAAAACCCATCAACCCGCGTCTTAAAAATATTTAGCGAGGCAGCCTCCACCACTTCAACGGGCAGAGAATTCCAGAGATTCACCACCCTTTGAGTGAAGAAGTTCCTCCTCAACTCCGTTCTAAACCGCCCCCCCTTTTTCTTGAGGCTGAGCCCCCTAATCCTACTGTCTTTTTTGAGCGGGAAGAGTCTCTCCACCTCTATCCTATCCATCCCATTCATCATCTTATACGTCTCAATGAGATCTCCCCTCATTCTTCTAAACTCTGACGAGGTCAAGCCTAGTTTATTCAGCCTCTCCTCATAGCTCAACCCCCTCAACTCCGGCATCAGCCTAGTAAACCTCCTCTGCACTCCCTCCTTGGCCAAAATATTCTTGCGTAAGTACGGCGCCCAAAACTGCACACAATACTCCAGCTGCGGCCTCACCAATGCCCTATACAGCCACAGCAAGACCTCCCTACTTTTATATTCAATCCCCCTCGCTATGAAGGCAGCATCCCATTCGCCTTCCTGACCACCTGCTGCACCTGCAAGCTGGGTTTTTGCGACTCATGCACAAGGACCCCGAGGTCCCTCTGCACCGTCGCCTGCTGCAGTTTTTCGCCACGTAAGTAATAATCCTTCCTACCGTTATTCCTACCAAAGTGGACCATCTCGCACTTGCCAACATTAAATTCCATTTGCCAGTTCCTGGCCCATTCGCCCAGCCTATCTAGATCCTTCTGTAGACTCTCCACACCCTCCACACAATTTGCTGTTCCATCAATCTTGGTGTCATCAGCAAATTTTGACACCATACACTCGGTTCCCTCCTCCAGATCTTCTATATAAATGGTAAATAGCTGAGGCCCCAGCACCGACCCCTGGGGCACTCCACTAGTCACCAACCGCCAACCCGAATAGCACCCATTGACCCCCACTCTCTGCCTCCTATTTGACAACCAATCCTCTATCCACGCTAACACCCTACCCCCAACTCCATGTCCCCTGACCTTCTGCAATAACCTCTTGTGAGGTACCTTGTCAAACGCCTTCTGAAAATCCAGAAAGACCACATCCACCGGCTCTCCTCTATCCACCACCCTAGGCACATCCTCATAGAACTCCAGTAAATTTATCAGACACAACTTCCCTTTAATGAAACCGTGCTGCGTCTGCTCTATCAAGCAATTCCCCTCAAGATGCCTCGCTATTTCCTCCTTGATGACGGATTCTAACATTTTACCTACAACAGACGTTAAACTAACCAGCCTATAATTCCCTGCCTTTTGCCTGGCACCCTTCTTAAATAACGGCGTAACATTAGCTGTTTTCCAATGTTCCGGCACTTCCCCGGAATCCAGTGACGTCTGGAAAATAACCACCAAGGCATCCATTATCACCTCCGCCATTTCTTTCAGAACCCTCAGATGCATTCCATCCGGTCCTGGGGACCTGTCCACAATCAGCCCCTCCAGTCTGTCGATCCTATCCCTAAGAATCCTCTCCATCAACTTGCAACTGACTTCAAACTCACCGGCCTATAGTTACCCGAGTTATTCCTCCTACCCTTTTTAAACAACGGTACCAAGTTCGCTATCCTCCAGTCCTCTGGGACCTCACCTGTGTCAAAAGAAGAGACAAAGATTTGCGTCAGAGGCCCAGCAATCTCATCTCTTGCTTCCCTAAGCAGCCTGGGATAAATACCATCAGGCCCCGGAGATTTATCAGTTTTAATGCTACCTAAAAGCCCAAATGCTTCTTCCCTCGTAATCGATAGTTCCTTCAATTGGTCTAAAGCTTCCTCGATGACCGTACCAGACATCAAGCCCCTCTCCTTTGTGAATACTGACGCAAAGTATTCATTCAGGAGCTCCCCTGTTCCCTCAGATTCTAAGCACAATTCCCCTCCTCTGTCCCTGAGGGGACCGATTTTTCCCCTAGCCACCCTTTTGCTCCTAACATAGGAGTAAAACACCTTTGGATTTTCCTTAATCCTACCAGCCAAAGCCATTTCATGCCCCCTTTTTGCCCTCCTAACTCCCCTTTTGAGATCCCTCCTGCTCTCTGTATTCCTCCAATGCTCTCTCCATTCCCAGTTGCTTAGACCTGACATACGCCTCTCATTTCTTCCTGACCAAGTCCTCAATATCTCTAGTAATCCATGGCTCTCTAATCCTACCTTTCCCATCCTTTCTCCTAACCGGCACATGCCTTTCCTGCACTCATTTCAGTTTCCCCTTGAAAGACTCCCACATGCCTAATGTGGACTTGCCTTCCAACAGCCTATCCCAGTCTGTATCCCTAAGCTCCTGCCTAATCCGGTTGTATCTAGCCTTCCCCCAATTTAGCACCCTCCCCTTAGGACAGCAGACATCTTTTTCCATTAGTATCCTAAAGTAGACGGAGTTGTGGTCACTATTAGCCACATGTTCCCCTACTGCAACCTCAACCACCTGACCCGGCTCATTGCCCAGAACTAAATCCAGTTTAGCCCCCTCTGTAGTCAGGCTATCTACATACTGCTCCAAGGACCCTTCCAATACACATCTTACAAATTCCTCCCCGTCCGAACCCCCAGCTTTAGGCACCTTCCAATCCACCCCAGGAAGATTAAAATGTCCCACTACAACAACCCTGTTCTTCCTACACTTATCCAAAATGTCTCTACATATACCCTCTTCCACTGCCCGCGGGCTGTTGGGTGGCTTGTAATACACCCCTAGCATCGTAATCGCTTCCTTCTGATTCCTCAACTCCACCCACAGAGACTCAATTCCTAACCCCTCTATATTATCCTCCCTCTGCACCGCTGTGATGTGCTCCCTAATTAACAGCACCACTCCCCCTCCTCTTTTTGACCCTCCCCTATCACGCCTAAAACACTTATACCCAGGAATATTTAGCTGCCAGTCCTGCCCCTCCTTTAACCACGTCTCTGTCACTGCCACCACATCTAAATTCCTTGCGAACATCAAGGCCCTAAGCTCATCTGTCTTACCCGTCACACTCCTCGCATTAAAACAGATGAACTGAAGACCCTCAGGCCCTCTCGGACCCTCCTTCTCCTGGGAGATTTTCCTCTCATCTAGACTTACCCTGACCTCCAACTCACTCCCACTCCCAGTGCCTGCTGAGCTATCTGTCTCCTCCCCACCCCCCCCTCCATATTAGTTTAAACCCTGCCAAAACACTCCAGCTAACCTCCCAGCTAAAATATTTGTGCCCTTCCCATTTAAATGTTCCCCATCCCACATGTACAGGTGCCCTTCCCTCACAAAGACTTCCCAATGGTCTACAAAACTAAAACCCTCTGTCCTGCACCAATCCCTCAGCCATGCATTCAGCTGCAGGATCTCATTATTTTTATCCCTGTTATTACTGGTCACTGGCAGCAGCCCAGAGATTGCCACCCTGGAGGCTCTGCACTTCAGCCTGGCTCCCAACTCCCTGAACTGCCTATGTATATCCCCCCTACTCTTCCTTCCTATGTCCTTCTCACCTACATGTATAATTACATCCACCTGGGTCCCTTGGCCCTTCAAAATTCCCTCTATCCTCTCCAACACATCCTGTACCCCTGCTCCAGGGAGGCAGACTACCTTCCTGGACTCCCGCTTTTGCCCACAGAACCACCTATCAATTCCTCTAACCCTCCCATCCCCCACCACTATCTCACATCCAACCCCCTTCCTTCCCTCTGAGGCATTCCAGTCTTCCCCTCGTGCCCTTTCCACCTCAGTTGGCACCTTACCCCTGATATCTTGAGAGACTACCCCTGGGGTAGCCTTTGGACCATTACTCCTCTTCTTTTTCCCCTTCCTCACTGTAAACCTCCCCCCCCCCCCCCCCCCCACCCCCACCCCGGCTCTGGGATCCCCTCTTGAACGTGGTTCCTATTCATTATCGCCTCATTCTCCCTGACTAAAAACAAATCTTCCAGTCGCAGCTCCAGTTGCCTAACCCGGGCCCTCAAACGCTGCAACTCCAGACATTTGGTGCAGATGTGGACTTTCCGGAGACGCAGTGTCTCCAGGAACTCCCCCACATGGCACCTAACGCAGCTGACGCGTCTCCCCGAGGACCCTGCTATTTACCTGACCACCCTTAGAATTTTGGACACAGAAATGGAAAGCAGGAAAAATTGGACCAGTAACTCACCTTGCCTAAGCTTGTTCTCGCCTCAGCCCTGTGAGCCAAAGCCCTGACAGCACTCACTCACTCAGCACCCACCCACCTCACTCCACTGCCCACTGTCTACTGTGGCCTTCTTTTTGTACTCCCACGCTCCCTTCCCAACTGCCCCCGCGCCTAGCTCCCGCTACGGAAAGCGAAACCAAACAAAAACCCCGCGAAGTGGCAATAGAGAGAAAAAAACTAACTCGCAAGTTCAAAACTCACCAGCCACCAGTGCACAGCTCCAGAGAACAACGAGCTTACTCGATAGTAAAACCCACAAGCTGTTCCACAGCAACAGGAAGGCTCCACACACCTGACGAACGAACACTGTTTCTGAAAGTTTGTGGGTTTACTATCAAATAAACTGGTTGGACGTTAACCTGGTGTTGTGAGACACCTTACTGTGTTTACCCCAGTCCAACGCCAGCAGCCCCACATCGTGACTCCACAACTCCCCCAGGACATACCCTGTGTAATAATCACTAACCTTCGAGCCCGATCCCTCTGATGTACCGAGTGTGGGACAAAAGGACATCTTTGGTCATGACTTAAGGAGCAACATAGAGACAGAATCAAGCTTAATGTTAGTTTTACAGAGTGCAGGATCGGGGCTGTGTGTACAGTGCTGAGCTGGAGTTAGTGTTACTGAGTGCAGGATCGGGGCTGTGTGTACAGCCCTGAGCTGGGGTTAGTGTTACTGAGTGCAGGATCGAGGCTGTGTGTACAGTGCTGAGCTGGGGTTAGTGTTACTGAGTGCAGGATCGAGGCTGTGTGTACAGTGCTGAGCTGGGGTTAGTGTTACAGAGTGCAGGATCCAGGCTGTGTGTACAGTGCTGAGCTGGGGTTAGTGTTACTGAGTGCAGGATCGGGGCTGTGTGTACAGTGCTGAGCTGGGGTTAGTGTTACAGAGTGCAGGATCGGGGCTGTGTGTACAGCGCTGAGCTGGGGTTAGTGTTACTGAGTGCAGGATCGGGGCTGTGTGTACAGCGCTGAGCTGGGGTTAGTGTTACTGAGTGCAGGATCGGGGCTGTGTGTACAGCGCTGAGCTGGGGTTAGTGTTACTGAGTGCAGGATCGGGGCTGTGTGTACAGTGCTGAGCTGGGGTTAGTGTTACTGAGTGCAGGATCGGGGCTGTGTGTACAGTGCTGAGCTGGGGTTAGTGTTACTGAGTGCAGGATCGGGGCTGTGTGTACAGCGCTGAGCTGGGGTTAGTGTTACTGAGTGCAGGATCCAGGCTGTGTGTACAGTGCTGAGCTGGGGTTAGTGTTACAGAGTGCAGGATCCAGGCTGTGTGTACAGCCCTGAGCTGGGGTTAGTGTTACTGAGTGCAGGATCCAGGCTGTGTGTACAGTGCTGAGCTGGGGTTAGTGTTACTGAGTGCAGGATCCAGGCTGTGTGTACAGTGCTGAGCTGGGGTTAGTGTTACTGAGTGCAGGATCCAGGCTGTGTGTACAGTGCTGAGCTGGGGTTAGTGTTACTGAGTGCAGGATCCAGGCTGTGTGTACAGTGCTGAGCTAGGGTTAGTGTTACTGAGTGCAGGATCCAGGCTGTGTGTACAGTGCTGAGCTGGGGTTAGTGTTACTGAGTGCAGGATCCAGGCTGTGTGTACAGTGCTGAGCTGGGGTTAGTGTTACAGAGTGCAGGTTTCCAGGCTGTGTGTACAGCCCTGAGCTGGGGTTAGTGTTACAGAGTGCAGGATCCAGGCTGTGAGTACAGTGCTGAGCTGGGGTTAGTGTTACTGAGTGCAGGATCGGGGCTGTGTGTACAGTGCTGAGCTGGGGTTAGTGTTACAGAGTGCAGGATCGGGGCTGTGTGTACAGTGCTGAGCTGGGGTTAGTGTTACTGAGTGCAGGATCCAGGCTGTGTGTACAGTGCTGAGCTGGGGTTAGTGTTACTGAGTGCAGGATCGGGGCTGTGTGTACAGTGCTGAGCTGGGGTTAGTGTTACTGAGTGCAGGATCGGGGCTGTGTGTACAGGGCTGAGCTGGGGTTAGTGTTACTGAGTGCAGGATCGGGGCTGTGTGTACAGTGCTGAGCTGGGGTTAGTGTTACTGATTGCAGGATCGGGGCTGTGTGTACAGGGCTGAGCTGGGGTTAGTGTTACTGAGTGCAGGATCCAGGCTGTGTGTACAGTGCTGAGCTGGGGTTAGTGTTACTGAGTGCAGGATCGGGGCTGTGTGTACAGTGTTGAGCTGGGGTTAGTGTTACTGAGTGCAGGATCGAGGCTGTGTGTACAGCCCTGAGCTGGGGTTACTGTTACTGAGTGCAGGATCCAGCCTGTGTGTGCAGTGCTGAGCTGGGGTTAGTGTTACTGAGTGCAGGATCCGGGCTGTGTGTACAGTGCTGAGCTGGGGTTAGTGTTAGTGAGTGCAGGATTGGGGCTGTGTGTACAGTGCTGAGCTGGGGTTAGTGTTACTGAGTGCAGGATCGGGGCTGTGTGTACAGTGCTGAGCTGGGGTTAGTGTTACTGAGTGCAGGATCCAGGCTGTGTGTACAGTGCTGAGCTGGGGTTAGTGTTACTGAGTGCAGGATCGGGGCTGTGTGTACAGTGCTGAGCTGGGGTTAGTGTTACTGAGTGCAGGATCGGGGCTGTGTGTACAGTGCTGAGCTGGGGTTAGTGTTACTGAGTGCAGGATCGGGGCTGTGTGTACAGTGCTGAGCTGGGGTTAGTGTTACTGAGTGCAGGATCGGGGCTGTGTGTACAGTGCTGAGCTAGGGTTAGTGTTACTGAGTGCGGGATCGGGGCTATGTGTACAGTGCTGAGCTGGGGTTAGTGTTACTGAGTGCAGGATCCAGGCTGTGTGTACAGTGCTGAGCTGGGGTTAGTGTTACTGAGTGCAGGATCGGGGCTATGTGTACAGTGCTGAGCTGGGGTTAGTGTTAGTGAGTGCAGGATTGGGGCTGTGTGTACAGTGCTGAGCTGGGGTTAGTGTTACTGAGTGCAGGATCGGGGCTGTGTGTACAGTGCTGAGCTGGGGTTAGTGTTACTGAGTGCAGGATCGGGGCTGTGTGTACAGTGCTGAGCTGGGGTTAGTGTTACTGAGTGCAGGATCCAGGCTGTGTGTACAGTGCTGAGCTGGGGTTAGTGTTACTGAGTGCAGGATCCAGGCTGTGTGTACAGTGCTGAGCTGGGGTTAGTGTTACTGAGTGCAGGATCGGGGCTGTGTGTACAGTGCTGAGCTGGGGTTAGTGTTACTGAGTTCAGGATCGGGGCTGTGTGTACAGGGCTGAGCTGGGGTTAGTGTTACTGAGTGCAGGATCCAGGCTATGTGTACAGTGCTGAGCTGGGGTTAGTGTTACTGAGTGCAGGATCGGGGCTGTGTGTACAGGGCTGAGCTGGGGTTAGTGTTACTGAGTGCAGAATCGGGGCTGTGTGTACAGGGCTGAGCTGGGGTTAGTGTTACTGAGTGCAGGATCGGGGCTGTGTGTACAGTGCTGAGCTGGGGTTAGTGTTACTGAGTGCAGGATCGGGGCTGTGTGTACAGTGTTGAGCTGGGGTTAGTGTTACTTTGTGCAGGATAGGGGCTGTGTGTACAGGGCTGAGCTGGGGTTAGTGTTACTGAGTGCAGGATCGGGGCTGTGTGTACAGGGCTGAGCTGGGGTTAGTGTTACTGAGTGCAGAATCTGGGCTGTGTGTACAGTGCTGAGCTGGGGTTAGTGTTACTGAGTGCAGGATCGGGGCTGTGTGAACAGTGCTGAGATGGGGTTAGTGTTACTGAGTGCAGGATCCAGGCTGTGTGTACATTGCTGAGCTGGGGTTAGTGTTACTGAGTGCAGGATCGGGGCTGTGAGTACAGTGCTGAGCTAGGGTTAGTGTTACTGAGTGCAGGATCGAGGCTGTGTGTACAGTGCTGAGCTGGGGTTAGTGTTACTGAGTGCAGGATCGGGGCTGTGTGTACAGGGCTGAGCTGGGGTTAGTGTTACTGAGTGCAGGATCGGGGCTGTGTGTACAGTGCTGAGCTGGGGTTAGTGTTACTGAGTGCAGGATCCAGGCTGTGTGTACAGGGCTGAACTGGGGTTAGTGTTACTGAGTGCAGGATCGGGGCTGTGTGTACAGTGCTGAGCTGGGGTTAGTGTTACTGAGTGCAGGATCGGGGCTGTGTGTACAGGGCTGAGCTGGGGTTAGTGTTACTGAGTGCAGGATCGGGGCTGTGTGTACAAGGCTGAGCTGGGGTTAGTGTTACTGAGTGCAGGATCGGGGCTGTGTGTACAGGGCTGAGCTGGGGTTAGTGTTACTGAGTGCAGGATCGGGGCTGTGTGTACAGTGCTGAGCTGGGGTTAGTGTTACTGAGTGCAGGATCGGGGCTGTGTGTACAGTGCTGAGCTGGGGTTAGTGTTACTGAGTGCAGGATCGGGGCTGTGTGTACAGTGCTGAGCTGGGGTTAGTGTTACTGAGTGTAGGATCGGGGCTGTGTGTACAGTGCTGAGCTGGGGTTAGTGTTACTGAGTGCAGGATCCAGGCTGTGTGTACAGTGCTGAGCTGGGGTTAGTGTTACTGAGTGCAGGATCGGGGCTGTGTGTACAGTGCTGAGCTGGGGTTAGTGTTACTGAGTGCAGGATCGGGGCTGTGTGTAGGTGGTGCTTTCCATCACATCAGAGGTTCAACTGTGTTGAGCGGAAATAAAAATTGAACAAAAGACACAGGAGGAAGTGCAGTTGGAAAGAGATTGAGGTTGTGGGCACAGCCATGGTTGAACAACAATAGGTATTTGTGTAGAGCCTTTCACACTTTCACAAACTCCATGCTGCCCAGGAATTATATTCAACAAAATTTCCCACTGAGCCACAGGTGGAGATGTTATAGCAACTAATGTTATAGAAGAGTGACTCAAAGCAGAGAGACTCAAAGCAGCGAGGGATGTGGGGATTGGATGAGATTACAGAGATAGGGAGGGATGTGGGGTTTTGGGGGAGATTACAGAGATAGTGAGGGATGTGGGGATTGGATGAGATTACAGAGATAGGGAGGGATGAGGGTTTTGGGGGAGATTACAGAGATAGGGAGGGATGTGGGGATTGGGCGAGATTAGAGAGATAGGGAGGGATGTAGGGACTGGGGGAGATTACAGAGATAGGGAGGGATGTGGGGATTGGGCGAGATTAGAGAGATAGGGAGGGATGTAGGGATTGGGGGAGATTACAGAGATAGGGAGGGATGTGGGGATTGGGGGAGATTACAGAGATAGGGAGGGATGTGGGGATTGGGCGAGATTAGAGAGATAGGGAGGGATGTGGAGATTAGAGGAGATTACAGAGATAGGGAGGGATGTGGGGATTGGGGGAGATTACAGAGATAGGGAGGGATGTGGGGATTGGGCGAGATTAGAGAGATAGGGAGGGATGTAGGGACTGGGGGAGATTACAGAGATAGGGAGGGATGTGGGGATTGGGCGAGATTAGAGAGATAGGGAGGGATGTAGGGATTGGGGGAGATTACAGAGATAGGGAGGGATGTGGGGATTGGGCGAGATTACAGAGATAGGGAGGGATGTGGGGATTGGGGGAGATTACAGAGATAAGGAGGGATGTGGGGATTGGGGGAGATTACAGAGATATGGAGGGATGTGGGGATTGGAGGAGATTACAGAGATAAGGAGGGATGTGGGGATTGTGGAGATTACAGAGTAGGGAGGGATGTGGGGATTGTGGAGATTACAGACATAGGGAGGGATGTGGGGATTGGGGGAGATTACAGAGATATGGAGGGATGTGGGGATTGTGGAGGTTACAGAGATAGGGAGGGGTGTGGGGATTGTGGAGGTTACAGAGATAGGGAGGGACGTGGGGATTGGGGGAGGTTACAGAGATAGGGAGGGATGTGGGGAATGGGGGAGATTACAGAGATAGGGAGGGATGTGGGGATTGGGGGAGATTACAGAGATAGGGAGGGATGTGGGGATTGGAGGAGATTACAGAGATAGGGAGGGATGTGGCGATTGGGGGCGATTACAGAGATAGGGAGGGATGTAGGGATTGGGGGAGATTACAGAGATACGGAGGCTTGTGGGGATTGTGGAGATTACAGAGATAGGGAGGGATGTGGGGACTGCAGGAGATTACAGAGATAGGGAGGCTTGTGGGGATTGTGGAGATTACAGAGATAGGGAGGGATGTGGGGACTGCAGGAGATTACAGAGATAGGGAGGGATGTGGAATTGGAGGAGATTACAGAGATAGGGAGGGATGTGGGGATTGGGGGAGATTACAGAGATAAGGAGGGATGTGGGGATTGGGGGAAATTACAGAGATAGGGAGGGATGTGGGGATTGGGGGAGATTACAGAGATAGGGAGGGGTCTGGGGATTGGGGGAGATTACAGAGATAGAGAGGGATGTGGGGAATGGAGGAGATTACAGAGATACGGAGGGGTGTGGGGATTGGGGGAGATTACAGAGATAGGGAGGGATGTGGGGATTGGGGAGGATTACAGAGATAGTGAGGGATGTGGGGATTGGAGGAGCTTACAGAGATAGGGTGGGCTGTGGGGATTGGAGGAAATTACAGAGATAGAGAGGGATGTGGTGATTCGAGGGGATTACAGAGATAGGGAGGGGTGTGGGGATTGGAGGGGATTACAGAGATAGGGAGGGGTGTGGGGATTGGAGGGGATTACAGAGATAGGGAGGGGTGTGGGGATTGGAGGAAATTACAGAGATAGGGAGGGATGTGGGAATTGGAGTTTACGGAGATAGGGAGGGATGTGGGACTGGAGGCCATTACAGAGATAGGGAGGAGCGAAGCCATGGCCTGATTTATGTGAGAGGATGGTAGTTTTAAATTCAAGGCACTGGGACCTTTCCTTAGCTCATACTGTAGACCTATTGTACTGTCCCTGTCTCAATCCCTTTCTGTGTAATCGCACTCCCAGCCTTACCCATTTCAGCACCATACACTGTACATCATTTCAAAGCTGGCATTCTGCAACCACGCCTTGTGCTGGGGGTGTTACTTGAGGAGAATTTTCTTTGGTTTTTATCCAATGCCTGAACCTTGATTTCCAAAGACTGCCAGAGAGGTTTGTCGATCTGTGGATAGATTGTTGTGCGTAGATTGCCAATCCTGGGTCTGCAGATGTTTGAGACAGCAGCTGTAATTGCAATGGGCTAAATGGCATCCTTCTTGAAGCTAACTGAATAGCTCGCTTGGCCATAAGAACCTGATTAATCCACTGTCTCGCTGTCTTACAGGCTCGCCCTGTCCATCAGCCAGTATGGTGAGCTGGTAAGATCGCTCCCCATGAGTTCCATTGAACTATTGGAGCAGCAGTGGGTCAGAACAGATAGTGGTGACCACAGTGCCAGCAGTGTCTTATTCAGAAACCTAGCCATGGAGAAAACAGCATCTGAGCACACCCACCCCACTCTCCTTACAAACAGGAATGGTTCAGGAAGAGACTCAGTGTTATCCTTTAACTGTTTGCCTCTCCACAGAGGAAGAACTTCAGCCCGACCATTATCACCCTCAGCTACAAACAGGAAGAGAGGAAGGGTAAATGGAGGAGCTTAGAGCAAAGACTGCTCCATGAAGTCCTTGCTGAACTTGTACAAGACATTGGTAAAGCCACATTTGGAATAATGTGTACAGTTCTGGTCACTCTATCATAGAAAGGATATTATTAAACTGGAAAGAGTACAGAAAAGATTTACTAGGATGCTATCGGGATTTGATGGATTGAGTTATAAGGAGAGGTTGGATAGACTGGGACTTTTTTTTCTGGAGTGTAGGAGGCTGAGGTGTGATCTTATCGAGGTCTATAAAATAATGAGGGGCATAAATCAACTAGATAGAACATAGAACATAGAACACTACAGCACAAACAGGCCCTTCGGCCCACGAGTTGCGCCGATCACATCAACACCTACCAATCTATAGACCTATCTATAACCCCCAATCCCATAAAACCCCATGTACTCATCCAGAAGTCTTTTAAAAGACCCCAGCGAGTTCGCCTCCACCACCACTGATGGCAGCCGATTCCACTCACTCACCACCCTCTGAGTGAAAAACTTACCCCTAACATCACCTCTGTACTTCCCTCCCCGCACCTTAAATCTGTGTCCTCTCGTAGCGACCATTTCAACCCGGGGAAATAGCCTAGATAGATAGTGAATATCTTTTCCCAAAGGTAGGGAGTCTAAAACTAGAGGACATAGGTTTAAGGTGAGAGGGGAGAGATACAAAAGTATCCAGAGGGGCAATCTTTTCATGCAGAGAGTGGTGAGTGTCTGGAACAAGCTGCCAGAGGCAGTAGTAGAGGCGGGTGCAATTTTGTCTTTTAAAAAGCATTTAGATAGTTACATGGGTACGATGGGTATAGAGGGATGTGGGCCAAATGTGGGCAATTGGGATTAGCATAGTGTTTAAAATAGAGGGCAGCATTGACAAGTTGGGCCGAAGGACCTGTTTCCATGCTGTAAACCTCTATGAGTCGATGACATGGTTTTGCGATGATTCCCTGTGAGTTTTCACCCAGCCTGTGAGTGATCTGCAGTGGGGGTGGTGGTGCGGTTGAAGAGGGGGGGTGGTGCAGGTCCTCTTGCCCAGTGATGAAGTCTCTGGATGGAGGTCACAGAGGATGTCAGTAAGTGTGGGACCAGCTACAGGGTTTGGTTACTCTGCTGTGAGGGGCTGATTCTCAGCCACGGTGAGTGTGCAGCTGTTTCACAGACAGACCTATATGGATGGGTGTGAGTTCATGATGTACATCAAGTGTGGCATTGCCCAGTGTCTGGGCCACTTGCACATGGCAGACATGCTACTCTGCATGGCATGGAGGGGGTTCTGAAATGCAAGACCTCTTAGTTGTCAAGGATCATTTCAAAGTGTTAGCTGCTGATAACAGGCTTACTGGGCAGACAAACCCATGATTTCTCCATAGAAGATTCATAGAAACTAGAAGCAGGAGAAGGCCATTCGGCCCTTCAAACCTGCTCACCATTCCTTTTGATCATGGCTGATCATTGAATTCAATATCCTGATCCCCCCTTCCCTCCCACATCCCTTCCTCCCTTTAGCCCCAAAAGCTGTATCTCATTTCTTCTTGAAATCAGACAACATTTTGGCCTCAGCTACTTTCTGTGGGAGTGAATTCCACACATTCATCACCCTCTGGGTGAAGAAATTTCTCCTCACCTCAGTTCTAAAAGATTTATCCTTATCATCAAACTATGACCCCTAGTTCTGGATTGGCCCACTAACTGGAACATTCTGTCATTATGATGTGCCTTTGTCTTTGCAGATGAGGGTACACGATGATCCTCACCACCTCTGGTCAGCACAGGGTCGCATCAGGTAGAGGGGCAGAACAGTCTGTCTCTGGCACGGCTGGCAGTGAGCTGGGAGAGCCACCCCATAACACCCAGACACATAGCCATCAGTGTGTGTGTGAGTGTGTGTGAGTGTGTGTGTGTGTGTGTATGTAGGTGTGACTGTGTGTGAGAGAGTGTGTGTCTATGTGTGTGTGTGTCTATGCATGTGTGTGTGTGTGAGAGTGTGTGTGTGAGTGTGTATGTGTGTGTGTGTGTGTGAGAGAGTATGTGTGTGAGAGTGTGTGTGAGTGTGTGTGTGAGTGTGTGTGTAGGTGTGAGTGTGTGTGAGTGTGTGTAGGTGTGAGTGTGTGTGACTGTGTGTGTGAGAGTGTGTGTGTGTGTAGGTGTGAGTGTGTGTGAATGTGTGTAGGTGTGAGTGTGTGTGTGTGTAAGAGTGAGTGTGTGCAGGTGTGAGTGTGTGTAGGTGTGAGTGTGTGTGTGTGTAGGTGTGAGTGTGCGTGAGTGTGTGTAGATGTGAGTGTGTGTGTGTAGGTATGAGTGTGTGTGAGTGTGTGTAGGTGTGAGTGCGTGTGTGTAGGTATGAGTGTGTGTGAGTGTGTGTAGGTATGAGTGTGTGTAGGAGTGAGTGCGTGTGTGTGTGTAGGTGTGAGTGTGTGTAGGTGTGAGTGTGTGTGAGTGTGTGTAGGTGTGAGTGTGTGTAGGTGTGAGTGTGTGTGAGTATTACGGGGTCTAAAGTTAAGGAGAGGGTACAGGTAAGGGAAGAGGCCGAGGATGTCCCAATAATAGAGGGAGTAGGGGGCGTGAGTAGGGTTGGTGGCGTTACGGCAAATAGGGTCCAGGTGAAGGCTGGGATGAAAGCGCTGTATCTGAATGCACGAAGCATTCAGAATAAAGTGGATGAGCTGGTGGCGCAGATCGACACAAATGGATATGATCTGGTGGCCATTACAGAGACGTGGCTGCAAGGTGACAGGGACTGGGAGCTGAATGTACAGGGCTATCAAGTGTTTAGGAAAGATAGGCGGGAGGGAAAAGGGGGGGGCTGATAGCTGCTGATAGCGTCAAGGTGGTAGCAAGGGATGATATTGGAGCCAAGGAGCAGAAAGTGGAATCGTTGTGGGTGGAGATTAGGAACAGCAAAGGGAGGAAGACGCTGGTGGGTGTCGTCTATAGGCCCCCGAATAATGATCTGGAGGTGGGGCGGGCTGTTAACGCGCAAATAAGTGCGGCGTGCAGGAA
Source organism: Prionace glauca (assembly GCA_037974335.1). Taxonomy (NCBI): domain Eukaryota; kingdom Metazoa; phylum Chordata; class Chondrichthyes; order Carcharhiniformes; family Carcharhinidae; genus Prionace; species Prionace glauca. The sequence goes on from CM075725.1 coordinate 13,192,467, forward strand.
TGGGACGGCCGTAGTTATGGGGGATTTCAATCTGCATATTGATTGGTCGACCCATGTTGGACACGGTGGGCTTGAGGAGGAGTTTTAGAGAGGTGGTTCTCGGCAGACTGGAGGGGCTGATTGTGGACAAGTCCCCAGGACCGGATGGAATGCATCCGAGGGTCCTGAAAGAAATGGCGGAGGTGATAGTGGATGCCTTGGTGGTTATTTTCCAGACGTCGCTGGATTCCGAGGAAGTGCCGGAAGATTGGAAAACGGCTAATGTTACGCCGTTGTTTAAGAAGGGTGCCAGGCAAAAGGCGGGGAATTATAGGCCGGTTAGTTTAACGTCTGTGGTAGGTAAAATGTTAGAATCCGTCATCAAGGAGGAAATAGCGAGGCATCTTGAGGGGAATTGCTTGATAGAGCAGATGCAGCACGGTTTCGTTAAAGGGAAGTCGTGTCTGACAAATTTACTGGAGTTCTATGAGGATGTGTCTAGGGCGGTGGATAGAGGAGAGCCGGTGGATGTGGCCTTTCTTGATTTTCAGAAGGCATTTGACAAGGTACCTCACAAGAGGTTATTGCAGAAGGTAAGGGGGCATGGAGTTGGGGGTAAGGTGTTAGCGTGGATAGAGGATTGGTTGTCAAATAGGAGGCAGAGAGTGGGGGTCAATGGGTGCTATTCGGATTGGCGGATGGTGACTAGTGGAGTGCCCCAGGGGTCGGTGCTGGGGCCTCAGCTATTTACCATTTATATAGATGATCTGGAGGAGGGAACCGAGTGTATGGTGTCGAAATTTGCTGATGACACCAAAATTGGTGGAAAGGCAAATTGTGCGGAGAGTCTGCAGAAGGATCTAGATAGGCTGGGCGAATGGGCCAAGAAATGGCAAATGGAATTTAATGTTGGCAAGTGCGAGGTGGTCCACTTTGGTAGGAATAATGGTAGGAAGGACTATTACTTACGTGGCGAAAAACTGCAGCAGGCGACGGTGCAGAGGGACCTCGGGGTCCTTGTGCATGAGTAGCAAAAATCCAGCCTGCAGGTGCAGCAGGTGGTCAGGAAGGCGAATGGGATGCCTTCATAGCGAGGGGGATTGAATATAAAAGTAGGGAGGTCTTGCTGCAGCTGTTTAGGGCATTGGTGAGGCCGCAGCTGGAGTACTGTGTGCAGTTTTGGGCGCCGTACTTACGCAAGGATATTTTGGCCTTGGAGGGAGTGCAGAGGAGGTTTACTAGGCTGATGCCGGAGTTGAGGGGGTTGAGCTATGAGGAGAGGCTGAATAAATTGCTGATGACACCAAAGTCGGAGGTGTGGTAGATTGTGAGGAAAGGTGTCATAGTTTGCAGGATGACTTAGAAAGGTTGCAGAGCTGGGCTGAGAGGTGGCGGATGGAGTTTAATGTGGAGAAGTGTGAGGTAATTCATTTCGGTAGGAATAACAGATGTGTTGAGTATAGGGCTAACGGGAGGACTTTGAATAGTGTGGAGGAGCAGAGGGATCTAGGTGTATGTGTACATAGATCCCTGAAAGTTGGGAATCAAGTAGATAAGGTTGTTAAGAAGGCATACGGAGTCTTGGCGTTTATTGGAAGGGGGATTGAATTTAGGAGTCGCAGCGTCATGATGCAACTGTACACAACTCTGTGCGGCCACACTTGGAGTTTTGTGTGCAGTTCTGGTCCCCACATTACAGGAAGGATGTAGAGGCTTTGGAGAGGGTGCAGAGGAGGTTTACCAGGATGTTGCCTGGTATGGAGGGGAGATCCTATGAGGAGAGATTGAGAGATTTGGGGTTGTTTTCGCTGGAAAGAAGGTGGCTAAGAGGGGATCTCATTGAAACATATAAGATGATTAGAGGTTTAGACAGGGTAGATAGTGATAGTCTTTTTCCTAGGATGGAGAAAGCTAGCAAGAGGGGGCACGATTTTAAATTAAGGGGGGGTAGTTATAGGACAGATGTCAGGGGTAGGTTCTTTACCCAGAGGGTGGTGAGGGACTGGAATGCCCTGCCAGCTGCAGTTGTAAATGCACCTAGTTTGGGGGCGTTTAAGAGATCTGTGGATAGGTTTATGGATGATAAGGGATTGGTTTAGGCTAGTGGGTCATTGTTTTGTAACTGGTCGGCGCAACATCGTGGGCCGAAGGGCCTGTTCTGCGCTGTAATGTTCTATGTTCTAAATTAGGCTGGTACTCGTTGGAGTTTAGAAGAATGAGGGGAGATCTCATTGAGACGTATAAGATGATGAATGGGATGGATAGGATAGAGGTGGAGAGACTCTTCCCGCTCAGAAAGGATAGTAGGACTAGGGGGCACAGCCTCAAGATAAAGGGGGGACGGTTTAGAACGGAGTTGAGGAAGAACTTCTTCACTCAAAGGGTGGTGAATCTCTGGAATTCTCTGCCCGTTGAAGTGGTGGAGGCTGCCTCGCTAAATATTTTTAAGAAGCGGGTTGATGGGTTTTTGATAAGAGAAGGGATTAAGGGTTATGGGGAGAGGGCGGGAAAGTGGAGCTGAGCCACAACAGATCAGCCATGATCTTATTGAATGGCGGGGCAGGCTCGAAGGGCTAGTTGGCCTACTCCTGCTCCTATTTCTTATGTTCTTATGTTCTTATGTGTGTGAGAGTGTGTGTGAGTGTGTGTGAGAGTATGTGTGTGTAGGTGTGAGTGTGTGTAAGAGTGTGTGTGTGTGAGTATGTGTGTGAGAGTGTGTGTGTGAGAGTATGTGTGTGAGAGTGTGTGTGGGAGAGTGTGTGTGTGTAGGTGTGAGTATGTGTGTGAGTATGTGTGTGAGAATGTGTGTGGGAGAGTGTGTGTGTAGGTGTGAGTGTGTGTAAGAGTGTGTGTGTGTGAGTATGTGTGTGAGAGTGTGTGTGTGAGAGTATGTGTGTGAGAGTGTGTGTGGGAGAGTGTGTGTGTGTAGGTGTGAGTATGTGTGTGAGTATGTGTGTGAGAGTGTGTGTGGGAGAGTGTGTGTGTAGGTGTGAGTGTGTGTGAGTATGTGTGTGAGAATGTGTGTGGGAGAGTGTGTGTGTAGGTGTGAGTGTGTGTAAGAGTGTGTGTGTGTGAGTATGTGTGTGAGAGTGTGTGTGTGAGAGTATGTGTGTGAGAGTGTGTGTGGGAGAGTGTGTGTGTGTAGGTGTGAGTATGTGTGTGAGTATGTGTGTGAGAGTGTGTGTGGGAGAGTGTGTGTGTAGGTGTGAGTGTGTGTAAGAGTGTGTGTGTGTGAGTATGTGTGTGAGAGTGTGTGTGGGAGAGTGTGTGTGTAGGTGTGAGTGTGTGTGAGTATGTGTAGGTGTGAGTGTGTGTGTGAGTATGTGTGTGAGAGTGTGTGTGTGAGAGTATGTGTGTGAGAGTGTGTGTGGGAGAGTATGTGTGTGAGAGTGTGTGTGGGAGAGTATGTGTGTGAGAGTGTGTGTGTGAGAGTATGTGTGTGAGAGTGTGTGTGTGAGAGTGTGTGTGTAGGTGTGAGTGTGTGTGAGTATGTGTAGGTGTGAGTGTGTATTCCTGCAATCAGCAAGGTTTATAAAGCCCCTGTCCCTCCTGCCTTTACACACATTCTCTGTGCTCGGTATGATAACTCAGTGAGTACACCGGATTGTACCTGTTACAGCATTGATACAATAATATAATCTGGGTGCTGACACCCTGCATTGGTCACTGTAACCATCAGAGGGTCTGCATGTCTACCAGCAGGACTGGAACCTCTCTCCCCAGACAACACCTCACACGGTGATGTGACTATCTACCCAGGGAGTTTAAAAGTTTTAAAGTTAAAGTAAACTTTATTTATTAGTGCCACAAGTTGGCTTACATTAACACTGCAAGGGAGTTACTGTGAAAATCCCCTAGTTGCCACACTCCGGTGCCTGTTTGGGTTCACTGAGGGACAATTTAGCATGGCCAATACACCTAACCAGCACGTATTTGGACTGTGGGTGGAAACCAGAGCACCTGGAGGAAACCCAGGCAGAAAAGGGGAGAACGTACAGACACCACACAGATAGTGACCCAAATCAGGAATTGAACCCTGGTGCTCTGAGGTAACAGTGCTAACCACCGTGCCGCCCAGATACAGTCACCCTAGGGACTGACCCTCTGATATCTTCAGGCATAACTCCCTTAGCCTATATAGTCTGTAAGTAGCATTCTGTCCTCTCCTAGCTCCGGTCCTTGCTGCTGTTAACTCTTGTGTAGAGCCCTGGCCTGTTGCTGTCTCTACACTGCTGCGTTCCCCTGCCTCTGTCTCTGTTCCTCCTCACTGGAGAAGGAGCGTTTTCCATGGTGCATGTGGGACCAGCGCACTCTGGGTGCGACACAGTATCCTCTGATATCACACTGTCTGAGGCCTCCCCTCTCCTTGTGACAGGCTCAAAGATGTAAACCGAAGAAGGAAAGATGCTTGCAAATGTTCCCACCTACACAAGGCAACTCTCCTACCAAACCCAGCCCCAGACCCATTAGCAGCGCTTTTTATCCACATCCTCATTCCTGTCTTGAGTCACGGAGTAATTTTTCCACACACCTCTCGAGGGCCGAAGGGCCTGTTTGTGCTGTAATGTTCTATGTTCTATGTTCTAATGCATGATGCCAAAACTGCAGTGGGCCGTGTGAAATCTCAGTCGACCACTTTGTTAGCATGCTGCATTGCTTGAGAATTTGGTTCAAATAGCATTGGGCCCATCTATTCATCTGAAGATTCGAGAGGACCAAACTGGTATAAGTTTTAAAACAGTTCTCTTTTATTGAAAAGAACTTAAAAACTTAACATAGAGAAGCAGAAAGTGAACTTGGAGACTGGCCTCACAGTCAGGCTCTCCACAAAAAAACCCTGAACTCAAATAAGTGGGATCTGAGAACTGAACTGAACACACACACTCGCTACAATCAAAAATATATTATCTCGTTATTGGAAGTGTTTTTCGCGTGCTATCTCTGTCTAGAAAAACAATCCTTGCAGCTGCTGTTATGGGAAAGTGTTGTTTGCCTGCATTGTGCACCCTTCGGGAATGCAGTCAGTTTTTCACTAACCCAGCATGCCTTCTGCTTTTACATGTAGTCAAGCCAGCCACAATTGTTAAGCTTAATAGAGTTAGATTACCCTTATATTTAAATGTAATTGTGCATAGACAGGAATATCTTAAAATGAAGTCTTTGCATAGACTGCAGCAAACAGGATGATGCATACACAGGGCCCCTCAGTCGCACCTTCCTGACTCCTGTTTTGTTACAGACCGGCGCGATGGCTTTGAGTGAGTGGCCTCACCTCATCAGGTAGGATTGAGGTAATTGCAGATGGGGGTGGATGGTGCATGAGTCTGATTAGCAAACGTAAGAAGCAAGGTCTGGTGACCATCATTGATAAAGCTTTTCATCCCAGATTTACTTAATGTAAACATCAGATAGCAACAGGGACCCAAAGGCTCCTGATTAACCAGCCCCGCTGCCCCCTCCACCTCAGTGGGAAGTACAGGGAGTCTGGTTGTTAGAAGAGAAAGCTGTCCGCTGACTGTGTTTGTTGGTGGTAGGGACACCATGTTTACAAAGCCTCAGATTTCCTGAACTCTGTCTTGCACCCGTCAAAATGCTTTGACCTTCCAGGAGAAACCTGAGTTCGAAGTAAACACATGATTGTATCCATCCTGCCTTCCCCAGGATGTGGCAAACTGTTGGTTTAATAACAGGAAACAAAGAGTGATGCGGAATGGAAGAACATAAGAACATAAGAAATAGGAGCAGGAGTAGGCCATCTGGCCCTTCGAGCCTGCCCCGCCATTCAATAAGATCATGGCTGATCTGAAGTGGATCAGTTCCACTTTCCCGCCTTCCCCCCATAACCCTTAATTCCCTTGTCTGTCAAAAACCTATCTACCCATAACTTAAAAATATTTAGCGAGGCAGCCTCCACCACTTCAACGGGCAGAGAATTCCAGAGATTCACCAACCTTTGAGTGAAGAAGTTCCTCCTCAACTCCGTTCTAAACTGCACCCCCCCCCCCCCCCCCCCCCCCCTGTTAGAAGCCCTTCATAGAATCCCTATAGTGCAGATGGAGGCCATTCAGCCCATTGTGTCTGCACCACACAACAATCCCACCCAGGCCCTACCCCATAACCCCACATATTTACCCCACTAATCCCTCCAACCTACGCATCCCTGGACACTAAGGGACAATTTAACATGGCCAATGCCCTTAACCTGCACATCTTTGGGAGGAAACTGGAACAAAGAACAACCCAGCATGGGAAACAGGCCCTTCGGCCCAACAAGCCCGCGCCGCCGCATCACCCTACACCTATTCTACCCTGCGTGTCTACGAATAGAACCCCTGACTTAGCCAGATTCAGGGGAGAATAGTGTCAATTTGGTAAAACCAATCAGCCTAAGAGCACATTTTTGGGGTGTGGGAGGAAACCGGAGCGCCCGGAGGAAACCCACGCAACCACAGGGAGAACGCGCAAACTCCCACAGACACAGGCCCAAATCCATGTATCTGCACAGCTAGCAGTGCTAGTCACCGAGCTGTTGCGGCGCCCGTCTACCGGTCTAGGATCAAGCACACACACCGACACGAAGTACTAGGCCACTCCCGGAACCTCCAAGAGCAGCCCACGCACGACCCAACGTGTGCATGACAACGAGGTGGACCTCCACCTGCGGAATAAAAAGACAAAAACGTTAACTTACAAGTCTGCATTTCCGGTGCCTCCCGAGGTTCTGACCTTATTTAATAGCCCCTACTATAACCCTCCATCCTCGTTTCACTCATGTGCCTATCTAACTGAGCCTTAAACGAGTCCAACGTTCCGTGGAGCACCCAGAGAAAATCCACGCAGACACGGGAAGAATGTGCAAACTCCACACAGACAGTGACCCAAGCTGGGAATTGAACCCGGGTCCCTGGCACTATTAGGCTGCGGTGCTAACCACTGTGCCACCGCGCCACTCTTGTGTTTCAAGTGGTAAAGAACAACAACACAGCACAGGAAACAGGCCCTTCGGCCCAATGAGCCCGCGCCGCCATCTTAACAATGTGTTTTTCCTCCTCCACCCTTGACCCATGCCTATGCTTACGGTACCCCCATTGGAAACCAGATTAAGGGGAGAATAATTTAGGGACAATTTGTTACACCAATCAGCCTAAGAGCACATCTTTGGGGTGTGGGAGGAAACCGGAGCGCCCGGAGGTAACCCACGCAACCACAGGGAGAATGTGCAAACTCCCACAGACACTGGCCCAAATCTATGTATCTGCACAGCTAGCAGTGATAGTCACTGAGCTGTTGTGGTGCCCATTTGCTGGTCCAGTTTAAGCACACACAAACAACGCGAAGTACTAGGCCACTCTCAAAACATCCAAGAGCAGCCCATGCACGACCCACCATGTGTATGCCCCTCGTTAGACAACAAGGTGGACCGACACACCTGCGGAGTAAAAGAGACAAAACATCAACACATGCAGTATTAGGTCTCCAGTAACGTCCCGAGGCTCTGACCCTTATTTAAAACCGTCTCCTATAACCCTACATCCCTGTTTCACTCACATGCCTATCTAAGTAAACCTTAAACAACTCCAGCGTGCCTGCCTCCACCACCTTACTTGGTAGTGCATTCCATACCCCCACGACCCTCTGTGTGAAAAATCTCCCTCTAGTATCCAAATTATACTTCTTCCCCTCACCCTTAGCTCGTGACCCCTCGTGATATTTGTCTCCAATCTAGGAAAAAGCCTGCCAGTGTTTACTCTATCTATACCCTTCATTATTTTATACACCTCTATAAGATCCCCCCTTAATCTCCGTCTTTCTAAGGAAAAGAGACCCAGTTTACCCAATCTTTCCTCATAACTCAGTCCTTCCATACCAGGCAGCATCCTAGTAAACCTCCTCTGCACTCTCTCCAGGGTCTCCACGTCCTTCCGATAGTAAGGTGACCAGAACTGGACGCAGTACTCTAAATGCAGTCCAATATCCACTGTTTGCTGAAGTCCAGGTCTGAGGCATTCAAGTCAGGCAACACTGACCTATACAAGAAATGGTGTGGATGTGCCAGCGTTGGACTGGGGTAAACACAGTAAAAAGCCTGACAACACCAGGTCCCAGTCCAAACGATCCACCCGATAGCCTGTTCCACAGGGCTTGGAGTTGGGACTCGGAGTTGGTGGAATCTTCCTGTCCTGCCTGCCATGGAAAGCATAACAGGCAGGTCACAGACCCCAGGCGGGATTTTCCAGCAATGGGGCGAGCACTGATGGAAAATCCCACCGCTAATGTTTGTGTTAAATATTAACGATTTGGATGTGAGGGCCACAACTGGGAAATTTGCAGACGACACAAAGATTGGGCGAGTATCGGATAGTGTACTATAATCTCCGAAACAATATCGATGGGTTGTTGGAGTGGGCTGTAAAGTGGCTGATAGATTTTAACACAGAGAATTATGAGATCATGCATTTAGGGAGTGATAGGGGGTACACAATAAATGGGAATGCACTAAGAGGGACAGATGAAGTGAGAGATCTCGGTGTACAAGTACACAGGTCCCCAAAGGCAGCAGTTCATACAGACAGGGTTGTAAAGAAGGCAGATAGAATGCTCTCCTTCATTGGCAGAGATATAGAATATAAAAGTGAGTATAAAAGGAGTTTGCACCTTCTTCCCATGTCTGTGTGGGTTTTCCCTGGTGCTCTGTTTTCCTCCCCCAGTCTAAAGGTGTGCGGGTTAGGTGGATTGGCCGTGCTCAATTGTTCCTTAGTGTCAGGAGGACGAGTTAGGGTAAATGTTTGGGAATAGGGCCTGGGTGGGATTGTGGTTGGTGCAGACTGGATGGGCTGAATGGCCTCCTCCTGCACTGTAGGAATCTATGATTCAATGATAATATTGGAGTTGTATAAAACACTGATGAAGCCACAGATGATCTGGATGAGGGTATAGTTGGGTGGATTAGTAAATTTGCTGATGACACCAAAGTCGGAGGTGTGGTAGATTGTGAGGAAGGGTGTCATAGTTTGCAGGGTGACTTAGAAAGGTTGCAGAGCTGGGCTGTGAGGTGGCGGATGGAGTTTAATGTGGAGAAGTGTGAGGTAATTCATTTCAGTAGGAATAACAGATGTGTTGAGTATAGGGTTAAAGGGAGGACTTTGAATAGTGTGGAGGAGCAGAGGGATCTAGGTGTATGTGTACATAGATCTCTGAAAGTTGGGAATCAAGTAGATAAGGTTGTTAAGAAGGCATACGGTGTCTTGGCGTTTATTGGTAGGGGGATTGAATTTAGGAGTCGCAGCGTCATGATGCAACTGTACACAACTCTGGTACGGCCACACTTGGAGTTTTGTGTGCAGTTCTGGTCCCCACATTACAGGAAGGATGTAGAGGCTTTGGAGAGGGTGCAGAAGAGGTTTACCAGGATGTTGCCTGGTATGGAGGGGAGGTCCTATGAGGAGAGACTGAGAGATTTGGGGTTGTTTTTGCTGGAAAGAAGGCGGCTAAGAGGGGATCTCATTGAAACATATAAGATGATTAGAGGTTTAGACAGGGTAGATAGTGATAGCCTTTTTCCTAGGATGGAGAAAGCTAGCACGAGGGGGCACGACTTTAAATTAAGGGGGGGTAGTTATAGGACTGATGTCAGAGATAGGTTCTTTACCCAGAGGGTGGTGAGGGACTGGAATGCCCTGCCAGCTGCAGTTGTAAATGCACCTAGTTTGGGGGCGTTTAAGAGATCTGTGGATAGGTTTATGGATGAAAAGGGATTGGTTTAGGCTAGTGGGTCATTGTTTTTGTAATTGGTCGGCGCAACATCGTGGGCCAAAGGGCCTGTTCTGCGCTGTAATGTTCTATGTTCTATGTTCTAATGTGTGGGGTTTGGATTCAGCAGGTGAATCAGCATGTTTGATGAGAAAGTCCAGATGCTGGAACCACCTCCAAGCCCAGGACAAGAGCAAGCACCTCCAGGAACTGTCACGCTCCCGACGGAACAGCGGAAAGCATGGAAAACCTCCAGTCCACCTGGATCTCAGAGGTCAAGGATTTGAAGAGGAGAGATGGGGTGATAAGAACATTATTAATGCATGCTGTTAATATTAATGTTAATCGTGAAGTCGTTTACAGTTAGAATCGTTTATAGTTGCACATTAACGTGAAGTGTCCAAGACTTATAGTCATGTAAGACAGAACAAACTGCAAGTAATAGAATATCCAGGGAATGAAGACTTGTGGGAGAGCTGGAGAAAGTTGAGGAATTTGGTATCTAAACGTTAACATAGAACTGAGTGAGGCCCTATGTAAGAAAACACTTTGACCTAAGGACAGTTTAGAGATAAGTAACAACACATAAAGATCCAGTATGGTGCCATACATTAACATTCAATCCTAAATATGTTCTTATAAAGTTTATTTATTAGTAGGCTCACATTAACACTGCAATGAAGTTACTGTGAAAATCCCCGAGTTGCCACACTTTTCGGGTGCACTGAGGGAGAATTTAGCATGGACAATGTACCTAACCAGCATGTCTTTGGACTCTGGGACACGGGGAGAATGTGCAGACTCCACACAGTGACCCAAGTCAATTCTATTGAACCCCTGTAGTGCAGAAGGATGCCATTCAGCCCTTCAGGCATGCACCCACAACAATCCTACCTATCCCCATAACCCCATGTATTTTACCCTGTTAACCCCCCTGATACCAAGAGGCAATTTAGCATGACCAATCCACCTAACCCGCACGTCTTTCGGAAGGAAACTGGAGCACCCAGTGGAAACCCGCACAGGTACAGGGAGAGTGTACAAACTCCGCACAGACAGTGACCCAAGCCGGGAATTGAACCCGGGTCCTTGGCGCTGTGAGGCAGCAGTGCTAACCACTGTGCCACCGAGCTGTCCTATTGTTCATACAGTTAATAATAACTTCTCTGCTGCTTCAACAATATTGCTTCACGATGTCTGAGCTACACATCACAGGCAGTGACAGCAGAACAAATCACTTTGCAATTTGATGACGGTAGATGTGGGATTGCAGTGTACAGGACCCAGACTGAACTAACTAAACACACGTCTGAATCCCAGAGTAAGAAGGTAACAATCAATCAAGATCAAAGGGAAGCAGGAGCTATCTGGCCTGAGATTGAATAAATCTATCACCAGTTCTGATGTGATTCGACCCATGGGAAGATTAGTGCAGGCAGTGAGTTTACAGATCGTACATCCTGGCCTGGCTCAGTGGGACGATGCAGACTCCACTTCTGACTTTACATCAGCTCTCAACAACTCGATATTTTAAAATCCTTTTTCAGATTCAGGGACTTTTGTTCAAAACAGAATAAATCTCCCTTTGAAAATATGCTGCAAAAAACCAACCGCAGGAGGGCTGTTTCCATTTATCCTTCACAGTAATGTCAACTTTCAACACTCACACAACACTCACACATACTCACACACTCACACAACACTCACACTCACACACTCACACACACACTCACACACACACTCACACAACACTCACACACACTCACACACACACACACTCACACATACTCA